>JBBCBC010000026.1:19646674-20246674 GCA_037126765.1 Stenogyne calaminthoides | reverse complement strand
ATTAAACTTAGCTTGTAGGATTTTGAAATCATCGAACTTCTTGTTTGTTGATTGCTAGTCGATCTTTGATCTGCTTCTCGCATGCTCGTAAGATTTAACTTTCGAACTTTAAGTTCTCCGATTACCTTCGGCGGTTTGAAAATTCAATTCAAATTGCTTCTTGTGATCGTTCTCTTTAACAAAATTGATTATTTATGATCCTTAGCCTATCATTTCAGCTTCCACTATTGTATAAGTGTCTATTGCGTTAGAGAGATCATCAAGCAATTGCTCGAGTAGAGCTGCAAGTCAATCTCTCCAAATAGTGTCTTAATAATAATAGCGGTGTGGAAATTGAAAAAGGTAAGGTTTGGAGGTTACCTCAGATTGGTCTTCCTCCTTAGCCATCAGACATATTTCATCGTCATCTGAAGAGAATATCAGATCTTCATGGTCGAAGCAATCATCAGCATTTCTTATCAGACAGAAATATTCTACAGATGAGTAGCCAGAATCCTCAGAAGGTAGATAGGAATCATCAATTCCTGATGTGTCAGCAACCATGGCTTTTCTGTCTCTGAAGCATTGCTCTCTTCTGTTCCGCTTCTCTTCTCTTTCTCTGGGAGTCAGGTCTGGGCAGTCGGTGTTGTAGTGACCTGGTTTCTCACAGTTGAAGCATGATCCACGATCCACAGAACTTCCTCTGCCAGGTGAGTCACTTCGTCTGTAGGATCTGTCAGGTGACTTTACTTTCTGATTGTAATCAGAACTCCTTCTGTCAGATCTGTTGTCTCTTCTCTCTTCTGACCGATCATTTTTTTTCTTATCATCTCTGTGATCCCTTCGGTCATCAGATCTGGTCCTTTCTGGAGATCTGTCAGTTGGCCTCATCTTTCTTCTGTTGTCTTGATAGTCTTTGTAGAATCTGCGATACTTACCAAGTTGAATATTCGATCTTTCAAGTTTTCTGGTAAGCAGAGCGATCTGTTCTGCTTGGCTTATTATGTTTCCAACAGGTTCAGTTGCCTTTGATCTGCTGCTGGTTGCTTTGAATGCAACTGATTTTGATGTGGAGGTTGAGGCTTCAGCAGGCGACTCGTCTTCATCTGCTTACCCTCTTTCGATTAGGTCGAACTCATGGGCTTTAAGACTTAGGAACAAGCTGCTTGGCTTCATCTTGGCAATGTCTTGGGAATCCTTGATTACCGTGACTTTCATGTCCCACTTCTTGGTGAGAGATCTCAAGATCTTATAATTGATGTCTTTATCTGACATCTCTCGTCCAAGTTCTCGTAGCTTGTTTACTGACATGGTGATCCTCACATCGAGCTCATTGATGGTTTCATTTGGAAACATCTTGAGCTTCTCGAACTTCACCAATTCAGCTTGTAATTGGTTGTCTTTGATCTGATCATTTCCTTCGCACATCTCAGCAAGCGTATCCCACATTTGTTTAACTGTCTTGAGATACTTTATCTTCTCTTTGGTGATCTTATCCATCGTCTTCATGATTATATGTCTGGCTATTGTATCTAGAGTATACAACTTTCTTTCTTCTGCATCCATCAGGGCTGGACTTTTCTGGACAAGTCTTCCAGGTGCAAAATATGGATCTCCTTCAACAACTGGATTGTCATGATATATGATGATGGGTCCTCATTCAATGACTTCCATCATTATGACGCTTATTGACCCCAGATGGTTGCACATGTATATTGTCCAATCTGCATACTCATCAATTGAAAATTTAGGCAAATCATGATACATACCAGAGGTATTATCCATGATGAGTGATTTTGAAAACGAATGAGTTTTGAAAACGGTTTTTCAAGATCTGTTCAAATGACCACAAAGATTCTTCCTCAAGAATCGATGATACTCAAAGCCAGTGGTCTGTAGAACCACTGCTCTGATACCACTTGTAGGTCCCGAACGGGTTTCGTGAGGGCAGAAGTCTAGAGGGAAGGGGTGAATAGACTTCTGAAAACTTTTCGTGCAGATCAGGTGTGATTGCAGATAGCCTGATCAAAGTGTAAGCGAGTCAGTTTGGACTGATGTTCAATCTTACTGAGTGCTTGAGGGCAGATCAGTTTGATATCTGTCAGTTTAATTGATAGTGCGGAAGCTTGTAAATACCCGTGTGAAAAACCAGTTTTATCAAATCAGATTATCAAGTCAGTTTTCAATCGGCTGACTAAGGTGTCGACATGATCAGATCGATTGCTTGGTGCAGACTTATTTTAACTTAGAATATGTATGCAATTTTAAGCTCAGTTGTGTGTAAGAGTGTAAAGCAATAAAGAGCAAGTAAATGCACACAAGATTTTATAGTGGTTCAGACGAAACCCGTCTTACATCCACTCTTACCTTAACACAGGGGCAACTTAACCGACTTAATCGACTAGACTTAGTTTAATGTGTTAGTCTAACACTCAACAGAAGTTTATCGAGTTCACACTCAACCGATCCCAAAAATCAGAAACTAGAATCCCTAGTCTGAAATCTTGCTGTAACAAACTTAACCTAACTTTGAGTTTGGGTAAAGATTTGTTGTGGTTCCAACTGGAAATCTATCCTAGAGTTTATGTAGCCAAATGCTAGAGGATAGGATTTCTATGCTAAAAACAATGGGAAGAACACTTAAGAATAATCTTTAAAATCGGTGTTCTTCGAGTGGAAATTCTGCTAGCTTTTGCTTCTTGATAATTTGCGTTAATATAGTTGTTCCGCTTTGCTCAGTTGTCCTCTCTTTTCATTTGTCGAGCAATCCCATTTTATAGACCACGAAATCAAAGAGCCGTTGGAGAGCAATTTGAATTTCTGGCTATATTAGGTAGGTTGTAGGATATGATTGTGACGTGCTCCGAATATTGGCGTGGCCGTAGGCATGATTAGCGCCGTTTATGTCCGCATCATCGAATCCCGCATTGTCAGCTCTTTTTGTGCACGTGTCGCTTTCTCTTTGGCTTCGCGAGGCGGCACTTCAGTAATTGTCCATTTGACGATTGATATTCCTTTTGTAGAATATTCGTCTTGTCTGGTGTACCATTTTGGTTGACGCCAGGTGAGCTGATTTGATCAGATAACTGATCAGTCTACCTTGTAGAGTCTTCTGATGCAGATTGTCTTAGCACAATTTGCAGACTCGGCTGATGTAGGTCTTCTGGTCTTCTGGTAGTCTTCTGATCTTTAGGTGACTCTGAGCCTCAGTGTCTTCAGTCATACTGAGTCTTCAGGTTTATCTGAGTCTTAAGTGTCTTTAGTCATACTGAGTCTTCAGGTTTGTTACTGAGTCTCCAAGCTTATCTGAGTCTTCAGGTTTATCTGAGTCTTCAGGTTCATCTGAGTCTTCAGGTTCATCTAAGTCTTCAGTGTCTTCTGTCTTCACCTGATCATCTGACTTCTTATCTTCTGATCCGTCTTAGTCTTCTGATCATCTGACCTTATCTGGTCATCTGATAACTCGACCTGACCTATATATATTGAGTTCCCCCTCAATATGTGACCTATCTTTTACATCAGCTATCTATACATTTCAGCTGGTCATCTTAATCTGATTCTAAGTCATCAGTCAGCTAACAGGTCTGACTGGTCCTATTACAACCTGTTTTGGAACTTCCATCAAAACTAAATACAAATTTCCCAACAGTGAACGCGACAACACAAGAGGTCAACAGGATCCAATTCGGGGAACAAGACAAAGTCGGAATCGTCTATCCGAATGCCAATCCTCTTGTCATCTCCGCTAAGATCATGGGGGTGACAGTCAAACGACTTCTAGTCGACAGTGGGGCATTTTGCAACATACTGTTCAAGAAGACCTTCGACGAGCTCGACTACTACCATAGCTATCTCGAGCCGAGCGAGCATCTGGTGAGAGGTTTCGGTGACACTACGGTGAAGCCCCACGGGATCATCCGCTTGGAAGTAGAACTGGTATCCTCTTTAGATATGGCTATTAGGGCCACCAAACTTTGCGATTTCCTTGTAATCGACCTGCCATCGACCTTTAACAGTTTTCTTAGCAGGCCGTTTGAGCATGAATTCGAGGCTGCGTCCTCCACGTATTATTTCTATGTAAAATTCCCCACTTCAGATGGGTTGGTCGGCACCATTAAGGGTTATCAACTTGATGCAAGAGGATGTTCAATTTATACCCAGTCTCATTTAAATTATAGCATGCATAAAATCACAAACGATCAAAGCAACCCAATGGAAATCGACCATGATAAACAAACGAATGATGACCTAGAACCGAGGCTCAAACTCAAGCCAGGCGAGTTCATTATCCAAGGGACGATCGACGACCCCAGAGGGAACCAACAACGGGCAATACCAGATGAAGAACTCGAAAAAGTCAACATGGACCGAACCCGATAAGACCTGGAGGTCATAATCGGCTCCAAAATCTCGTCGAAACGAAGAGGAAAACTGATCGACTTTTTCAAAGAAAATTTAGATGTGTTCGCTTGGTCCCACAAGGACATGATAGGCATCAACCCCGAGGTCGCTTGCCATCGGCTGAACATCGACCCAAGTAAAAAACCAGTCGGGCAAAAGAGTAGAAAATTCGGACCCGAGAAATATGCCGCATTGGCCGAGGAAGTGAAGAAGTTGCTCGATAACGAATTAATCATACAAGCCAACCAACCCCAGTGGGTGTCTAATGCCGTTCTGGTCAAGAAAGTAAACGGGACATGGAGGCTATGCACCGACCAACCCCAGTGGGTGTCAAACGCCGTTCTCGCCCGAACTTTTGCCATCTTGAGAAGATTCAACATGAGTCTCAACGCGAAAAAGTGCAACTTCGGTGTGGAATCAGGCAAGTTCCTCAGCCACCTGGTCAGCAAACAGGGAATAGAGGCCAACCCAACAAAAATCAGGGCGATATTGCAGATGGGCAAACCACAAAACCCAAAGGAAGTCCAAAAGCTCGAAGGGAGCCTGGCGGCCCTCAGTAGATTCATATCATGCATGGGAGATAGGTGTTGGAATTTAGAAGCACATAAACACGTAATACATGTGCAGCGGAATTAAAAAGTTCAATAACAACGAACATATAATTGCATAATCAAGTACGTGTAAACATAAAGAGAGATCTTACAGTAAATCGTACTCATATATCTCTACTATGGTATCCACATAATCCCCAATCACGGACTTGCACGAATTTGCCAGCGTTGAATCCCGACATGAATTTGCTAGGAAAATTCTAACTCTAGATCTTATGGAGAGAATAATGAATTAACGTTGTTTGTGAATTCCCAAGAGCTTGTATATATAGGGGAGGCCCAGCTTAAATCTTAAACTAACCCGATTAGGAAATAAAATCCCTAATATTGTAAATTAAATCCCATTGATTTAATTCTCATATATAAAAATCTCTAGGGATTTAATTTCCATGTATATTAAATCTCTAAGGATTTGATTCCATATATTAAATTCTACAGATTTAATTTCCATGTATATCAAATCTCTACGGATTTGATTCCATATATATTAAATCCTATAATAATATTCCATATATTATTATTGAAAATTCATATTTAATTAAATACAGTTCAATTAAATATTAATAATAATTAATTTCAAATTAATTTATTATTAATTAATTCTCCATAAATTAAATATTAAATCCAATTTAACATTTAATCAACCAACTATAATCCGTAAAAGGGAACTACTTGTTGTGTGACCCATAGGCCCTCATATATCGAGTGATTAGTCAAACTAATGATCTTAATTGAACCCTAGACAAATCAGACATTCTCAATATATGAGGTACGTTGCGAGAAATGTGCAACTACCTGTAACTGAAACATGGGCTATTACGACTTCCTCCTTTCATTCGCGAATACTCGATTAAGTCTTGAACATGATGAAGTGTCTATACAAATAACTTAATCATATTATCTCTAATCACTAATTGATCATGTATGTCACACTTATCCACAAAGTCTAAGTTGACGTGCATCGGCCGATGACTTAGATCCAATTATGGCGAGAAGATGAGTATTCTCTCTAGATCCACTTTGAGGAATGAATCATATTCTTGGCTCAACTACCACGCACATGCACTTCGTTTTGAACCCAATCCAAGCGTCGGTCATGGTCAAAGTTTATCATCCCACACATGTCGTGCGTATTGACCTCAAGTCAAAGGAGTATCGCATTGCTCCCACTAACCGAGACACCCGTAGACACATATAGTGGAACTACATCAAACGGTTTCTCGGATGGGTATACCAATACCCTCTAAGGTATTTGTGCATCCATCATGGGATACCTAGTATCTCGTAGTAAGTGAGATCTTACTACACTCTCTAAGAGTATGATGCTGATCGCACACCAATCTCTATTGTATCATCAATATCCCATTCTTGATGATCCTTGATCGGGGCTATTTGAGAATCATGCTTAAGTCATCTGAGTTCTCACAACCTCAATGACATCAATGACTCGTGGGAACACTTGTATGAATAAATGAAAACAATCAAACATATTATTGAAACAAGTGTATTGCCATACATTAATATTAAGTGAACTATAATATTAAATCAAACTGAATATCATCGAGTATTATGTCCTTACAATAGATTGTCTCTAGGACAATAACACTAACAATAGGTGCAAACCCTTCTTCGATACACTAAAGAAGGTAAAAAATGATTTCCAGTGGACGAAAGAAGCCCAGATGGCTTTAGAAAACATCAAGGAGTATCTCGCCAACCCAAAGGTACTAGCCAAACCGGTCCCACGGGAAAAGCTCTTCCTCAACCTAGCCGCCTCCAAAATGGCTTTGTCAGTCCTGATACGAACCGAGGGGCAAGACAACTTGCCTATATACTATGTGAGTCAGGTCCTCAATGAGGCAGAACAAACGTATCCCCCCTTGAAAAAATTGTCTATGCTCTCGTGATGAGCGTAAGAAAGCTACGACCATACATTTTCGACCACCGGGTGGAGGTGTTGACTTCGCTCCCGCTGAGGAACACACTGCATCACCCCGATACGGCGGGGCATTGCATGAAATGGGCAATAGAGGTCGGTCAGTTCGGTGTCACATACGCCCCACAAACGTGTTGGGGAATTATTTGCCCGGATCTATTCGGGATGAATATTTAAATACAAATTTAATTCTAACAATTATTACTAGCATGAATTAACCCATATTAATTCAAATAATAATTTCAACAACAAATCATGCATATAAATAATTCACGTAAATCCTACGCAGGCGGAAATACTACGAGTTTACGTGAACTTACCTCTTGGAATGACAATGGTCTTGTATGTGAAAACACACCAAAAGTCCTTCCCAAGTATTCCCTAGTCCTTGCTCGACAATCCGGTGGAAGGATACTCGCGAACAATTAACAAAAGGAAAAAATAAACTTTGTTGCACCACTTTCGTGGATTTGCTAATTTTTCCAGCACATGGAATTGCACTTGGGAATGAAAGAATCATCCCCTATTTATAGATGGGGTGGTGGTCGAAATTTTGGGGAAAAAACAATGTGGGAAAATCTTTTCTTGATCTCCAAGAAATCTTGAATATATCTCCTATATTCTTTTCCCCATAATTAAAATATTCCACAAAAATCCCACCTCATCAAGTTATGGTGATTTTCGAAAATATTGGGTCCAAGATTCCATGATTTGGATCTTCTTGAATTTATTAGATATACTTGTACTTCAAAAAATACATATCTTCCATAATATCTTTTCAAGAAAATCAAGAAAATCTTTCTTGCCCTTTATATTTTAAATATTTCGAAATACCTATATGAATAACCAAGTGGGAGATTTCTTGAATTTAATGAGGTAATCTTGTATTCCAAGAATACATATCTTCATTCCATAACAAAATTCAAAGAAAATCTTTCTCCCTTTTATCCATAAATTTAAAAAAATACAAGGAAAAATAAAAGTAACAAATTTATTTTTATTTTTAAACACCTTTTTCAGGTTATTGGACTTTATCTTGGGCTACTTGGGGGGCCTTTAGGAGAATTAAGATTGGACCTTCCAATGGACCTTGAATTATCAATATTGAGCCACAATATTATTCAAGCCCATAAATATTAATTAATCCCACTACATAATTAATATTGCACTATCCATCTTAACCCATATTCCAGTTAATATGGCTCCGGTTATTATTTCCCGTGTTTAAGATTATCTAGCCCATTAATTAATTCAAGCCACCGGAAATAGCTTTCCATTAATTAATATCTTTTATCCTTGGTAAAGAACGGTTCAACATTATTATCCATACCTAAACTAGTTCCACTTGCAAGATTTGGTATGATAAACCTTATGAACCTCCCAGAGGCCGTCGAACAAAGCGTGCTTGCACCCATCTTCTCCAGATTAAATCTTAGCAATCGCTTGACCAATAATATTGCCCAAGATATAGGGTATTGAATCTCACCGATTCTCTTCACATAATAAGTCAAAGCAATAGTTACTAACCACACGCAATCCTATTTAAGGGGCGAAGATTAAGAAATAACTAACCACCGAGGTCTAATTCTTCCCGCCCGATTCAAGAATTTATCCTCCATGTAGGTCCTCTTCAATGCATCAAATGCACTAGTGTAATCTCTTGGTCAAGACAAACCAATCTGAGCCTTACACTACAACCTTTCACGATGGATTGTTCATTTCCATCTAGGTCGTGAATGGTGTACTTTTAGTTACAAGGAACTGTTAGTTTAATCTTCTGTGATCTTGGTATCACTAAATTAACTACAATGTAACACGTACTATTTAATAAACTATTATGCAGTAAATATATGTAACATTCGATGATATTTAAAGCATCGATGATAAACAATTTATTTCAAAAATAAGTCCGAAATTGATTTAGTCCGATTATACAAAAGTAAAAGCATACTTTCCAAAGATAATCCCAACAATCTCCCACTTATACTCAAAGTCTGCTTTTAAGTATACATCAGCATGTCTCGTGTAGTACATGACAACTAATGCCACCTACACGAACCTAATAATGTCTCCCACTTATACTCAAAGTAGATTGGCAACGGTCTTGACACCCATTCCTTTCACATGTCTCTCGAATGTATTCAGAGGCAGACCCTTTGTGAATGGATCAGCTAGGTTGTCTTCCGACGCGATCTTTGCCACCTCTATATCTCTGCCTTAACGATGTCTCGTATAAGATGGTATTTTCAATGTGTTTGCCGGCCTTGTGGGCTCTTGGTTCCCTCGAATTTGCAACTACTCCGGCATTGTCACAATAAACTGTGATTCTGCTGGGCAAATTCGGAACCACATCTAAGTCCACTAGGAAGTTCTTGAGCCAAACCGCTTTTTCATTTGTCTTTGCAAGACACTACATATTCGGCTTCCATGGTAGAATCTGCGACGCATTTCTGCTTAGCGCTTCTCTACGTCATGGCTCCTCCCCCCATGCAAAACACACAACAGGGTAGATTTTCTGGAATCTAAGTCTGATTGGAAATCCGAGTCCAATAATCGATGGGGATTAGACTATCGACTGGATAAACCAACATTCATCTTGAGTTCTTTTTTCGATACTTGAGAATGTTTTTAATCGGCCATTCAATGTTCCTTCCCTCGGTTACTCGATATCATGCCACCATGCCTACGGCCAAGCGGATATCCGGTCTCGTACAACAACATTGCATACATAAGGCTTCGACGGTAATTGAAGCATAAGGAATGTCTCTCATGTCATCTATCTCTTTTTGTGTCTTAGGGCACATTTTCTTGGATAGATGGATTCCATGCCTGAAAGGTACAAAGTCTTTCTTGGAATCCTGCATGCTGAATCGTTTCAAGACAAAGGTTCTATGTATGAAGCTTAAATAAGCCTATCATCCTTTTCTTGCGATCTTGAGTGATCTTGATCCCAAGGATGTGCGAAAACTTCCCTAAGTCCTTCATATCAAACTGTTTTGAAAGCCATGCCCTTACGTCTGATAAAACCTTTACATCATTCCCGATGAGCAGAATGTAGTCTATGTATAGTACTAAGAATACCAATGCAGTTCTGACACGCTTTTTATACACACAACTCTCGAACTTGTTTTGATCAAACCCGTAAGACTTCATAACATGATCAAAACATTGGTTCCAAGCTCTAGATGCCTGTTTGAGTCCGTAAATGGACTTCATGAGCTTACAAATTAGGTGTTCTTGGCCCTTTTCAATGAAGCCTTGGGATTGTTGCATATAGATTTCCTCATCAAGACTTCCGTTAAGGAAAGCTGTCTTGACATCCATTTGCCAGATTTCAAAATCGAGATGCGCAGCTATCGACAAGAGAATCCGGATGGACTTGAGTATTGCTACAGGTGAAAAGGTTTTCTCATAATCGATCCCTTCTTTCTGAGTATAACCTTTCGCCACAAGCCTTGCCTTGAAGGTTTCCACCTTCCCATCTGGTCCCCTCTTTCTCTTGTATACCCACTTGTAACTAATAGGTTTGACCCCATTAAGTGGTTCGACTAGCTCCCACACTCTGTTATGATCCATAGACCCCATTTCTGCTTTCATTGCCTTTTGCCAAGAAACCACATCCTTATCTTGGATTGCCTCATCGTATGTCCATGGGTCTGATTCATCTTGTCCGGGAATCAAGTCCGAGGACTCTCCTATCCCCATGAATCTCTCGGGCTGTCTCATAATCCTCCCACTAAGACGAGGCTCCGGTTATGAAAGTGTGTCGTTTGGTATATCATCTTGTACAGTTGGCAATGAGGTTAGCCCCCTTAGCTCACTTAAGGTAATCTCATTTTTGGGTCTTCTTTCGTTCATATAGTCTTCCTCCAAAAATCTAAAGTGGGTGCTTATGACTACCTTTTGATCTTTGGGACCATATAACATACACCCTTTTGTTCCCTCGGGGTATCTTATAAACAGCCTTAATTCTGATTGAGGATCCAATTTCTCGGCTTCCTTGTCCAACACGTAGGCCGGACACCACCAAATTCTCATGTGTCTCATACTAGGCTTGCGCCCGGTCCACAATTCTTTGGGAGTTTTGGGAACCGATTTGGATGGCACCAAGTTCAGAATGTAAGCCGTTGTTTCCAAGGCATGACCCCAGAACGACTTGGGAAGATCCGCATAACTCATCATTGATATAACCATTTCTAAAAGAGTTCTGTTTCTTCGCTCTGCAACCCCGTTTTGTTGAGGGCTTCCGGGTGCAGTCAGCTGGGATGCAATCCCTTCATCCGACAAGTAGTTCAAAAACTCATCGCTCTCCACGATCGGATCGTAGAGACTTGATACGTTTTTCCCTATGATTCTCTGCTTGAGCCTTAAATTCTTTGAATTTCTCAAAGGTCTCAGATTTATGCTTCATAAGGAAAATATAACCGTACCTCGAGTAGTCATCAATAAAAGTGATGAAATACTCGTAACCTCCTCTTGCCATGGTTGACATTGGACCACATACGTCTGTGTGAACGATTTCTAACACTTCTTTGGCTCTATTCCCCTTGGCTCCGAATGCCCTCTTGGTCATTTTACCCTCCAAACATGATTCACAGGTTGGAATCGGTTCAACTTGGAGAAACTCTAGTGAACCACCCTACGTGGCTCATTTAAACTGTTTTGAGATATTGGCAGATACATGTTCATATTTTTTTTTTGAGATTTTAATATGATTCATGTGATCGAATTATGTGATAATTTTGTGTTAATCTGGATATTAACACAAGATGTATGTTTATTTTCCATTTCAACATGTCGCAGCCTTTTAATCCACTGTTTAATATACTTTAAGTCAATAGAATTATATAGGAAACTATGTCGATTGGAAATTATGTATTTTCTTGACCATGCAATTGCATAAAGTCCGTCCTTGACAAACTTAGACTCATTAAGACTACGAATGTGAGGAAGATAAGGAATATCATAAGCAGTGGTTAAGATCCAATGAAATGACTAAGTGTATCATCTTGACTTCAACGTCAGATGTGTTGCGACACCAACACCAGGACTTGGAAACCATTGCAGCTATTATGATAGATCTTCATGAATTCTTCGCTCACCAGAATCGTAAAACGAGTCAGATAGCCATACGGAATTTGTTCTCGTAGAGAATGACATTAAGAGGTATCAAGACCAAGATCGACAAATGAAAATGCTTAATTGCGGTCTGAGAAGACATCGGAGGTCAGCCTGTCCCAAGCCTAAAAAGGTCGGGAAGAAACGTAATTCTCAAACACTAATTGCTAAAACTTGTTTAGCGGCGTATTCTCCCATTCATGGGTAGTGCATACGGGAACCACTAATTATGTCGGTTTCAATATTTCAAGGATTCTAGATAATCCGACAATTTAGTGGGAGTTAGACCATCATCACCATGGGCAATGTTATGTAAATAGCTGTTATTGCGATGCTACGTGAGTAGCAGTTATTGCAATGCTATGTAAGTAATGGTTATTGCGATGCTATGTGAGTAGCAGTTATTGCAATGCTACATAATTAACGGTTATTACAATGCTACGTGAGTAGCGGTTATTGCAATTCTACGTAAGTAGCAGTTACTGCAATGCTACGTGAGTAGCAATTATTGCAGTGCTACATGAGTAGTGATTGAAGCAGTGGGAGAAGTGCACCTATCTTTTAGTGATAGAGTTTTAGTTTTGAGAGATATTCTTTACGTTCCAATTTTTGAAAGAATTTGATTTCAGTTTCCAAACTCTTCAATGATGGATATTCGGTTACTTTTAATAAAGTTGTTACCGTCGCTCTAAATAATGAGTTTATCTGTCATGGAACGTTGTTGAACAATCTCTATACCATTAGCTGTGCACACCACTCACAAAATGCATCTTATAACAAATCGACTATTTCAAGTAATAAAAGAAAACGTTCAGCAGACATGAACGAAACACTTCTATGGCATCTAAGACTAGGTCATATTAATCCAAAGAGGATCCAAAGGTTGGTTCAAGATGGTTAATTGGAGTCTCTCCAGGTTGAACCGTTTCCAACTTGAAACTCATGTTTGGAGGGTAAAATGAACAAGAGGGCATTTGGAGCCAAGGGGACTAGAGCCAAAGAAAAGTTAGAGATCGTTCACACTGACGTATGTAGTCAAATGAAAATCAAAGCAAGAGGAGGTTATGGGTATTTCATTACTTTTATCGAGTTACTCAAGACATGTGTACATTTTCATTATGAAGTATAAAGCTAAGACCCTTTGATAAATTCAAAGATTTTAAGGCTCAAGCAGAGAATCATAGGAAAAAGAGTATCAAGTTTCCACGATCCGATCGTAGAGGCAAATACCTCAGCGACGGATTATTTTTTGAACTACTTGTCAGACGAAGGGATTGTATCCTTGTTGACTGCACTCAAATCCCTCAACAAAATGGGATTGTAGAACAAAGAAACAAAACTCTTAGAAATGGCCAAATCAATGATGAGTTATGCGGGTCTACCCAAATCGTTTTGGGGTCACGCCTTGGAAACAAGGACTTATATTCTAAACTTGGTAACATCCAAATCGGTTCCCAAAACCCCTGTTGTAACATGAATAAAACCACATCCAAGGGGTCCGAGAACCCCGGCTCATTGCCCCGACCTCCCGGTCTGGATGCCACCTAACGCCACGGATATAAAAAGAGCATCCATATATAAATAAGGTGGCCCATCTCGCAAGGATCGCGGATGCTCTTCTCCGAAGACCACGAGCCGACTTACACAGAACTCACCACAAGTCGCCCAATGACTTGGATCCTAGTGCCTTTAAGTCGGAAGCGACTTACCCTAAGCTAAGTAATCGAATTCGACAGTCAAAGGTGACACTCAACAAGCCACGCAATCTGCCCCCGAAGTCCGCCCCCATGATTGGCGCACGCTATAGGTCACGGTTTCTGACTCAGCTGGGCGTAATCAACATCCCCCATGGCCAAAATCCTATCTTTGCACAAGCTTCCTTATGTAAATTCCTGCCCAAGAGGCGGGAACTCTAGTATAAATAGGCCTAGTGGTTTGTTCTTGTAAAAGGGACGTTTTCATACATAAAAGAGATATAATACATATACTACCTGGCTTGGACGCATCCGGACGTAGTCTGATTCACAAATGAACTGGGTCACCAATCCTTTGTTTCACTTCATTTACACTTTGATCGCACTTTGCACATATCATTCATAGATATATTGTTATTCCGGCATTGCATAACACCAGATATAACAATTGGCGCCATCTGTGGGAAAATACCATCCTACTGAATTGCTCAAAGCATTCTTGGGAGACCCACTTAACCCCCACTTTACGATAATCAATGGCGATTAATCAAGGCAATACCATCGGACACGAGACTGATGTGCGCAATGGCGCGGAGGCTTTCCTGAGCACCCCTCACTCAAAGCGCTCTCAGCGGGCCATCCCTGCCGTATCCCCCGAATGGTGGAACCTCATCCGGACACCGACGGATGACAGGGCCATTGCAGCCATCATCAACAAGAGGTTTCTCGAATTTAACGATGCGGAGAAGCAATCATCGGGCAAGAAAATGATGCACAACGCTGGTCCCTCCAAGGGAAAACGGTCCTCGTGTAGAAAGGAAGATCAACAGGCCAACTGGCCTATGATCCGGCGAAGCACGCCATCATCAGAAACCGTCAGCTTCAAGAAAGGCTGGTGGGATCGAACACTGTGTTTAACCGCCTCGGAGAACAAGAGGCACTGAAAGCTCCCCTGCAGATTGAAGATGAGGTGCATTCCCAGCCCCGAAACTAGGAACAAGTAGAGCGCGACCTCGAGATGGCGCTAAACCTGCATCACGACGAGCTACAGCAAGGCTCGGCATACTGCCCAGGCGGTAAACCAGGGCCTAGTCCGTTTGGAAACTACCATACGCTCAGGTCGAAACCCTTGCCAATACCGTCCAGTTGCTATTGGACCGGGTGGGAAACCAAAATGGGTCGGCAGGGATGGAGAACCTCTCCATCCCCAATTCCCCACTCGGGGCAACGGTTACCCAGGCACCCACTCAGAGGAAGATTGGCATAGCAAACTCTGATCGCTACAATGGGAGCTCAAATCTTAAAGTCCATGTAGCAAAATATAATTCCTATATGGTCTCCATGTGGGCGTCCGACGCAACCAAATGCAGGCTATTCTCACTCACATTGGGCGACAAAGCCGACACGTGGTTCACTTCGCTACCACCTCTCTCGGTAGATAATTTTGAGCAGCTCCCTCGGCTGTTCTTAAGTCATTTTACCATACTGGTTCCTCATGAACACCTGACAAGGGGCAACCGAGTCAGATCGATCCTACATTTAAAGGATCGACAAACTCATCCTCGAAGGATACCCCTTGGGGGATGAGGCGAAACTGATGGGGGCAGTCTCCGGCCTCCGGAGGGGAACAAAATTATAGCGGCGCATGACCGCCGAATATCCCACAAGTTATGCCGACTTCCAAAGGCATGCGAGGGACCTCATTCACACTTCGGAGCTCTTGGAGTTGCGACTCTCTGAGACCAAAGAGGCCATCGAGCCAAAGAAGAGCTCCAAGAAAATTGGGGGCCATTACAAAGCACCCGGCTGCTTTAGGTTGTTCGAAGAAAGCATACCAGTGAAGCAGATGGAAGCATATGGCATGACACCTGCTCATGTCTATGCTCAAATCTAGGGGCAAGGACTGCTTCATGCACCTCGCCCCATCAAAGACAAGACCAAACAGAACCCAAACAAGTTCTGCCATTATCATGCCCAGACCGGCCATTACACCAGCGAATGCCGGGACTTGTTAAAGCAACTTTGGAAGCTGTATGAGGATGGGCGCTTGGACGAATTTGTCAAACGCCCTAAGAAAATAACGACCCTCGCCCCCGAGGTCGTCAACAGGGCCATCAACCTACACAAGAGGTCCAAGACCCAGCCAATCCTAGGGCAGAGCAAGGCGAGCGACATGTGCCCCCTATGCCAGAAGGGGAGGAAGAACACACGATCCACACTAGCTCCCCGATCGGGACGGTAGGGGGCCTCTCCTCATCCTCCTCATCAAAGCCTCACCTGAAAGCAGAGGTCTGGGAAATGGAGAATGCTCGCAAAATGGTGCTGCCAGTCTTTGTTGTCGCCGAAGAAACCAATAAGATCAAGTTCGGCGAAAAAGATAAGGCCGAGATTGTCTACCCAAACATTGATCCCCTAGTGATCAGGTCAAACATTATGGGAACTACTGTATGCCGACTCCTAGTCGATGGAGGAGTGTTCTGCAACATCCTCTTCAAGAAGACATTAGATCAGCTCAGGGATTATGATGCCTACATCACCCCATGCGACCACATTGTGAAGGGTTTTGGGAATGCTACCGTGAAGCCATTCGGCATGATCCATCTATCTGTCGAGCTGGTGTCCACCCTAGATGACAAGGTTAGGAACACTAGGCTCCTATATTTTCTTGTAATCGACCTCCCAAGTACATATAATGGTTTCTTCGGGAGGCCCTTTGAGCATGAATTTAAGGGTGCGTCCTCAACCTTTTATTTCTGTGTAAAACTCCCCACCAAAAATGGGCTAGTTGGCACCGTTAAGGGCGACCAAGTTGATTCGAGAGGTTGTTTTGTTTACCCATCATCTCATTTCCATTTCGTAAGTCAGTCTAGCAACTTCATACTCGCAATAGATAGTACAGTACATAATAATGGGTTAACTACTGAGAAGATATGTAAGAAGAGGAACCACGACGACCTCGAACCAAGAATGGGGCCCGAACCCAAGGAATTTATACTTGAAGCTGAAATAGATGACCCCAAAAAAAATGGTCCCATAGCGATACTGGGGGAAGAACTCGAGAGAGTCAGGGTGGATCTCGCCCGACCCGACCTAGAAGTTATCATCGGATCCAAAATCCCTAATGCAATGAAGGGAGAAGTCATCAAATTTCTCAAGAAAACCTTGGATGTATTCGCATGGTCAGATAAAGATATGGTCGGATAGACCCTGAGGTCACCTGTCATCGGTTACACATCAACCCCGATCGAAAGCCGATAGCCCAGAAAAGGCAAAAATTCGGTCTGGATAAATACGCGGCCTCGCTGAGGAGGTAAAGAAATTATTGGATAATGACCTGATCATTCAGGACAACCAGCCACAATGGGTAGCTAATGTAGTCTTGGTGAAGAAATTGAATGGCACTTGGCGACTTTTCATCGACTTCACTGATCTCAACGAGGCGTGCTCGGAAGACTTCTTCCCTATGCTATCGACCACTTGATAGACAACACCATGGGTCACGAGATGATGTCGTTCATGGATGCATTCGCGGGATATCACCAGATAGCATGAGCCAGATCGACAACACACTTCGTTCCTAATAGAGAAGAATCTTTACTGCTGGAAGAGAATGCCCTTTGGCCTAAACAACGCGGGGGCAACATATCAAAGGCTGGTCAACCATATGTTCGCCGACCAAATAGGTAAATCGGTGGAGGTATACGTGGACGACATCGTCGTCAAAAGCCTAAGGAAAGAAGATCACCTGGCCCACCTCGCCCAGGCCTTTGAGGTCCTGAGGAAGTTCAACATGAGGCTCAACCCAAAGAAATGCAACTTTGGGGTAGAGTCGGGAAAATTCCTGGGTCACCTGGTGAGCAAACGGGAGATTGAAGCAAACCCAACCAATGTCCAAGTGATTCTAGACATGGGAGCTTCCAGAAATGTGAAAGAGGTACAAAAACTCATAGGCTGTCTAGCCGCATTAAACAGATTCATCTCCCGGATGGGGGATAAATGCAAGCCCATGATCGACACTATCTAAAAGAAATCGAGATTCGAATGGACAACGGAAAGCCAAGAAGCCTTCGATAAAATCAAGGCATATATGGTCGACGGTAGCATTTTATCCAAACCCACCCCAAGAGAGAAGTTGTTCCTATATCTGGCGGTCTCAAAGACCGCTCTAAGCGTGGTGCTCGTGCAAGTAGAAGGCCAGGTACACCTCCCGATATACTTCGTCAGTTAGACATTGAGCAAAACCAAGCAGCGATACCCTCTCTTGGAAAATCTAGCATTCACCCTGGTCATGAGTGTGAGAAAGCTGAGGCCTTACTTTTTCGACCATCAAGTCGAGGTCCTCACGTCCTTACCCCTTCGCAGCATTCTCCATCGACCCAACACCTCAGGCCGATGTCTTAAGTGGGATATCGAGGTCGACAATACAGGGTAACCTATGCCTCACGATCTGTAATAAAGGCTCAAGCTCTAGCCGGCTTCCTCGTCGAACTAACCTTCCCTTCTGAGGCCAATAGCTCGACTGGTCCACCCTGGGAACTATATGTGGAAGGCTCGGTAACCACCAACAAATCAGATGCGGGGATAGTTTTGATCAGTCCGGATGGCATTTCTTTCCAGAACGCCATCGCTTTTGACTTCCCGACAACCAATAACGAAGCCGAGTACGAATCATGTTGGAAAAATGGGGTGCTCGGATCTATTCAGGTGATTATTTAAATACATATTTAAATTAAACAGTTAATTACTAACATGAATTAATCCTAAATCAATTCAACATAATAATAAACAACATGCGTACACATAATTCACGTAAATCCTAAACATGTGAAACTAGGAGTTACGAAATTACTAACCTCTTGAAGAATCAAATGGATGAATCAACCCAAGAGCCTTCCCAAATATATCCCCAAAGTCCACGAACGTTATCCGGTGGGAAGATTTCAACGAACGATTTTAATGGGAGAGAAAAATAAATATTTTGCTACCACCTTTGTGGATTTCTAATATTTCCAACACATGGAATTGCACTTGGGAATGAAGAGCTCATCCTATATAAATAGGGAGGAGGGGGGCGAAAATTAGGGTTGGAAAAGTAAGGAAGAAAATCTTTTCTTGGTCCCCAAGAAATCTTGAATATATCTCCTATATTCTTTTCTCCTTAATTAAATTTTCCATAAAAATCTCCTTCCCCCTTCTACCTTGATATTTTCAAAATTAACAAAATATAAGGAGTCAAGATTTAACTTCTTGAATTTATGGGATAATAATTATCTCTTTCCATAAAGTATCTACAAGAAAATCAAGACAATATTTTCTTCCTTTTATTTACATAATTTTCAAAAATTACTACTTGGAAATATAACAAGAATATTTTCTTCTCTCTCTCATTAATTGGACTTTATTTTGGGCTATTTGGGGGGCCTTTAGGAGAATTAAGATTGGACCTCCAATGACTATGAAGCTTTAATATTTGGGCCAAATATTATTCAAGTCCATTAATATTAATTTACTCCACTATAAAATTAATATTGAACTATCCATCTTAACCCATATTATGATTTCACATATAACATGGCTCCCGGTCATTATTTTCCGCGTTTAAGATTATCTTAGTCCATTAATTAATTAAGCCACTGAAAAAGCTTTATATTAATTAATATCTTTGTCCTTGGAGTAAAGACAGCTCAACATTATTATCCATGCCGGAAATAAATTTAATTGACAAGGGTTTCTGAAAAGGAGATTGTTGGAAGAATCTGGAAAGTTTGTGGTAGAAGAAGGAAAGTTGTTCTTTCTGCCAAAATCACTATGTTGCACAAGGTATCTCTAATCTTCATTGATTTGATGAAAGAGAGAGACTGGAGCAAAGACGTGTGTTAGCACATAAGAGAATGTTGCTAATCAACAAGCCAATTCCTGGCTTAGCTGATGATGATGTTGAAGTTGCTGTTAAACCAGCAATCGAAGTCCGTAGGAAAGGCAAAGGTGGTCAGAAGAGAAAGGTTGCCACCAAGAAACCTGAGAAAGGCATTATCTTCAAAGAACCAAAGATAGCTTCTTTTTTAAAAAGCCAAATCGGCCGATTCTTTGATGTTCTTTGGGAAGGAAAAACAAGCAAAACGGGCCTGGTAGATGAACCATTTGATTATGATGAGGATCCTATCAGTAAACTGCTGAGAGGACCAGGCCAGCCTCTAAAGTTGTTTCCCACAGTTCTCCTTCCAAAGGATCTGCTCAAACTGAGCCTCAGCCGAAGACCATACAGAACAACAAATTATGTCTTTTCAGAGAAGATTATCAGACGGCGATTGGAGAAAATGCTTGAGGACAGATATCCAGAACTTGCCATCAAACCCGATGCGAAAGCCACTGTTTTGGATGTGCTCACATGGAGGGATATCAGGTGAAGAAGTTTGAAGACTTCGGGACCGTTCTTGAGCAGAAAGGTGGCATTCGTCCTTTTCTGGATTATAAGATTCAGATGCGCAAGATTTCTGGTGTTGAGACTGCCCCTGATCTTTTGTCTGATGATGTGGTTGCCGTCTTGATTACGAGACAGTTGGGTATGTCGGATACCCTATGCACAGAGAGATGACCCACAAGATGGTCAAATATAGTCGGACAATGCAGCAGATGAAATTTGTTGAAGAAGAAATTGATGATGGTGGTCCAATTAGCATTGAAGAACTATTTGAACAGATGGCTGATAATGAACAGACGACAAAGGAAATAAGGATCATTGAAGAGCCTAAGGAAGCTGCCGATGAAGCTGGTGTGGGAGATGCGACAGAGTCCCCATCAGCTGAGGCAAAATCAGCTGAGCAATTGATAGACCTGACTGCTGAGAGGAGTCAAGTCAAGATATGGAGGTCGAAGGCCCCTCAACATCAGCAGGTCGGGTAGTTCAGATTCTGCAAACTACTCCTGTCTTTGAAGAAAACCTGATGAAGTATATCAAGAATACATTTTATGCCAACATGGCTCAAATGTTCAGAGTTGATGTCAGTTTCTTCATTCCACGCACCTTGGAATCCGCCATCAGAGCCAAAATAGAAAATGTCTCTACTCACTGCATGCGAATGAGTGTGGAACTCAGAGACAGATCTGCTAATAAAATGATTACAGTAAACGAGCAGATGGCTAAGCTCGAGGAAAGCAGAAATCAGCAATTCACGCTGATGATGAATGAGAAAATGGCCCAGCTTACCAAGTTGCAGAATGATCTTACTGATGCGACAAAGAGAGTCAACTCTTCTGCTGATAAGCTTGAAAGTATCTTTGACAAGGTCAGCACTGTTGTTGATAAGGCCCAGAGTTCGATGCTCGCAGTAGTTGAAACAGCACAGCCTGATGCTGGGATCTAGTCTCCTGCTCTTGAGGAACTACAGCAAGCACTTTCACAGAAAATTGGTGACCTCGGTTCAGAACTGAGACTCTTTTTGAGGGAACCAAAAAGGGGGAAGAAGATAAAGATGCTGAAGTTCAGGGGAGACTGAATCAGGTGGAGAACTTTATTGATGGGATCCAGATCAAGCTGGAAAAGAAAAGGCTGAAGAAAGATGCTCAAGCAGCTGCAGAAGTTGACAAAGCTGAAGACATTTCTTCTTCTACTGAATCTGACGAAAGAGCAACAGCAGCAAAGAAGGACAAGAAAACTTCTGTTGCATAAGAAGAAAAAGCTGCTGGAACTTGCTGAGAGGAGGAAAGCTGCAGAGAAGAAGAAAGCTGAAGAAGAAAGACAGAAGAAGCATGAGGATGCATCAAGCCTGGACAGATCATACAAGATGAAGAAGAAGAAAGGGCTTGTTGTTGAATCTGGAGAAGGATCACACTTTGTAGAGCCAATTCTTCCGGAGATGATGTGATTGGTAAGCCTGATAAGAATATGGTGAAAGAATGGAAGCAAATCAAAGAAGAATGGTACATCTCGGCTTATATCAATCAGGTTATTCCCACTGATGATGATAAAGATGAAATCTTTAGAGATTGGTTGAGTAACAAGCATCCAGTATTCTATGAATGCATAATGAGCGAGGCAAAGAAACTGAGCTGCATTCCAGTTGCCCCTGAGGTCGAAGCCATGGAATATAAGAAGACTTTGGATGGGGAGTTGGACAAGATTTCTTTCAATGCAACCATGAACATGTGTGTGGCTCAAGATGACATCACTGAAGAACACAAGGTTGCAGAAATCAAAGCAAGACTCTACGAGATGTGTGTTGTTCCAGATACTGAAGTTGTCAGAAGACATAACTTTGTAAGATCAGATTAGGATATTCTCATCTTGTACTTGTAATGCTTACATTCTCAATGAAATATCTTACTTTTCTGATCTTAAGACAAACTCTTATTGTCTTCTGATTTACTGTCTCTTTTTCCTCTATCTTTAATATCGTTCAGCATACTTTCTGGTTAATATTTTGGTTCCATCAAAAAGGGAGAAACTTTTGGGATATTTATAGTGTTGATGAAAGTTCCAAAACAGTTGTAATAGGACCAGTCGAACCTATTAGTTGACTGATGAACTGTTAGGAAACCAGCTAAACATGTTAGACGGCTGATGGAATAGACTAGGTCACATATTCAGGGGAATTCAATATGTATAAGTTTAGATTGAAGATTTGAAGACAAGATCAGCAGACGCAGAAGATCAGAAGACATATTCTATTGGAACATCAGCAGAGTCTATAGGTTGAAGCTAAGACAACCTTATCAAAAGACTCAAGGTAATCGATCGATGGATCTTGATCGGATCGGTGCAAAGTCGAAGTATGATAAAGCGTACCCTCTTGTTGGGATTGTTGGAGTCTGAGTTGCGGAATGAGTCCAGGGAGGACAAGATGTTCGGAATGAGTCCAGGGAGGACAAGACGTTCGACCTAGTTGAGGTCGTGCACTTCCGCTCCAATGTCAGTCTCCAGGTTCAGTCTCCAGGTGGGAGATTGTTGGGTTATGGAGCCTGAGTGAAACGGGATGCAGGGTGCAGGAGGCGCTCGACCAGCGCTCGAGGTCGAGCAGGTGTGCTCGGTCGAGCGCCCCCTTATCCAGTGCCATGAGGTCGCTCGAGCAATGTATGTGATCGAGCAAAACCGCTCAACCAAGGGCTGAGGTCGAGCGATTCCGAGGCCTGGATGCGGAAATAGGGTTTCGGCCAGGATGGGTCAAATCTAGGGTTTTGGCCCAGTTTCCCAGTTCGGGTTTTTTGTATAAATAACCCCCTGACTCCCCCCATTGTATCTTTCACTACTTGCACTATCTTATAAAGATATAGTAGATTACTTCTGGCTTGGTAGTGCCCCCAGACGTAGTCATTCCTGACGAACTGGGTAACCAAATTGTTTGTTCCTTAATTCCGTAGTTCCATTATTTTCTCCTATAATTGCTTGCTTTAATTCCTAACAACTGGTATTAGAGCATCGGGTTAAAGGGATCTGTGGAGAGCAATTATGATGGCTGAAGGGAAATCGTCTGTTGAGAAGTTTGATGGAACGGATTTCGGATTTGTCATTCGGTATACGGCCAGGCACAACCTCTGAACGTCCGAGAATTCACAAGGAGCTCGAGAAAGCTAGTTGGTCGAGCAGTACCACTCGACCAAAGCCCCAGGTCGAGCGGGTTTCGTAGGCTATTCGCGGAGTATGGGGTGTTGCTTGGAGTGGGTGGTTAGATGCAAGATCAAGATGGACGTTAGAAACGTGCCTGAGATCGTTGTATCAGGTTCTTGCAAGATCAAGTGTAGATCGAAGCCAAACGTTGAGGGACATTGCTCGGATCGAGAGTTACTGCCGATGAGAGATTGGGAAGACGAAGTTCTGATCGGTCGGTCTCGTGGGAGATTGTTGGGATTGTTGGAGTCTGAGTTGCGGAATGAGTCCAGGGAGGACAAGACGTTCGGAATGAGTCCAGGGAGGACAAGAAGTTCGGAATGAGTCCAAGGAGGACAAGACATTCGACCTAGTTGAGGTCGTGCACTTCCGCTCCAGTGTCAGTCTCCAGGTTCATTCTCCAGGTGGGAGAGAGTTGGGTTATGGAGCCTGAGTGAAACGGGATCTGCGAGGTGCGGGAGGCGCCGACCCGGTAACTTGTCGGCGGTGTGTTCTTGTCGAGCACCCCCCATATCCAAATACCGTGAGGGCGCTCGAGCAATGTATGTGATCGGCGAACCGCTCGACCAAGGGCTTTGGTCGGCGGTTACAGGCTGGATCTTGCGTAAATAGGGTTTTGGTCAGGATACAGAGATAGGGTTTCGGCCAGGATGGGCCAAATCTAGGGTTTTGTGTTGGGATTATACTGGAAAGTATGCTTTTACTTTGTATAATCAGACTAACTGAATTTCGGACTTATTTACTGAAATAAATTATTTATCACTGATGCTTTAAATATCATTGAATGTTACATATATTTCCTGCATAACTGTTCATCATTGTAGTTAATTTAGTGATACCAAGATCACAATAGATTAAATTAACAGTTCCTTGTAACTAAAAGTACACCATTCACGACCTAGATGGAAATGAACAATCCATCGTGAAAGGTTGTAGTGTAAGGCTCAGATTGTTTGTCTTGACCAAGAGATTACACTAGTGCATGATGATGCATTGAAGAGGACCTCTGGAGGATAAATTCTTGAAATGAACCGAAAGAATTAGACCTCAGTGGTTAGTTATTTCTTAATCTTCGTCCATTAAATAGGATTGCGTATGGTTAGTAACTATTGCTTTGACTTATTATGGGAAGAGAATCAGTGAGATTCAATACCCTATATCTTGGGCAATATTATTAGTCATCACGCGATTGCTAAGATTTAATCTGAGGAGAATCGTGTAATGCAAGAAATCGCTTGTTAGATTTGCCCCCTTGGGAGGTTCATAAGTTTTATCGTACCAAATCTTGCAAGTGGAACTAGTTTCCGGTATAGATAATAATGTTGAACCGTTCCTTTACCAAGGATAAAAGATATTAATTAATGGAAAGCTATTTCAGTGGCTTGAATTAATTAATGGGCTACATAATCTTAAACACGGGAAATAATAACTGGGAGCCATATTAACTGTAATATGGGTTAAGATGGATAGTCCAATATTAATTATGTAGTGGGATTAATTAATATTTATGGGCTTGAATAATGTTGTGGCTCAATATTGATAATTCAAGGTCCATTGGAAGGTCCAATCTTAATTCTCCTAAAGGCCCCCCAAGTAGCCTAAGATAAAGTCCAATAACTGAAAAGGGTGTTTAAAAATAAAATAAATTTGTTGTCTATTTTTCCTTGTATTTTTCGAAATTTATGGATAAAAGGGGAGAAAGATTTTCTTTGAATTTTGTTATGGAATGAAGATATGTATTCTTGGAATACAAGATTATCTCATTAAATTCAAGAAATCTCCCACTTGGTTATTCATATAGTTTGTTTCGAAAATTTTGAAATATGAAGGGCAAGAAAGATTTTCTTGATTTTCTTGAAAATATATTATGAAAGATATGTATTTCTTGAAATACAAGAATATCTCATAAATTCAAGAAGATCCAAATCTTGGATTCTTGGTCCCTCTTATTTTCGAAAATTCACCATAGCGAGATAAGGTGGGATTTTTTGTTGAATATTTTAATTATGGGAAAAAGAATATAGGAGATATATTCAAGATTTCTTGGAGATCAAGAAAAGATTTTCCCACATTGTTTTTTCCCTAAAAATTCGACCACCACCCTATCTATAAATAGGGGATGATTCTTTCATTCTCAAGTGCAATTCCATGTGCTGGAAAAATTAGTAAATCCACAAAAGTGGTGCAACAAAGTTTATTTTTTCCTTTTGTTAATTGTTCGCGAGTATCCTTCCACCAGATTGTCGAGCAAGGACTAGGGAATACTTGGGAAGGACTTTTGGTGTGTTTTCATATAAGACCATTGTCATTCTCAGGTCCCTTAATCAGGTTAAGTGAAAGGCGTAAGTCTAGAGGGAGGGGTGAATAGACTTCAAAAAACTTTCGTCAGACGGAGTGTGAGAGCAGATAGCTTTGATCAGAGGAATAGTGAATCGATTTTTTGGTCGATAACCAACTTCTTGAACGCCGAAGAGATCGATTCGGTAACTATCGATTAACTCGATGTGTGCGGAAGCTTAAGTTTTACCCGTGAAAAACTAGTTTGTATAAATCAGATTCCAAGTTTTATCTTTTTAATCGATGACGAAATATCGTGGTCGGATCGAAGCTTGGTGTGTCATCGATCTTAACTTAGAATGTATGCGCTTTAAGATTGTGCGATGTGAGAGCGATTAATCAAAGCAAAGAAGGCACACAAGATTTATAGTGGTTCGGACAAACCGGGTCCCGGCCCACTCTTCCTTTCACAAGGGGCACCAACTTAACCGACTTAACCGACCGGACTTAGTTTAGTGTGTTAGTCCAACACAAAGACACCAACAGATGTTTTAAGAGTTCTCACTCAACCGATCCCGAAATCGAGATTAGAAACCCTAGATCGAAATCTTGCTAAACAACTTATCCTAACTTGGGGTTTGGGTAAGATTGTTGAGGTTCCAACTATGAAATCTTTCCTCACATAAAGCAAACTGATAGCTAGATGAAAAGATTTCTTGCTAAGAACTTATGGGATGAACACAATATAAAATAAGCTTGTTGTTGTGTTCTTCGTGCGGAAATCTGACTATAGTTTGAGCTTCTTGATTATGTTGTTTGTCCAAGCATTTCCGTGTATCACTCAAGTGTGATCCCATATTTATAGACCTTGAGATCAAAAGAGCCGTTGGAGAGCAATTTGAATCTCGAAGCTATTTTAGGTAGAGTTGCGTGCTTGATGTGACGTCTTGAGAAATCGGCATGGCCGAAAGCGTGAATGTGTATTTTATAGCCGTTTGAGAGAGCAACATCGAATCCCGCGAGTATCAGCTCTGTTCATACGTGTTTCTTTCTTATTGGATGGAAGCCTTGCTTTGCAGTGATGATGTTCCTCCAACTAAGGTTGGTCTTCTTCTTGTTTAGATCGCAGACGTATGATAAGATGAAACATCGGTTTTTTCATCTTATGAGCTGATCCGATCGATCGAACTCGATCACCTACTCGATAAGTCTTCGGCGCTTTGTTGACTTAGCTTCAACCGGGCCGACTCGTGATGTAGGTCTTCCGTCCGATCTTATGGAAGTCATCCGATCTTCTAAGTATTCGAGGTTTGAGCTTCACGACTTCACCGAAGTTATCCGACTAGATCGATTCGATCGATCTTTAGCTACGGTTTAACGTTCGCCTGTCGGATATCAGCTTTCTTCTGATTCTTCAGATCTGACCTATACATATTGAGTTCCCCCTCAATATGTGACCTATCTATTACATCAGTTTTTCTATACAATCATTATCAACTGGTCTCCTATCGCAATAATGTAAACATCAAACACCTAATGTGTCCGATCGGGTCCTATTACATGTGTTTTTGGAACTTTCATCAAAACTATAAATTTCCCAACAATTTCCCCCTTTTGATGAAACCAAAACACCGAGAAACCAAAAACAGTTGATAAGTATAGAACGATTAAAAAGCAAGTAATGTCGGAAAAGAGAGATTTTATCTTGGGATCGGAAAAATAAACTTTCCATTAGATATGTTGATTACATGATACATCAGAAAAGTTTTGAATTTAAAAGCAGCTGATCCCTAGATGTCTTCTGATTCTTCACTCCTTGGGCTTGTATCCTTCCTCGGCATTTCTCTTTGGTCTTGTGGAACGTTGAAAATCGATAGAGTTTCCATTTGACATCGATTATCCGCACTTGATCGGGTTATATGCGATTTGCTCAAGATGTCAAAGTAGAATCTCTCAAATGCCGGTCTGTCGAAATGAGCCATCCGCCTTCTTTTTGAGTATATTAACCAGATCATACTCTTGGCGATATCTTTACATTTATAAGCTTGGCTTCATTTTCCGTGATACTTGAAAAGTCCGGATATTTATTCGTAACCGGTTGAGGAACTCATCATCCGGTGATTCTTCTTTTGGAACAAGATCAAGGACAAAGGCATCTAGAAGCCATTCACTTCGATCTTATTCCATTCCTCAAACCTCTTAGGCGTGTGCGGCGGTTTTTTTAGTATGATCTCGTCCGACTCTTCTTTGGCAACCGAGGTTCAGTGCGATTTTCCATCGATCCTTTCTTAGCCCTTGATTTGAACTTCGCTTTCAACCCTTCCTTGTGCCCGTTTTACATCCTTCTTTCTTCTTCTTCATCTACCATTCTTTTTGGACAATTTCTACAAATAGCTCCTTATCGGCATGTATCCGACTAGGCTTTGTCTTCTGGTGACTTTCCGGTGCGAGTAATCGGTCCAGATTTTGATGTCCCAAAGACCCTTGGCAGACCTTTCTTGCAATTGAGCTTTGTCCATGGGCCTTATCTTCGATGTGTCGATTGGTTTCTCGAGATCCTTCCCTTTTTGGTTTGATCAAAAAGCGCATTGAGGTGGGAAGTCAGAGACCCAAAGTTGACTGACAATGCCTGATTTAGATCATTAGCAGATAAACCTGAAGTTTGAGCTGTTAGATTCTGAACAGTTGTAATCAGCTCTTTCTTGGCAGTTTCCATTGTAGCAGAGAGTGTCCAAATCATTTTGTCAAATTTCTCTTAAATAACTTTCGAGCCTTTTCTCGATGGCGTCGAAAAAAGAAGATTGATTTTGATCCACCTGTTTCAGCTTGTCATCAACTGATTTTGTAAGCTCAGCAGACATGGTGGTCATGGATTGGGAGAACTGATCTCTGATTGCTTCGATTTGTTTGAGACTAATTTGTCTCTGATCAGTTAGCACTCCCTCAATCTCTTCTTTCAGGAGATCTTTGAGACAAGATCTGATCTCCTGAAGTTGATCAGTGGTGATTTGAGATGTAGGAATTGGATCCATCACTTGATCAGGTTCAGTTGTTTGTGCCTCCGGTGGTTGGTCGTGAACCAGCAAAGACCAGTTCCACTTTCATCGGCAGCCTCGCATTCTCCATTTCAAATCATTTTGAGCTTCTTGAGCGATCTCGAAACCTCTTCTTCCGGCAATTCCAACTTCCTGTGGATGAGCTTTCACAGATTTATCGGATATTAGCTCACCGCTGGTGATCCCACTTTGGCAGACTTCCTCATATCGAAGTCAAAATCTGCGAACTCATCCGCACCACCCATCTGTTCAACAAGTAAGATAAGATCTGAGAAGCTTTTAATCCCAGAGATCTCTCGGTGAGGATCTCCATGACTTCTTCTCTCGCTAGCGGGATGGGCGACCCGGGCCAGGATACATCTCATCAATCTCGTTCAATTCTTAGTCCGACCATTTTTCCAGTGATGGTCTTTGGTCGATCTGGATCTGAATTATCATCCCAGATTCTCGCTTGGATGAGATGTGGAAGCTTCGGTTGTGCTTGAGTCGGCGGAAGTTGTCTGCGATTAGTTCGACTGCAGATGGTTTACTGCCAGAGTGGCGGTTAATATCTGGTTCAGTTCATGAGCAGTGAACTAGCGGGAGAGACATGCTTTCAAAGACCTTTAGTCCGAGCGGTGAATCGGCTTGAGGTTGAGGAGAAGGAGATTTATCGGTTTGTGCTTCTACCGAGATCGTTTCCGGGCGAGCCCTCGGGTTGAGAAGCTTGCTGTCGATTGTTCTTTGTTGCGCATAGACAGATCGTTTCGGGCGCTCTTTCTTCTTCTCGACTCATCTTCTAGTCTAGAGTCATGGTAGCTTGCTTTTGCTTTCTTTGGCCTCTTCTCCCCGGCCTTCACCGCTTCGTTTCTTTTTTTCTCGTGGAGCAACCGGTGTGGATGAAGGCGGCTTTTTTGCTCTTTCCTTTCTTGAGTTTTTTGGAGGGGCTCCTTGTCATCGTCTGGTGGCCCATATATAACCCCGAAGTTGATGAGAGGAAGGCATTGTAGGACTTGATCCATTCTATTCCATTCGGTAGCTTAGCGGTTTGTCCTTCAATATAATTGCAACCTTGTTGAGATTCTTGACTCTCTTTTCGAGAAAAGACACCGCTGGATTCATTGACTCCAAATTTTTCGTGTTCTTGGAGCAAGATGGCTTTTCGGGAAGCCGTGCCAATTGATGTTACAGAGCCCCATCAATTATTCTTTTCGCCATCTTTGTACATTTTGGTGATGTGAGAGCATCCTGGGCTAAATGAGATTCCCATGATCGTTCTTGACGGAATGTCAAACAACAATCTGTCTTTCTTTTGAGCATTGGCACGATGAATCCGGCTTTTCGATGTTTGTCTGCGCCTCTCTTAAGAGCTCCTCTTCGATTTCTTAGTCCTCATTCTCCCCTGTAGTGTGCGGTGAGATTCGCCTTTTAGTAAGTGAGCAGACGAGTGATATGCGCATTTGTCGGTCCCGATTTCTTCTCCGATTGATTGACGACATCGGTTAAATCTCGGTTTTTACAGTATCCATACTCAAATTCTGCAAGAATTGAAGTGCTTCATCTTTGCATCACCGGATTGCGGTGAGCGAGCAATATGTTTCGATCCGGCCTTCTTCGAAATTTGTTCCACCTCCATGGATTCAGGATCCTCGGTGGTTCCAAACCCAATCGAACTTATCCTCAAAGATCTTCGTTGCCGATTCGCATAGTTGCACATGATCTTTCCTAGTCCATGAGTGGCCATCTACAGTGAGATAGACTCATTAAATTTGTGCATAATCAATATCAATATCATACCGCTGAAAAACAAAAGGCAATGAAGCATAAATTCAAAAACAACTTTTGAAAACAATGTTTTTATCGGAAAAGAAAGATTCATCATTAAGTTTAAAAGAAAATATTACGATTCAAATTTTCGAGAAGATTTTGAACTCTAAGAAATCGTTTTGAAACGTAGAAAAATTTGAAGTTTTTCGGTTGAGAGTAATGCAAGTTTGTGAAGCGGAAAAAACTACGTAAGGTTTGATGAATCTTATATAGAGGCGGAGGGTACAATAAGACAAGATTTTGAAGATCAATCGTTTTGAAAAGATTGTACGCTCCAGTTTAAGCGGTTTTGATCGTGAGGACGAGGAAAACGACGTCTACACAAAACTTTTTGGATTTAAAAAGCACGATCAAGTAGCGGTTAATACATGTACCCCACGTCCGCATTAAATGATTTGCGAGTACACGTCACAAGGATAGTGGGTGCAAGAAGGCAAATAATATCGATCGATCCGATAAATAAGTAAAGAACAAGAGAAAAGAGATATGATTCCGTTGACCGATGTTGTAATCGACCAATATTACTTGTCAATGTTGATTCCACTTGTTGATCTTAATCATTCCGCTTAAGCCTTAAGAAATTTCCCAAACCGATCCTTTCAACCGATCTTCTAGTTGCATCGATGTGTTGAACCTTCAGCTTAGCCGATCTTTCCCTCGAGTACGTCGATTTCCCCTTTGATCCTCCTTGATCGGTTGAAGTTCCCCTTCAACCGATATTTGACTTATAGATGATATATCGATTTATTGGAGTTTCAAGCTCACCGATCTCTCTCATCCGATCATGCTTGTAAGTAATCGATTTTGGTTGACCTCGTCGATTCTTTTTCAGATTAAGCCAATTCTTGGGATAAGTGTTACCGCCAAAACTTAGTCTAGAGTAGTAGCTTCTATTCCCTAAGTAGGCGTGATTGACATGCGTAAATATCGTCTGAATCTCTCGATATGTCAATCAACCGTAAATTTATCCAATTATCAGTCGCGTGATTTCTACACTCTGTCCTTTTTTGATGCAAATTTCTGGATAGGCTTCTTGAAATGAAAATTGCATTTGCATCCTTCTTGGCCTCTATAAATTGGACCAATGTTTTTTACACAACATCACCCATTCACCATACTTATCTTCTTTTGTAAGAATCATGTATCTTGGTGAACCCTTGTTTCCTATGAGACTTCCTAAAACACTTTTACACCCTTTTATATGGTTTCACCTTCTCAAATCAACCCTTTGCATCCCTTATTCTTTGTTTTCTTCATCATCTTGATTTCACATACGATTCTTTCAAAGCTTCTCTACCACCGGTATATGATCTGCTTTGTTGCAAACCGAGAAGACACTTCTCCTAACCGTATGCACCTTGTGTGTCTATCTGGATGATGTAACCAGAACCATCAGACTTAGTCTGGTATAAAATATGCAGCACATGTGCCCATGAGATCTGACGACCAACTCTTTGGCACACGTGCTCCATTTAACAAATGGGAGAGCCTACTACTACTCCTCCTTTTTTAGGGCTCGGGCTTAAGAATCCTATCAAGGCCTCTGTCGCTCCGGTTTTTCTTGATCTTGACTTTTTATGACCGCCTTGGGATTCTGTTCTTTAAAGCCTCTCTCACCCCTTGTTAAGTGGGGAAAATGAGAGTTTAAAATCTCTCTTTTCCTTCACTTCGGGGTTAGGATGAGGGTTTAAGGTTATAGGTTTAGGATTTTGGTTAACATTTATGTCTTGACCTCCTTGTCTTCTTGTACTTGTAACTTTCGTAATGTAACCTCACCTTGGGTTTTTATCAATGAAAAGTTACATTATTTCATCGTTGTGTAAATTTACGCTTTCTTATGTGATTGTTAGCTTTTAATCTCCGAATCTTGCTTGTTGAATATCAATAAATCGATTCACAAAAGAAATACTATAACCAAATTGATTTAATCGGATAATCCTTTAAACCCAGCATTTTCCTTAAATCGATAAACCTTGAATCGATCGGTTCCTTTAAATCGATAGACTTTAAATCGATAAACTAAAATCTGATCGATTCCTTTGGATCTGGTAGCGTGTAAGTCGATCGATTTTTTTGCTTATCGATCTCTTGAGATCGATTAGATACCAAACACAACTGATTTCTCTCGATCTGTTAGTCTCTTAACCAAATTAGTTCTCGAGAACATTCCATCAAACATTTTAGGTGACATTTCTCCAAGATCTAGAAGTCCTAGCTCATTGCATAAATCTCTGAATCGATCTCAATTTAGTGGCTTGGTTAGAATATCGACTTTTCGTATATCGGATGAATCTTTTCCATTCGATATTCTTCTTTTCAACGTGATCTCTTATGAAGTGGTGTCCACATCCACATGCTTGCATCTTGTATGTAGAACCGGATTAAAGTGATTGCAATAAAGACTTTCTCGTCACAAATATAGGTACGTTCTTAGCTTACAATGTTGTAATCCTTCACCGCCGATCGAGCGAGCAGCGATTGGGAACAACAGACTTCTGCAACCATATATTACCTTGATTGTTGATGTACTTAATCGATGTCCCGCTTTTTGAAAACCACGAGATCGGGCCACTTCCTAAGAACCCACATGTTCCCGAGGTTGATTTTTCCGTCGATCTTGCAACCTCCATAATCGTAATCGAATACCCACTAAGCTCTAGATTATCATCGATGGGTAGAATAAACCAAGGTTTATTGTTCCTTCGAATACTTAAAATCCGCTTAGTTTTGCTTCTAGGTGGTGATCATTGGATTTGCTTGAAATCTTGCACATACACCTCTTTGCAAAAAAGTGATATCCGGTCTGGCACGGCGGTCGGGTATAATAGAGATCCAATGAGAGCCCTATATTCCTTCCGATTTGTTTTTTTGACCGGCCTCATCTGGATCCATCTTGAATCCAAATATCATAGGAATTTTGGCTTCCTTACTATTTTGAACTCCAAACTTAGCCAAAAGATTCCTAGTGTACTTTTGCTTGGCGAGATGAATATCCCTTCGTACTTTTGTTTAACTTGTAGACCTAGAAAGTAATTCATCGACCCATCATGGACATCTCGAATTTCCCTTGCATCGGTTCTTTGAATCTTTCACATAGGTTCTTGTTAGGAGATCCGAAGATGATGTCGCCCACGAAATCAACCATCGAAATATCTTCTCCATCTTCTATTCTCGAATAAGGTTACATCCCATTTCCTTTAGTGAACCCACTTTCGATCAAGAATCGAGAGTGTATCGCATACCGAGCTCATGAACTGTTTGAACCATAAAGAGCTTTTCTTAAACGATACACTTGGTTGCCCTTTTCAAAGCACGGAGGTTGTTAAACATAAACTTCCTCTGCTAGTACCCCCGTTTAAGAAAGCACTCTTTACGTCCATCGATACCACGATGAACCCTCTGTGGGGAAGCATAAGCCCGCCGAAACAAATAATGGGCTTCAAAGGCGGCGGCGGTGCAAAAGGTCTCATCGTAATCAATTCCTTCTGATTGTGAATACCCCTTAGCAACAAGTCTTGCCTTATTTACGGTGATAACATTTTCTCATCTCTCTTGTTCTTGAAGATCCATTTAGTGCCAATTCGTCTTGATGACTTTGATGCATCTACTAGTTCCCATACTTCATTTCTCTCGGCCGCTCCGGCTCCTCCTGCATGGCTAGAATCCAGTTTGCGTCTTGTAATGCTTCCTCGATTGTAGTTGGTTCCTTCATAGACAGATAACAGCAATACATGGCACTTTCACCAATCTGATGTCTAGTTTTAATTTTATCAGACGGGTCTCCGATTATCAGATCAGTTGGATGACTGGTTATCCAGGTCCTTCTGTTCTGATTTGCGTCGGTTTTGAGAACATCGTCCGTTTCTGATAAAATCTTATTACTAGTGATTGGGAGTGGTGCAGGGTTATGGTCCACTTGATAAGAACAAGTCTCAGCTGATGTTGGAATCATCATGTGCTGATGTCTGTTCGTGAGAACTTCAGAAGTTCCCCCTGAACCGGATGGTTCGATTCTTCTTATCTCGGTGAATCGGCTTTTTTTCATCGACAATTGTTCGTACCTTAGGATCTGATTGATCTGTGAATCAGCTAGATCCGGAATGTAAATTGATACAGTTTTTTGATCCTTTTTCCTTGATCGTTAGCTGATCCATTTTCTGAATATCGAGTTACGGTAGATCGTACTTTTGTTCTGGAGGCGATTTCTCTTGATCAGAAGATGCTTCATCAAAGGCTACATGGGGTGTTTCTTCCACAATTAGGGTTCGTTTGTTGTAGACCTGAAAAGCTTTGCTAGATGAGGAATACCCTAGAAATATACCCTCATCAGACTTGGCCTCAAAAGTCTTCAACCCGACTTTTTCCCATTGTTGTGTATGAAACACTTGCGCCTCAAAACATGGAAGTAAGAAACACGAGGTTTTCTTTCGCCCTTCCACGCTTCATAGGGTGTTTTGTAGTGAGCCTTAGTCGAGACATCATCTTTCTGCGATGGCATGCAAAGGTTGATTATACGCCTTAAACGGTTTGGTATCGCATGTTCAAATTTAACATTGTTCGGCGAACTTCTTTGAGAGTTCGTTTCTCCGCTCATTTACTCCATTCTCATTGTGGCGTCCTCGCACTGGTGATGTTTCATCTTTGATACCAAACTTAGAGCAAAAATCAAGAATAAAAGAGTTCGAAAATTCTGTACCTTTATCCGATCCGATTTTTACTCTGGCGACACCCTTCTCATTTTGTAATCTTCTTAGCGGCTCGTATCTTGGTTGTCGCCTCATTCTTCTTATGTAAGAATATAACCCGTAAAACTTGGAATAGTCATCCACGATTACCGAGTGTATTTGGCGTCCGTTGAGACCGACCGTGTAATCGGGTCCAAACAGATCCATATGAAGCAATGCAGATTGTTTGGATCTTTGGTCCGGAAATTCCTTTGAATGAAGCTTTGACTGTTTTTCCTTCCGACATGCGCAAGATATGTCCGATCCTTTGAGAACACTTCATTCGAAGTCCTTCCACTAGAGACATCCTAGCTATCTTATTAAGAGTTTTAAAGTTCGGATGGCTCATTCTTTTGTGCGAGAGCCAACTCGCTACTTTTGGAACTCTTAACAATCGAGCACGCATTTCTTGGACAAGCTGTTCCAATCACCGTGTAGATCGTCCCTTTTCTTGAACCAGTTAGCAAAATCTATTGAGTGACTTCGATTCTTGATAGTGCATTGATCGTTCGAGAACTCAACACCAAATCCGTTATCGCAGAATTGTGAAACCGATAATAGGTTGTGCTTGAGGACCTTCGACATACGAGACTCGGTTATTTGTACATCATCATTCTCTAAGGTTCGAACCCTTTGGTATAACCAAAGTTATCATCACCGAAGAGTACACGCTGGCCTTTTACGTTCTATGTAGGGCCGGGAGATGTTTGCTTCGACCATGTGCCTTGAGCATCCACTATCGATGTACCGGATAGTTGCTTGCACACCTCCTTTGTTGGCGGACCCACGCGAACCTCGCAATCGGATCGGGTTTTAGGTACCCTTTTCGATTGGGTCCCGAGGGGTTAGGTTTGGATTTGGGGATCCATACAAACAGCACTTCTATTGTGATCGGTCGGATCGGAGGCCCGATTTGTCTCCCATACTGTCAACATAATCATACTTATCCTCATATGCTTTCTCGATTTGTATGATTACTTGTGTGAACCTTGGATGACTTAGAAGACTTATGATTTAACTTTTTCGGTTTGTCTTCTTTTTTTATCCAAAGTGGTTCAAAAAGAGCTGACCCTCTAAATTTCGACTATAGGGGTAGGTAATGATCGCTACCATCAAAAGATTCATATCCTTTTCGCATAGATGGTTTTCGCATTTACAGAAGCATGCTTATTAGGCAAAATGACCTTGACCGGGTCTCGATTAGACTTCCTTTTGTAGGTTGTCTTTTTTTCGATTCCCGATCTGTTGATCGGTTGAGGTCTCTTCGGAAAAAACCGGGTTCTTCCGTTGATTCCTCGGTGATGCTTTACCGCTTGGGGTCCATTTCGTTTCCCTTTCGGTTGAGGGCACTTGCCTTTACCTACTCAACCGGTCTCTTACCCCTATTAGATACAAGTTTAGCTTTTGGTGTATCTTTTTCGAAAATTGCCCGATTACACCTTTCGAGATGAATCGATCGGGGCTTTTGAGGATGTGGAGGGTTTCTCATAGCCAAGTCCCTCCTTATCAATCTTTATTCAAAAATAGGCGTTCATGTCTTTAACGGTTTGAGATGATTTTGAAAAAAACATCTATTTTCTTCTGCAGATTATCCTCGGAGGATTTCGGACTTTCATGCATTCTAATAGCTCATCGAATTTTGCTTGCAAGATTTTGAAGTCATCGACTTGCTTTTTGTTAATTTCCATCGATCTTTGATCTGCTTTCTGATCGAAGCTTTAACTTCGAGAATTTTAAATTCCTCGATTACCTTCGAAAGGTTTATTTAATCTAAGTTCGGAGGCTTTTCTGAGATCATTTTCTTCTTGAAAAGTCGATTATTTACGGTCCTCGACTTATCATTCTCGGCTTCCACAATAGCATAAGTTTCTCTTTTGCATTGGAGAGATCTTCAAGCAATTGCTCGAGTAGAGCTGCAGTCAATCTCCCCAAAGGGTGTGCTAATGATAAAGGTGTAAAGCGAACGAAGGGGGTTTGGAGGTTACCTCGACCGTCCTCCCCGCCATCGAGCGAGTTCATCATCGTCGACGAGAATATCAGATCTTCATTTTCATAGAAGTCGACGGACCTTTCTTGATCTGGCGAAAGTCTTTCTGAGAGGAGTATCCGGAGTCCTCGGAGGGCGAATAGGAATCGTCGATTCTGGACGACGCGAACAACCATAGCTCTTACGTCTCTATACCGTTTGCTCTCTTTTTTTGTTCCTCTTTTCTTCCCTCTCTCTACGGCGTCAGTTGCAGGCGATCGTGTCTATAGTGACTGGCTTCTCACAGTTGAAGCACGCTCCTGGATCCACCGTTCCTTTCCTTCCAGGTGAATCACTCCGTCTGTATGACCTATCAGGTGATTTCCCTTTCTGATAGTAGTCAGAGTTTCTTCTATCTGATTGGTTATCTCTTCCTTCCTTCGTCTGACTATCTCTTTCCCTTTCATCTCTGTGATCCCTCCGATCATCAGATCTGGTTCTTTCTGGAGATCTATTGTCTGATCTCCTATCTCGTCCTCGGCTATGTTGATAGTCCTTATAAAATCTTCGATACTTACCAAGTTGTATATCTGACTTCTCAAGCTTCCTGGTAAGTAAAGCGATCTGTTACCCTTTGACAATATATTTCCAATGGGTTCATTGGCCTTTGTTCTGCCTTCTCTTGTTTGCCTTGAAAGCAAGCGATTTTGAAGTCGAGGTTTCAAAGAGGGGACCTCGTCTTCATCGACCTTGACCTCTTTCAATCGAGTCAAACTTCGTGAGCTTTAAGACTCAAGAACAAGCTACTAGGTTTCATTCTTGAAATGTCCTGGCAATCTTTGATTACCGTGACCTTCATGTCCCACTTCTTGGTGAGAGACCTTAGGATCTTATAGTTGATATCTTTATCAGACATCTCTCTACCAAGTTCTCGAAGCTTGTTTATAGACATTGTAATTCTTCCATCGAGTTCGTTGATGGTTTTGCGGGCAAGATCTTGGTTTCTCGAACTTCACCGGTTAAACGAAGATCTAAATCTTTTATCTGTTCATTTCCCTCGCAGATCTCAAACCGGAGTATCCCACATTGCTTTTCGCAGATTTGAGATACTTAATCTTTTCTTTGGTGACCTTATCCATTGTCTTCATGATGATATGTCTTGCAATGGTGTCCCGAGTATGCGATTTTCTTTCTTCGTGTCCATCGAGTATTTGGGCTTTTTTCGCACAAGACTTCGCCCGGGAAAATCCGGATCTCCTCCATTGCGCAGGATTGTCGTAGTAAATGATGATGGGTCCTCTCGATGACTTCCATCATTCGCCAATGATCGAGCCTAGATGGTTGGACATGTATATGGCCCAATCTGCATACTCATCAATTGAGAACTTCGGCAGATCATGATACATACCGGACGTGTTATCCATCTTTGAGTGATTTTGGAAAATGAATGAGTTTTTTTAAAAAGCGGTTTTTCAAGATCGATTCGATTGACCACAATGACACGAGTCGATGGTCGGAAGAACCAACCGCTCCGATACCACTTGTAGGTCCCGAACAGGTTAAGTGAAAGGCGTAAGTCTAGAGGGAGGGTGAATAGACTTGAAAAAACTTTTTCGTGCGGATCGGTGTGAGAGCAGATAGCTTTGATCAGAGTCGCGAGTGAATCGGTTTTTGTCGATAACCAACTTATTGAACGCCCGTAGGTCGGTTCGGAACTATCGATTAACTGATGTGTCGCTAAGCTTAAGTTTTACCCGTGTGAAAAACCGGTTTGTATAAATCAGTTCCAAGTTTTATCTTTTTAATCGGATGACGTAAATATCAGTCCGTCGGATCGAAGCTTGGTGTTGTCTCGATCTTAACTTAGAATGTATGCGCGCTTTAAGATTGTGCGATGTGAGAGCAGTTAATCAAAGCAATAAAGGCACACAAAGATTTATAGTGGTTCGGACAAACCCAGTCCCACGTCCCACTCTTCCCTTTCACAAGGGGCACCAACTTAACCGACCGACTTAGTTTAGTGTGTTAGTCCAACACAAGACACCAACAGAGATGTTTTATGAGTTCTCACTCAACCGATCCTGAAATCAAGACTAGAAACCCTGATCGAAATCTTGCTAAACAACTTATCCTAACTTGGGGTTTGGGTAAGATTGTTGAGGTTCCAACTATGAAATCTTTCCTTGCATTACAAGTAGCACGATAGCTAGATGAAAAGATTTCTTGCTAAGAACTTATGGGATGAACACAATATAAAATAAGCTTGTTGTTGTGTTCTTCGTGCGGAAATCTGACTATAGTTTGAGCTTCTTGATTATGTTGTTTGTCCAAGCATTTCCGTGTATCACTCTGAAGTGTGATCCCATATTTATAGACCTTGAGATCAAAGAGCCGTTGGAGAGCAATTTGAATCTCAGGCTATTTTAGGTAGAGTTGCAGGCTTGATGTGACGTGCTTCAGGAACGGCATGGTTTGAAAAGCGTGAATGTGTATTTTATAGCCGTTTGAGAGAGCAACATCGAATCCCGCGAGTATCAGCTCTGTTCATACGTGTTTCTTTCTTATTGGATGGAAGCCTTGCTTTGCAGTGATGTTCCTCCAACTAAGGTTGGTCTTCTTCTTGTTTAGATCGCAGACGTATGATAAGATGAAACATCAGTTTTCATCTTATGATTTCATCGTCGATCTGACCGTCGATCTACGATAGTCTTCCGCGCTGTTGACTTAGCTTCAACCGGCCGACTCGGCCGATGTAGGTCTTGATCCGATCTTATGGAAGTCATCTGATCTTCTAGTATTCGAGGTTTGAGCTTCATGACTTCCGCTGAGTTATCTGACTAGATCAGTTCGATCTGATCTTCCGTTCTGGTTTAACGTTCTGCCCTGTCGGATATCAGCTTTCTTCTGATTCTTCAGATCTGACCTATACATATTGAGTTCCCCCTCAATATGTGACCTATCTATTACATCAGTTTTTCTATACAATCATTATCAACTGGTCTCCTATCGCAGTAATGTAAACATCGATCATTACTTGTCCGATGGTCCTATTACATGTGTTTTGGAACTTTCATCAAAACTATAAATTTCCCAACACATTCCAAGAGGTAAGTTCACGAAACTTCGTAGTATTTCCGCGTCGCGTAGGATTCGTGAATTGTTTATATGCATGATTTGTTGTTGAAATTATTATTTGAATTAATATGGGTTAATTCATGCTAGTAATAATTGTTAGAATTAAATTTGTATTTAAATATTCATCCCGAATAGATCCGGGCAATTAATTCCCCAACAAGCCGTATCGAGCCTCGGTTTAGCTCAATTTTAAATTGTAATTTAATTCGCTGTCATTAAATTTTGAAATTGGATAGTAGAATTGCTAGATCTTTTTTGCAGATATCCAATTGTCATGGAATTTAATGTGTTTATTTATGCATGCATATAAATTGTGGTTTTTTAATTGATTAGCTTCGGATTCGTTTTTGCTCTCGAGAAAATCCACGAGTAGATTAGTATTTGTTTGATTTGATCAATATAATAGACTAGTCTAGATCTAGGTTTATTTATTTTGTAAATAAATTATAGAACCGGAAAAGGAGGTGTAGACGAAGAATTAAAAAGCGGGATCTCAAACCGAGCGTAGGCGGCGTCTCTCAAAAAAGTGCCAAGGAGGCACACGCGCGTGATGTGGACACTTGGCGCGCCTGCGGGCATAGGGCGAGGCGGAGGGCAAGCGCCAAGAGATCCGATCATCAAACAAGCTTCGCTGAGGCCAGACCGACGGAACCGCCTAAACATTTTGCGATACACGCAGGCGACCGGGGCGAATCAGGGGAAGGCGTCTTGGGCGTCTGTGAATGAGGCGATGTGGGCACAAATCGCGAAAGCGTCTTTGTTGCCGAGCAGCGAGGGCGACGGCGGGCGGCAGCGGCGACCCAAGAGATAAACCTTGGGTGACATGCATGGGCTCTTCAAAGACGCGCACGACGCTCAATTAATTCGACACGTAGGAGTTCTAGGCGGGCACTCCGACCCGCGAGCCAGTCGATGACGTGGCTTGACAAGGCTTTTTTTTTAAACGGTCAAGTGGGAGCTTTTCGAGACGAACGATGAAGGTAATGAAGACGATTTCTCAAGATCAAGACATGACAAAATTAAACATGACAATTGGATAAATGTGCCCAATATGTTTAATTTTTGTCTTGATGGTTATGCATTATTTATGCTTATTTAAATTGTGTTTAAATTTGCGATGCATGAGAAAATGGTTTTGAAAAATCTCACTTTCGAAAATTACTAAGTATGTTTAAACAATTAATTGACAATTTTATTTCGGATAATAAAATTGAATTAATTATTGACCTCCATGATTTATTTATTTGTGAATTCTTTTGGAGAAATTCCCCCCCGGATTTGGTCAAAAGATAGCTTTCACATGAATAAATTCCTAACGGATGATTGTGGATTATTACTAGTGGCGACGATGACCCTCCCCACGAGGCTCGTTCAAAGCGAAATAATAATTCTGTATTTAATCATGGTTATTACTTAGGTATAAAATTGATATGCATATACTTCCCCGAAGTCCCTGTCAATTTTATATTGGTCAAGTGGGTTCTCACTACACCTAAACCAGAAAAGCCAAATGACGAGTCAAGTAAATCGGTTAAGAAAGAGTATGCTGACTGTGAGCGTTCCAACGAAATGGCAAAGTGTACCATCTTGGCTTCAATGTCGGATGTGTTGCAACACCAACACGAGCGTTGAGACCGCTGCAACATCATGACTAGTCTTAAAAGCGATGTTTCAACATCGAGCCGAAAGGCTCGTCGGATCACCATGAGGGACTTGCTCTCTATGAAAATGGTGGAGGAACATACATAAGGGAGCACGTTCTCCAGATGATGGCTCACCTTAACAAACTTGAGGTACTTGGCGCCGAATACGACATCGAGACCCAAATTGATTTCGTGCTCCATTCTCTGCCAAAATATTTTGAACAGTTCAAGTTGAACTATCAGATGAATAATCAGAAGTTCTCGATGCCTGATCTATTGCAAGCTTTGGTCTCGACAGAGGCGATATTGGGGCAAAAGAGCCAAGCCTTGGTGGCAAATGGACCTTCTTCTTCTTCTAGGCCAAGGGGTGGTAAGAACAAGAAAAAGGACAAGAGCCACAAGCAAGTGAACTCAAGTGTTGCCAAAGGCAAAGAAAAGGTGAAGGGAGGTGGAGGAGTGAGCAAGCCCGCTAAGGGGAGGTGCTTCAAGTGCGGTGAGAGAGGACATTGGAGGTCAGCCTGCTCCAATCCCAAAAGGAATGGAAAGAAAGGTAATTCTCACGCACTCGTTGTTGAAACTTGTTTAGCGGCGTATGCCTCCCATTTATGGGTGGTGGACACGAGATCCACTGATCATGTATGTTTCACTTTACAGGGGTTCAAGCGGACCCGACAACTTAGTGGGAGTGAGATCCTCATCACACTGGGCGATGCCACGAGAGTGGCGGTTTGAAGCGATGGGAGAAGTGCACTGTCTTTTTAAAGACGAGTTTTAATTTTAAGAGATGTACTTTCGTTCCAAATTTTAGAAAGAACTTGATTTCGGTTTCTAAACTTTACCTTGATGGATATTCGGTTTACTTTTGATAAAGTTGTTACCATTTCTCTTTATGATAAATTTATCTCATCATGGAACGTTGTCAAGTAATCTCTATACAATTAACTGTGCACACCACTCACGAAATGCATCCTATAACACATCAACTATTTTTAGGTAAAAAAATATTCATCGACGTGAACGAAACACTTCTATGGCATCTAAGATTGGGACATATTAATCCAAAGAGGATCCAAAGGTTGGTGAAAGACGGTCCACTGGAGTTTTTCCAAGTTGAACCGATTCCAACCTGCGAATCATGTTTGGAGGGTAAAATGACCAAGAGGGCATTCGGAGCGAGGAATAGAGCGGAGAAGTGTTAGAAATCGTTCACACGGGCGTATGTGGTCCAATGTCAACCATGGCAAGAGGAGGTTACGAGTATTTCGTCACTTTTATTGATGACTACTCGAGGTACGGTTATATTTTCCTTATGAAGCATAAATCTGAGACCTTTGAGAAATTCAAAAAAATTAAGGCTCAAGCAGAGAATCATAGGGAAAAACGTATCAAGTCTCTACGATCCGATCGTGGAGGTGAGTACCTCAGTGATTAGTTTTTGAACTACTTGTCGGATGAATGGATTGCATCCCAGCTGACTGCACCCGGAACCCCTCAACAAAACGGGGTTGCAGAGCGAAGAAATAGAACTCTTTTGGAAATAGTTAGATCAATGATGTGTTATGCGGATCTTCCCAAGTCGTTCTTAGGTCATGCCTTGGAAACAGCGGCTTACATTCTGAATTTGGTGCCATCCAAGTCGGTTCCCAAAACTCCCAAATAATTGTGGACTGGGCACAAGCCTAGTATGAGACACATGAGAATTTGGGGGTGTCCGGCCTACGTGTTGGACAAGGAAGCCGGGAAATTGGATCCTCGATCAGAATTAAGGTTGTTTATAGGATACCCCGAGGGAACAAAAGGGTGTATGTTTTATGGTCCCAAAGATCAAAAGGTGGTCATAAGCATTGTAGGTCCCGAACGGGTTTTAGTGAGGGCAGAAGTCTAGAGGGGAGGGGTGAATAGACTTACTTTTTTTTGCAGGTCAGGTGTGAGGCGATTAGCGTCGGTGTGCAAAATGAATCGGTTTGAGTGATAATCAACTTCTTGATCGCTGAAGCGGTCGGTTCGGTAACTATCGGTTTAAGCGATGTATCTGAAGCTTAAGTTTTACCCGTGTGAAAACCGGTTTTGATCATCGATTCCAAAGTTAATCTTTTAATCAGTTGACTGAAGTGTCAAGTATGATCAGATCAGAAGCTTGGTGCTAGCTGATCTCAACTTGGAATATGTATGCTCTTTAAAGGTTGTGTGCAATCGTGTAAACAGTTAATCAAAGCAGTAGAGGCACACAAGATTTATAGTGGTTCGGACAAACCAGTCCTATGTCCACTCTTCCTATCACAAGGGGCACCGACTTAACCAACCCCAGACTTAGTTTTATGTGTTAGTCCAACACAGTACACCGACTAGATGTTTAAAGAGTTCACACTCAACCGATCCCAGAAATCAGAACTAGAAACCCTAGTCTGAAATCTTGCTAAACAACTTAACCTAACTTGAGGGTTTGGATAAGATTGTTTGGTTCCAACTATGAAATCTTTTCTTGCGTATAAAAGACTATAACTAGATGAAAAGATTTCTATGCTAAGAACTTATGGGATGAACACTTAATAAAGATTAATCTTCTTGATCATGTTCTTGTCGGAAATCAAATTAGCTTGAGCTTCTTGATTGTTCAAATTTTTTCGTTATTTATTTCCGTATCTCACTCTAAAGTGTAATCCCATATATATAGACCTTGAAATCAAAGAGCCGTTGGAGAGCAATTTGAATTTCAGGCTATATTTGGTAGACTTGCAGGCTTGATGTGACTAAACCGAGAGCGGCATGGCGAAAAGCGTGAATTTGTACTTTGTAGCCGTTCACGATGAGAGGTAAAATCCAATCCCGATTGCGTCCGATCATACATGTCTTGTTCTTATTGGATAGCGACTCACTTTTTTCGGTCTTTTTCTTCCAACTAAGTTTGACATTCTTCTTGTTTCGGTTCATCGACGTATGATTAGGTGAAACATCGATTTAACTTTGGTGAGTGACTTGATCGATTCTCGAATCGATCTACCTACTAGAAGTCTTCGTATTTGGTTGACTTAGCTTCAACTAGCGGACTTGGGTGATGTAGGTCTTCCGTCCGATCTTACGGAAGTCATTTGATCTTCAAGTATTTCGAGTTTGAGCTTCATGACTTCAAATTGAGTATCTCGACCGGATCGATCGTCGATCTTCTCGTTCTTTTCTAGCGTTCGTCCGGATTGAGATATCACCGTTCTTTTGAGTCTTGAATTCGACCTATACATATTGAGTTCCCCCTCAATATGTGACCTATCTATTACATCAGTTGTTCTATACAGTAATTATCAACTGGTCTCCTATGCAGGTAATATAAACATCAGTCAGCTAACAGGTCTGACTGGTCCTATTACATGTGTTTTCGGAACTTTCATCAAAACTATAAATTTCCCAACAATTTCCCCCTTTTTGATGAAACCAAAACACTTGAGAAACCAAAACAGTTGATAAAAAATAGAACAGTTAAGAGCATATAATCAGAAGACAATGAGACTTTGTCTTAGGATCAGAAAAAATAAACTTTTCTCATTAAAGAATGATGATTACATGTTACATCAGAAAAGTTTGAAAATTAATAACAGCTGATCCTGAGTAGTCCTCTGATTCTTCACTCTTTGGGCTTGTATCCTTCTGGCATTTCTCTTTGATCTTGAGGAACGTTGAAAATCTGATAAAGTTTCCATTTGACATCATCAGTTTGCTGAGGATCAGTTATTTGCGTTCTGCTCAGGATGTCAAAGTAGAATCTTTGAAATGCCAGTCTGTCGAATGAGCCATCTGCCTTCTTCGAGTACTCCAGATGATCATACTCTTGGCGAGTTATTTTTACATTGATCAGCTTGGCCTCATTCTCCAGATACTTCAGAAAATCCGGGTATTTATTTTCTAACCAGTTGAGGAATTCTTCATCAGGAGATTCTTCTTGTGGAACAAGATTAAGAACAAAGGCATCCAGAAGCCATTCACTTCTGATCTTGTTCCATTCCTCAAATTTCTTAGCATGCGCAGCTGTTTTTGGGATGATCTCATCAACTCTTCTTTGGCGGCTTAGGTTACGCACGGATTTTCCAAATTTCTTTCTTCACTCTCAAATTGAATTTCTTCTTCAGATTTTCTGCCTCTGTCATTTTTTCTGCCCTTCTTTCTTCTTGGCATTTTCGGGCTTCTTCTGCTATCTGCTCTTTGGACATCTTTTCAGCCAGTATCTTATCTGTCTGTATCTGGCTGGCTGTTCTTCTTGTGACTCTCTCAGTCCGAGTTTGTGATGTCCCTGCATCTGTTGTGTCAGTTGGTTTCTCATTCTGTCCTTCCCCCTTTTTGGTTTGATCAAAAAGAGTAGTGAGGTGGGAGGTCAGAGCACCAAAGTTGACTGCGATCGCCTTGTTGAGATCTGCCCAAATATATGCCTTGAGTTTGAGCGATTAGATTTTGAATCGTTGATATCGAGTCCGTCTTGGCGATTCCATGGCGATGAGAGAGTGTTTTAATCAGCTTGTCAAGTTTCTCTTCTGTCAGTTCTAGCTTGTCAGTGAGCATCAGAAAAGAAACTTGATGTTTATCCACCTGAGTCAGTTTGGCATCAACGGTCTTTATCGTTTCGGTGATCAAGATGGACCTGATTTGGGAGAACTGATCTTTGATTGCCCCAATCTGGGAAATAGTCATTTCCCTTTCATCTTTTATTTCCTTGATGGCAATCCGCCTTTGATCAGCTATCAGTCCCTCAACTTCTTCTTTCAGGAGATCTTTGAGACAAGATCGATCTCTGAAAGTTGATCAATGGTGACATGTGATGTTGGAATGTTGAGTGTCACTTGATGCGGTTCGATTGTTTGTGCCTCGATGGTTGGTCATGAGCTAAGACACAGTTCCACTATCATCGGCAGCTCCTGTATCCTTCATGATGGCATCTGCTTCAAGAGCCTTGTCGGCGATTTCGATTCTTCTGTTAAAACCCCTAGCTTCCTGGGATCGAGCTTTGTGATTTAGCGAGATATCGGCTTTCATTGGTGATCCCACTTTTGCAGATTTCCTCATGTCCGAAATCGAAGTCGCAAAACTCATCTGCACCGCCCATCTGTTCAACAATGATTATAAAATCTAAAAGCTTTTAATGAAGATCTCTCGGTGAGGATCTCCATAACTTCTTCTCTTATGGCGGGTTGGGCGACCCGTTACGATCTGACTCATCAATTTCTCTTTAGATTAGTATTACGATCAATTTCCCTATTATCTTTGTTGATCTGGACTCGGGGTATTGTCTGTCAGTTTCAATTTGATGAGATGTGGAAGGTTCCCGTTGTGCTTGAGCAGGTGGAAGGTGGGTGATTGGTTCGACTGCAGAGGTTCTATAATGTGGAAGTGGGTTATTCGGTTCCTAGCGAATTAAGCTTTGCAGTTGAACTGGCGGTACATTTGGTTCGCGGGCAGGTGGAAGAATAGGAGAGACATGCTTTCGGTGTTAGTCTGAGTGGTGAATCACCGTGGGTCGGAGGAGAAGGAGATCGAACGGGTTTGTGCTTCTTCCTCGGAATGGTCTGTCGAGCTTTTTCGACGAGGAAACTGCATGTCCGATGCTTCACCGATTTTTGTGGTGCAACGGTATTTCGGCCCTCTTCATCTAACTCATCTTCTAGCATCAGAGTCATGGGAGCTTGCTTCGCCTTCTTTGGCCTCTTCTCCTGGAGCATCCGTATCCACTCTTAAATTCCTTAGGAATTCTAGTGCTTCATCTTGCATCCCCCGGATTGCGAGCGCGTATGAAATTTCAAGGCACCTTTTTCGAAGGATTTGCTCGACCTCCATGGATTCCGGATCCCGAGTGATATTGAACTGGACGAACTTATCATCCACGATCCTTGTTGCCAGTTCCGCATAGTTGCACATAATTTTGTCCATACCGTGAGTGATCATTCACAATCTACAGATAAGATAGATTCGGTTAAAGAGTTGTGCATTAATACGAGAATATCACACAAAGTGAAAACTAAGAAGCAATAAAAGCATAACACAAGAGAAACATTTAAGATCGGTGGATTTTTAAAAAGCTACATCAAATAAACACAAATTACAGATTCTGTTTTTTCGAAAGGATGATTTGGAACCTTAGGAAAACACTTTGATTCGAGAGAAGTAATCTGAGTTTTCGGAGAATAGATCGCAAGTTTGTGAAATGGAAAACTCGTCCTGCATTTTTGATGAACTTTATAAAGACGAGGAGGGAAGAAGAAGACACGATTTTGAAGATCAACCGTTTGAAAAGATTGAACGCTCCAGATTAAGCGGTTTTTGATCGTAGGTCGGGAAAAAGCACGTCTTTAAAAAACTTTTTGGATTTAAAAAGCACGTTTAATAGCGGTTAATACATATAAGCCACGTCCGCGTTAAATGATTTGCGAGAGAATACGTCACACGGATAATAGGTACATAAGGCAAATAATATCCGATAAGATCCGATAAATAAGCAAAGAACAAGAGAAAAAAACGATCCGGTTGATGATATTGTGTCGGTCAATACCACTTGTCCATGTTGATTTCACTTGTTGATCTTAGTATTCTGCCTAAGCCTTAAAATTTCCCAAACCGATCCTTTTAACTCGATCTTCTTCACTTGCATCCGATTTGTTGAGGTTTCAAGCTCAACCGATCTTCCTGAATACGTCGATTTCCTTCGATCCTCGCTTTATCGGTTGAAGTTCCCTTCAACCGATATTTATGTTTTTCCCATAGACTGATGCATCTGATTTTTGGAGTTTTAAGCGCAGCTGATCTTCCTCATCTGATCAGCTTCGAATGTATCAGATTTTGGTTGACCTAATCTGATTCTTCTCAGATCAAGTCAATTCTTGGGATAAGTGTTACCGCCAAAACTTAGTCTAGAATAGTAGTCTCTATTCCTAAGTTGGCACGATTTGACATCTTTATAATTATCGTCCGAATCTTCGATATGTCAATCCGCCGTAAATTTATCCAATTATCGATCGCGTGATTCCTACATCATCCCTTTTTGGTGCGATTTCTCTAAAGGTTTTGAGAACTTGTATTTGCATTTGCACCCTTGCTTGGCCTCTATAAATTGGACCAATTGCTTTACACAACATAACCCATTCACCATACTTATCTTCTTTGTAGAATGATGTATCCTGGTGAACCCTTATTTCCGGTTAAACTTCCGGCAAACACCTTTACCCCTTTTTCAATGATTTCAGCTTCTCAAATCAACCCTTTTTTGTCCCTTATCATTTGTTTTCGTCATCGTCAAAGATTTCACATCACGATTGTTGCAAAACTTCTCTACCACCACGGCGGCCCGTTCTTCTTTGTTGCAACCGAGAAGACACTTCTCCTAACCGTATGCACCTTGTGTGTCTATCGTTATGACGCGTGACTACCATCAACAGACTTAGTCGAAAATGAGCGTGAGTTTGATATCACGATCTTGATCAGCCATAAACTGATCTTCCCATATCAACTCACCATTTAATAGCTGGAGAGACCACTGACTCTTTCTTAGGGCTCCTGGCTTAATAATCCTATCAAGGCCGCTCTCGCTCCATTTTTCTTGATCTTGACTTTGAAGCGCTTGGGATTTTTTCTCTTTTAAAGCCTCTCTCACCCTTGTTAAGTGGGGGAAAATGAGAGCATCGATTTAAAATCTCTCTCTCTCCTCTCCCACTTGGGTTAGGATGAGGGTTTAGGGTTATAGGTTTAGGGTTTTTGGTTATTACTTATGTACTGACCTCCGGGTCCTTTGTACTTGTATCTTGTAATGTAACCTGACCTTCGGGTCTTTATCAATGAAAAGTTCTATTATTCCATTGTTGTGTAAAATTCTTGTATCTTTATGCGATATTAAGCTTTAATCTTGTGAATACCACTTGCTTGTTTGAATATCAGCTTAATCGACTTACAAAGATGTAAAATAACCCAACTGATTTAATCAGATATTCCCTTTAAAATGAGCATTTCCTTTAATCTGATAAACCTTAAATCTAATCAGTTCCTTTAACCTGATAATCTTGTAAATCTGATCGATTTCTCACATCAGTTCCTAGACTGATCTTCTGATCAGTTGAGATACCAAACTCAACTGATTCCTTTCGACCTGGTTAGTCTCTTAACCAGCTGGTTCTGGAGATCATTCCATCAAACATTTTAGGTGCATTTTCTCCAAGATCCAGAAGCCCTAGCTCATTGCATAATTCTCTGAATCTGATCTCAGCTAGTGGCTTAGTTAGAATATCAGCTTTCTGTATATCAGTATGAATCTTTTCCATTCTGATATTCTTCTTTTCAACATGATCTCTTATAAAATGGTGTCTGACATCCACATGCTTGCATCTTGTATGTAGAACGGGATTCTGAGTGATTGCAATAGCACTATTACTGTCACAGAAGATAGGTACATTGTTGGCTTCAATGTTATAATCCCTCAGCTGCTGACTAAGCCAGAGCAGTTGGGAACAACAGCTTCCTGCAGCCATATATTCTGCTTCAGTAGTAGATGTCGAATCGATGTCTCCGCTTTTGAAAACCACGAGATCAGTTTACTTCCTAAGAACTGACACGTTCCTGAGGTGGATTTTCTGTCAATCTTGCAACCTCCATAATCAGAATCAGAATACCCACTAAGCTCTAGATTATCATCTGATGGGTAAAATAAACCAAGATTTACCGTCCCCTTCAGATACTTAAGAATCCGCTTAGCTGCTTCTAGGTGGCTTATCATTGGATTTGCCTGAAATCTGGCACATACACCTACTGCGAAGGTTATATCTGATCTGTTGGCAGTTAGGTATAGTAGAGATCCAATGAGGGCCTTATATTCCTTCTGATTTGTTTTCTGACCATCCTCATCTGGATCCATCTTGAATCCAGTCATCATAGGAATTTTGGCTTCCTTACAATTTTGAACTCCAAACTTAGCCAATAAATTCCTAGTGTACTTTGCTTGGCAGATGAATATCCCTTCTGCACTTTGCTTCACTTGAAGACCCAGAAAGTAATTCATCTGACCCATCATGGACATCTCGAACTTCCCTTGCATCAGTTTGCTGAATCTTTCACATAGACTCTTGTTAGGGGATCCGAAGATGATGTCGTCCACATAGATCTGAACCATCAGAATATCTTTTCCATCTTCTATTCTGAATAAGGTTACGTCCCTTTGTTCCTTTAGTGAACCCACCGCGATCAAGAACTCGAGAGAGTGTATCATACCAAGCTTCGAGGAGCTTGTTTCGAACCATAAAGAGCTTTTCTTAAACGGTACACTTGGTTGCCCTTTTTCAAAGCCCGGAGGTTGTTAAACATAAACTTCCTCTGCTAGTACTCCGTTTAAGAAAGCACTCTTTACATCCATCCGATACATGTGAACCCTCGTGGGGAAGCATATGCCGAAAAATAGCGAATGGCTTCTAAAGGCGGCGATCGGTGCAAAGGTCTCATCATAATCAATTCCTTCCGATTGTGAATACCCCTTAGCAACAAGTCTTGCCTTATTTACAGTGATGACGTTTTCTCATCTCTCTTGTTCTTGAATACCCACCGTGCCGATAACGTCTTGATGACTTGGTCTATCTACAGTTCCCAAACTTGATTTACATCGAACCTGTTCGGCTCTTCTGCATGGCTAGAATCCGGTTTAACGTCTTGTAGAGCTTCCTATTGTTGTTGTTGGTTCCTTCATAGATGGATAATGACAATACATGGCACTTTCACCAACTGATATCTAGTTTTAACTTTATCGATGGGTCTCGATTATCGATCGGTTGGATGACCGTTAACGTGTTCTTCATTACGATTTGCGTCGGTTTAGAGAACATCGTCCGCTTTACGATAAAATTTCATTACTAGCGATTGGGAGTGGTGCGAGTTATGATCCACTTGATAAGAACAAGTCTCGGTGATGTTGGACTCATCATGTGTCGATGTCTCCGCTCGGGAACTTTAGATGTTCCCCAACCGGATAAATACGATTGATCTTGTCTCACCAGACGACTTTCTTCATCGACAGTTGATCGTACCTTAGGATCTGAATGATCTGGAATGTATATTGTTATTGTTTCTGATTCTTTTTCCTTGATCTTTAGCTGATCCATTTTCTGAACATCAGGTTCTTGTTGATCAGGTACTTCTTGTTCTGCGGCAGATTTCTCTTGTTCAGAAGATGCTTCATCAAAGACTACATGGGGTGTTTCTTCCACAAGTAGGGTTAAATGCATTGTAAACCCCGAAAGCCTTGCTAGATGAGGAATATCCTAGAAATATACCCTCATCTGACTTGGCCTCAAAAGTCTTCAACTGACTCTTCCCATTGTTGTGTATGAAACACTTACACCCAAAAACATGGAAGTAAGAGACACGAGGTTTTCTGTCCTTCCACAGTTCATAGGGTGTTTTGTAGTGAGCCTTAGTTAGAAGACATATGTTCTGTGTATGGCATGCAGTGTTGATTGCTTCTGCCCAGAAACGGCTTGGTATTGAATGTTCAGCTAACATTGTGCGAGCAGCTTCTTTGAGAGTTCTGTTCCTCCTTTCAGCTACTCCATTTTGTTGTGGCGTTCTTGTAGCTGATGTTTCATGCTGTATACCAAACTTAGAGCAAAAATCAAGAATAAAAGAGTTCAAAAATTCCGTACCTTTATCTTGATCGATTTTTACTACAATTGACACCCTTCTCATTTTGTAATCTTTTTAGCAGCTCGGGTATCTTCGTAGTCATCTCATTCTTCTTGTGTAAGAATATAACCCGTAAACTTGGAATAGTCATCCACGATTACGAGTGTATTTAAATCCGTTGATCTTGATGGTGTAATCGGGTCCTAATAGATCCATATGAAGCGGTACCGCAGATTCTGCTTTGGATCTTGGGTCCCGAATTCCTTGAATGAAGCTTTGACTGTTTTTCCTTCGACATGCGTTACATGTCCGATCCTTTTGAAAATACTTCATTTGGAAGTCCTTCCACTAGAGACATCTGTCTTTATCTTATTAAGAGTTTTAAAGTTCGGATGGCTCATTCTTTTGTGCGAGCAACCGCTACTTTTGGAACTCTTGACAATCGGGCATGCATTTCTTGGGCAACTGTTCCAATCACCGTGTAGATCGTCCCTTTCCTTGAACGATTAGCAAAATCTGTTGAGTGGCTCGATTCTTGATAGTGCATTGATCGATCGAGAACTCAACACCAATCCGTTAATCAGTGTAATTGTGAAACCGATAGTAGGTTGTGCTTGGACCTTGACATCTGAGACTCGATTACTTGTACATCATCATTCTCTGGGGGTTCAATCCTTTGGTATAACCAAAGTTATCATCACCGAAAAGCACACGCGCGAACTTTTCATTCTATGTAAGAACCGAGGAGATGTTTGCTTCGGTCATGTGCCTTGAGCATCCACTATCGATGTACCAGATAGTTGCTTGCACACCTCCTTTGTTGGCGAGACCCACACGAACCTGCAATCAGATCAGGCTTTAGGTACCCTTTTGGATTGGGTCCCGAGGGGTTAGGATTAGTTTTGGGAATCCATACAAACAGAGCACTTCTATTGTGATCAGTTAGATCAGAAGGCCTGATTTGTCTCCCATACCTGTCAACATAATCATACGTCTCTTTATATGCTTTATGTTTTGTATGATTATTAGTGTGAACCTTGGATGAATTAGAAGATTTGGGATTTTTCTTTTCTGTTTGTCTTCTTCTTATCCAAAGGTGGTTCAAAAAGGCTGACCTAGATTTCTGATTATAGGGGTAGGTACGACTACTACCATTAAAAAATTCATATCTTTTAGGCATAGGTGGTTTTTGCAGTTTACCTGAAGCATGCTTATTAGGCAGCTGACCTTGATTGGGTCTCAGATTGTACTTCCTTTTTACAGGTTGTCTTTTCTGATTCCTGATCTGTTGATTAGGTTGAGATTTCTTCAGAAGAACTGGGTTCTTCTGTTGATTCCTCGGCTGATGCTTTACCAGTTGGGGTCCATTTCTGTTCCCCTTCTGGTTAGGCACCTACCTTACCTGCTCAACTGGTCATTTTCCCTTATTAGATACATATTTGGCTTTTGGTGTATCTTTGTCAGAAACTCGTCTGATTACACTATTTTGAGATGAATCAGCCGGGGCTTTTGAGGATGTGGAAGGGTTGTCATAGCCAAGTCCCTTCTTATTAATCGTTGTTCGAAAATAGGCGTTCATGTCTTGAACGGTTTTAGATGATTTTGAAAAAACCTCCATTTTCTTACGCAGATTATCCTCAGATGATTTTAGACTTTCATGCTTTTTGGAACATTTCATCGAATTTTGCTTGTAGGATTTTGAAGTCATCGACTTGTCATTTTGTTAATCCCAAATGATCTTTGATCTAACTTTCTCCCGATCGAAGCTTTAACCGAGAATTTTAAATTCCTCGGTTGCCTTAAAGCGGTTTAAATGATCTAAGTTCGGGGAGGCTTTACATAGATCATTTTCTTTAGCAAGCGATTATTTACGGTCCTCGACTTATCATTTTCACTTCCACTATAGCATAAGTGTCTCTTGCATTGGAGAGATCCTCAAGCAATTGCTCGAGTAGAGTCACAGTCAATCTCCCGGCCAAGAAAAAGCTAATGATAGCGGTGTAAAGCGAACGCAAGCGGTTTGGAGGTTACCTCAAATTGGTCCTCCCTGCCATCGAAGCGATCTCATCATCGTCAAGAGAATATCGATCTTCGTTTTCATAGAAGTCAACAAAGACCTTCGATCGGTAAGTCTTCTCTCACATATCCTAAATCCTCGGAGGCGATATAGGAATCGTCGATTCTGTCGTGACGGCAACCATGGCTCTTCCGTCCCTATAACGTTGCTCTCTTACGTTCCTCTTTTCTTCCCTTTCTCTTGGTGTCGTCCAGGCGGTCTGCGCTATAGTGACACTGCTTCTCCTGATTGAAGCACGCTCCCTGATCCACCGATCCTTTCCTTCCGGTGAATCACTGTCTGTATGACCTATCGGTGACTTCCCTTTCTCGATAGTAGTCGAGCTTCTTCTTTTCGGATTGGTTATCTCTCTTCCTTCCTCAGTCTAATTATCTCTTCTCCTTTCATCTCTGTGATCCTTCCGATCATCAGATCTGGTTCTTTCTGGAGATCTGTTGGCTGATCTCCTATCTTTCCCTCGGCTATGTTGATAGTCCTTATAAAATCTTTGATACTTACCAAGTTGAACGTTTGACTTCTCAAGTTTTACGGTAGCGAGCGACCTGATACTCGACTCATTATATTCCCAACGGGTTCCTTGGCCTTCGTTACTGCTGGTTGGTTGCCTTAAAAGAATCGACTTTGAAGTTGAGGCTTCAAAGAGCACCTCATCTTCATCGAGCTTGTCCTCTCTCAATCAAATCGAACTCGTGAGCTTTAAGACTCAAGAACAAGCTACTTGGCTTCATTTTTTAGATGTCTTGGCAATCCTTGATCACCGTGACCTTCATATTCCACTTCTTGGTGAGAGACCTTAGGATTTTGTAGTTGATATCTTTATCAGACATCTCTCTACCAAGTTCTCGAAGCTTGTTTATAGACATTGTAATTCTTCCATCGAGTTCGTTGATGGTTTTAGTTGAAGATCTTTAGTTTTTTTGAACTTCACCGGTTAAACTTGTAGACTACCGTCCTTTATCTGTTCATTTCCCTCGCATATTTTCACGAGTATCCCACATTGCTTTTTGATTTGAGATACTTAATCTTTTTTTTGGTGACCTTATCCATTGTTTTCATGATAATATGCCTTGCAATAGTATCTAGAGTATGCAGTTTCCTTTCTTCTGCATCCATCAAGCTGGGCTTTTTCGCACACGACTTCCCGGTGCAAAGTCTGGATCTCCTCCGACTGCAGGGTTGTCGTAATAAAGGATGATGGGTCCTCTTTCGATGACTTCCATCATTCTCCCAATCGATCGAGCCTAGATGGTTGGACATATATATGGCCCAATCTGCATACTCGTGATTGAGAACTTCGGCAGATCATGATACATACCTGAGGTGTTATCCATGCTGAGTGATTTTGGAAAAAGAATGGTTTTTTTTTTTAAAAACGGTTTTTCAAGATCAGATCAGTTGACCACAAAGATTCTTCCTCAAGAATCGTTGATACCGAGTCGATTAGTCCAGAGAACCAAACGCTCGATACCACTTGTAGGTCCCGGGTTTAGTGAGCCCGAGGGCGTAAGTCTAGGGGAGGGGTGAATAGACTTACGAAAACTTTTGTCTTGCAGTCGGTGTGAGGCGATTAGCTTTGATCAGTCTTGGAAATGAATCGGTTTGAGTGATAATCAACTTCTTGATCGCTGAAGCGGTCGATTCGGTAACTATCAGTTTAACTGATGTATGCGGAAGCTTAAGTTTTACCCGTGTGAAAAACCAGTTTTGATAAATCAGATTCCAAAGTTAATCTTTTAATCAGTTGACTGAAGTGTCAAGTATGATCAGATCAGAAGCTTGGTGCTAGCTGATCTCAACTTGGAATATGTATGCTCTTTAAAGGTTGTGTGCAATCGTGTAAACAGTTAATCAAAGCAGTAGAGGCACACAAGATTTATAGTGGTTCGGACAAACCAGTCCTACGTCCACTCTTCCCTTTCACAAGGGGCACCGACTTAACCAACTGGACTTAGTTTTATGTGTTAGTCCAACACAGTACACCAACTAGATGTTTAAAGAGTTCACACTCAACCGATCCCAGAAATCAGAACTAGAAACCCTAGTCTGAAATCTTGCTAAACAACTTAACCTAACTTGAGGGTTTGGATAAGATTGTTTGGTTCCAACTATGAAATCTTTTCTTGCGTATAAGCAGCCTAACAGCTAGATGAAAAGATTTCTATGCTAAGAACTTATGGGATGAACACTTAATAAAGATTAATCTTCTTGATCGTGTTCTTGTGCGGAAATCTGAAATTAGCTTGAGCTTCTTGATTGTTCAAATTTAGTTAGTTATTTCCAGATCTCACTCTAAAGTGTAATCCCATATATATAGACCTTGAAATCAAAGAGCCGTTGGAGAGCAATTTGAATTTCAGGCTATATTTGGTAGACTTGCAGGCTTGATGTGACTAACCGAGGAACGGCATGGCCGAAAAGCGTTAATTTGTACTTTATGGCCGTTCTGGAGGTAAAATCCAATCCCAAATTCTTGAAGCTCCGATCATAATGTGTCTTGTTCTTATTGGATAGCGGACTCACTTTTCGGTGTTGTTCTTCCAACTAAGTTTGACATTCTTCTTGTTCGGATCATCGACGATGATTAGGTGAAACATCGATTTCACTGGTGGTGACTGATCGACATCTGGAATCGATCGGTCTACTGGTAGTCTTCGATTTGGTTGACTTAGCTTCAACTAGCGGACTTGGGTGATGTAGGTCTTCCGGTCCGATATTCGAAGTCATTTGATCTTCAAGTATTACGAGTTTGAGCTTCATGACTTCAAATTTGAGTAATCTGACCGATCGGATCGATCCGATCTTCTTCTTTTTTTCTAGCGTTACAGTGCATCCGGATATCACCGTTCTTTGAGTCTTCAGATTCGACCTATACATATTGAGTTCCCCTCAATATGTGACCTATCTATTACATCGGTTGTTCTATACAAGAATTATCAATCGGTCTCCTATGCGGAGTAATATAAACATCGATCGACAACAGTCCGACTGTCCTATTACATGTGTTTTCGGAACTTTCATCAAAACTATAAATTTCCCAACAAGCACCCACTTTAGATTTTTGGAGGAAGACTATATGAACGAAAGAAGACCCAGAAGTGAGATTACCTTAAGTGAGCTAAGGGGGCTAACCTCATTTCAAACTCAAAGATGATATACCAAACGACACACTTTCTGGCTGGAGCCTCCTCGTAGTGGGAGGGTTGTGAGACATCCCGAGAGATTCATGGGGATAGGAGAGTCCTCAGACTTGATTCCCGGACAAGATGAATCAGACCCATGGACATACGATGAGGCAATCCAAGATAAGAATGCGGTTTCTTGGCAAAAGGCAATGAAAGCAGAAATGGGGTATATGGATCATAACAGAGTGTGGGAGCTAGTCGAACCACTTAATGGGGTCAAACCTATTGGTTGCAAGTGGGTATACAAGAGAAAGAGGGGACCGGACGGGAAGGTGGAAACCTTCAAGGCAAGGCTTGTGGCGAAAGGTTATACTCAGAAAGAAGGGATCGATTATGAGGAAACTTTTTCACCTGTAGCAATGCTCAAGTCCATCCGGATTCTCTTGTCGATAGTTGTGCATCTCGATTTTGAAATCTGGCAAATGGATGTCAAGACAGCTTTCCTTAACGGAAGTCTTGATAAGGAAATCTATATGCAACAACCCCAAGGCTTCATTGAAAAGGGCCAAGAACACCTAGTTTGTAAGCTCATGAAGTCCATTTACGGACTCAAACAGGCATCCAGAGCTTGGAACCAAAATTTTGATCATGTTATAAAGTCTTATGGGTTTGATCAAAACGAGTTCGAGAGTTGTGTGTATAAAAAGCGTGTCGGAACTGCATTGGTATTCTAAGTACTATACGTAGATGACATTCTGCTCATCGGGAACGATGTAAAGGTGTTATCAGAAGTAAGGGCATGGCTTTCAAAACAGTTTGATATGAAGGACTTAGGGGAAGCCGGGCATATCCTTGGGATCAAGATCACTCGAGATCGCAAGAAAAGGATGATAGGCTTATCGCAAGCTTCATACATACACACTGTCTTGAAACGATTCAGTATGCAGGATTCCAAGAAAGGCTTCGTACCTTTCAGACATGGAATCCATCTATCCAAGAAAATGTGCCCTAAGACACAAAAGGAGATAGATGACATGAGAGGCATTCCTTATGCTTCGGCTGTCGGAAGCCTTATGTATGCAATGTTGTGTACGAGACCGGATATCTACTTTGCCTTTGGCATGGTGGCAAGATATCAGAGTAACCTGGGGAAGGAACATTGAACGGCAGTTAAAAACATTCTGAAGTATATGAAAAGAACTCGAGATAGAATGTTGGTTTATCAGTCAGATATTCTAATCCCCATCAGCTACACGGACTCGGATTTCCAATCAGACATAGATTCCAGAAAATCTACCTCCGGTAGTGTGTTTTGCATTGGGGGAGGAGCCATGACGTTGAGAAGCGTTAAGCAGAAATGCATCGCAGATTCTACCATGGAAGCCGAATATGTAGCTGCTTGCGAGGCAGCGAAAGAAGCGGTTTGGCTCAAGAACTTCCTAGTGGACTTGGATGTGGTTCCGAATTTGCCCAGCAGAATCACTGTTTATTGTGACAATGCCGGAGCAGTTGCAAATTCAAGGGAACCAAGAGCCCACAAGGCCAGCAAACACATTGAAATGAAATACCATCTTATACAAGATACCGTTAAGAGAGGAGATATAGAGGTGGCAAAGATCGCGTCAGAAGATAACCTAGCTGATCCATTCACAAAGGGCCTGCCTCTGAATACATTCGAGAGACATGTGAAAGGAATGGGTGTCAAGACCGTTGCCAATCTGCTTTGAGTATAAGTGGGAGACATTATTAGGTTCGTGTAGGTGGCATTAGTTGTCATGTACTACACGAGACATGCTGATGTATACTTAAAAGCAGACTTTGAGTATAAGTGGGAGATTGTTGGGATTATACTGGAAAGTATGCTTTTACTTTGTATAATCAGACTAACTGAATTTCGGACTTATTTACTGAAATAAATTATTTATCACTGATGCTTTAAATATCATTGAATGTTACATATATTTACTGCATAATTGTTCATTAAATAGTACGTGTTACATTGTAGTTAATTTAGTGATACCAAGATCACAGAAGATTAAATTAACAGTTCCTTGTAACTAAAAGTACACCATTCACGACCTAGATGGAAATGAACAATCCATTTTGAAAGGTTGTAGTGTAAGGCTCAGATTGGTTTGTCTTGACCAAGAGATTACACTAGTACGTGACTGATGCATTGAAGAGGACCTACAGGAGGATAAATTCTTCATAACTGAACTGGGAAGAATTAGACCTCAGTGGTTAGTTATTTCTTAATCTTCGTCCCTTAAATAGGATTGCTTGTGGTTAGTAACTATTGCTTTGACTTATTATGGGAAGAGAAACAGTGAGATTCAATACCCTATATCTTGGGCAATATTATTGGTCACATGCGATTGCTAAGATTTAATACGGAGAATCGTGTGCAAGTACGCTTGTTCGATTTGCCCCCTTGGGAGGTTCATAAGTTTTATCATACCAAATCTTACAAGTGGAACTAGTTTCCGGTATAGATAATAATGTTGAACTGTTCCTTTACCAAGGATAAAATATATTAATTAATGGAAAGCTATTTCAGTGGCTTGAATTAATTAATGGGCTAGATAATCTTAAACACGGGAAATAATAACCGGGATCCATATTAACTGTAATATGGGTTAAGATGGATAGTGCAATATTAATTATGTAGTGGGATTAATTAATATTTATGGGCTTGAATAATATTGTGGCTCAATATTGATAATTCAAGGTCCATTGGAAGGTCCAATCTTAATTCTCCTAAAGGCCCCCCAAGTAGCCCAAGATAAAGTCCAATAACTGAAAAAGGTGTTTAAAAATAAAATAATTTGTTGCTTATTTTTCCTTGTATTTTTCGAAATTTATGGATAAAAGGGGAGAAAGATTTTCTTTGAATTTTGTTATGGAATGAAGATATGTATTCTTGGAATACAAGATTATCTCATTAAATTCAAGAAATCTCCCACTTGGTTATTCATATAGTTTGTTTCGAAAATTTTGAAATATAAAGGGCAAGAAAGATTTTCTTGATTTTTTTGAAAAGATATTATGGAAGATATGTATTTCTTGAAATACAAGAATATCTCATAAATTCAAGAAGATCCAAATCTTTGATTCTTGGTCCCTCTTACTTTCGAAAATTCACCATAGCGAGATAAGGTGGGATTTTTTGTGGAATATTTTAATTATGGGAAAAAGAATATAGGAGATATATTCAAGATTTCTTGGAGATCAAGAAAAGATTTTCCCACATTGTTTTTTCCCTAAAAATTCAACCACCACCCTATCTATAAATAGGGGATGATTCTTTCATTCCCAAGTGCAATTCCATGTGCTGAAAAAATTAGTAAATCCACAAAAGTGGTGCAACAAAGTTTATTTTTTTCTTTTGTTAATTGTTCGCGAGTATCCTTCCACCGGATTGTCGAGCAAGGACTAGGGAATACTTGGGAAGGACTTTTGGTGTGTTTTCATATACAAGACCATTGTCATTCCAAGAGGTAAGTTCACGTAAACTCGTAGTATTTCCGCATGCGTAGGATTTACGTGAATTGTTTATATGCATGATTTGTTGTTGAAATTATTATTTGAATTAATATGGGTTAATTCATGCTAGTAATAATTGTTAGAATTAATTTTTTATTTAAATATTCATCCCAAATAGATCCGTGCAATTAATTCCCCAATATTTTGGCCCAGTTTCCCAGTTCGGGTTTTTTGTATAAATAACCCCCTGACTCCCCCCATTGTACCTTTCACTACTTGCACTATCTTATACGATATAGTAGATCTCTCCTGGCTTGGTAGTGCCCCCAGACGTAGTCATTCCTGACGAACTGGGTAACCAAATTGTTTGTTCCTTAATTCCGTAGTTCCATTATTTTCTCCTATAATTGCTTGCTTTAATTCCTAACACCTACTTATCCAAAACATACGAAGTAATTCAGACCAGAAGAATGTCAACATAGATGGCTTTACAAGGCACCAAATAAGTGTACTTGTTAGCCACTAAGATATCGACACATATGTATGGAATCTGACGACGCATGATATGGCGTATCAGGGCAACGGCTAGAAAGGACAAAGTTGCACAAAGACGGCATGGCCTTCCTGAGCACGTCAACTCAGATGTGCAAGCTACCTAAAATAGCCTGAGATTCAAATTGCTCTCCAATGGCTCTTTGATTTCATGGTCTATAAATCAGGATCAACCTTCAGAGTAAGGTTATGGAAATTATCATCAAGCTCAAGCTATACACGATTTCCGCAAGAACACCAAAATCAAGAATATTTTCTAAATGTTCATCTCATAGTTCTTAGCACAGAAATCTTATCCCTTAGCTTTAGGCTACCGAAATACTAGGATAGATTTCCAGTTGGAACAACTCAAATCTTATACCCAATCCAAGTGTTAGGTTAAGTTTTGTTTAGCAAGATTTCATACTAGGGTTTCTAGTTCTGATTTATGGGATTGGTTGAGTGAGAACTCTTGAAACATCTGTTGTACTGTGTTGGACTAACACATTAATCTAAGTCCAGTTGGTTAAGTTGGTGCCCCTGCTAATAGGGAAGAGTGGACGAGGGACAAGTTGTCCAAACCACTATAAATCTTGTGTGCATTTACCTGCTTTACACTTATCAAACACCTGTTGAAAGAGAACATGCATATTCTAAGTTAAGATCGATTTAAAAGAAGCAACTAATCGTCGATCGGTCGCACTTTGTCATCGATCGTAAAAACCTTAGAATCTGATTTAAGAAAACTGGTTTTTCTACACGGGTAAAACTTAGCTTCCGCACAATCAGTTAAACTGATATACACCAAACTGATCTGCTCTCAAGCGATCAGTAGGTTGGATATCAGTTAGTACTGATTCACGCACGCACTCGATATCAGTTAACTTGCCATCACAACTGATCACACGAAAAAAGTTTTGGAAGTCTATTCACCCTTCCCCTCTAGACTTCCACCTCACTAAAATCTGTTCGGGACCTACACCGAATGCTCACTTCATTATTGTATTTAGGGTAAATGCACTTGGGAAACAAGAAATGACGGCATCTACCTCGACGATAAATACAACAGACTAGTCTACAAAAAGATGTTTGATTGGAATAAAAAAAATAATACAATTAGATATCTATGATTAGAAAATAAAAGGTCTCGAAAACGTTGAGGCAAAATATCAATTTTGGTCATGCAACTATAGTTGGAATCGGCATTTTACCTTTATTTTTTTTGTCTCTCAATTATTGTTCACATGTACTCAATTTTGGTCGCTTTGTGTCCAAAGTTTCTGTTTAGTTCATAAAATTCAATTATCAACGAAATTACACACGTGATTGCAATTTCACGCTAAATTGATAGATGGGGTCCCATGCCATTCTTTTGTCCAATGTTAAACCTTTTATATATTTTTATATTACTAAAATTAAACACTATAAAAATAAGAATAAAATAATAAATAAATTTAAAAATTATATTAAAATCATTAAAAATATATATAAATCCAAAAGTTTTTTTATATAAATAAATAAATTTGAAAATACATGAAAATAATATAATTAAAAAATATCCATTTAAAATTAAGTGAAGCTAAAAAAAATGTGTTAAATAATATCAAAGTATTTAAATAAAATATTTAAAATAATTATGTATATTAAACCAAATTAAATTAAAAAATTGTTGAAAAAAATAAAATTGAAATATGAAAAAGGATCGATAAAACTTACTAAAAAGATGAAATACAAAACTAGACGAAGACATAATTACACATAATTACTTATTATTTGTGAAACTTATCATACATTAGATCTGAAATATTATATTCTTATGATGGTCGTTGAAGATAGTCTTGTCTTTTAAGTTTTCATACTGCGTAAAAGTTGTAGATTATACCAAGATATAATAAGAGTACTCACATGCTTTTGAAATCGGGTCATGTTGATCGGGAAGTATAGCCAACGATCGCCTTCATGCCAAGCCAAGCATCTCATTCCTTAAGCTATTATCTTTTCTTTCACATCTCTAAGAAATTATAGTATCTTCAAAATACCACATAACAAATAGAGACAATTCTATAATATTTATTGATTATATTTTCTTTAAGTTGAAGTTGTCTTAGGGTCATTTACAAATTCAAGTTGCACGCAAAGGTACCTTCTCCGTCCCAGATTGAATTGAATATTTACTGTTTGCACGGAGATTATATAACAATTGTTTAATAGTATTAAAGTAGATAAAGTGATTTTTTTTAGGGATTGAATGGTAAAGTAATGACATGTGGTGTAAAATGAAAGGAGATAAAGTTGACTTTTATGTGAAAAAAGTAATGGCGTGGGTGTAAATTGATATAGTTATTTTATTGTTTTTTTTAGAGATGTTCAATCTAATTCATGAAGGACATTTTTGATAAATGTTAAATTGAATTCGGGGCGGAGGGAATATTTTATTAATTAAATTATACAAGTAAAGACATAATAATTTCACACAAATAAGTATCACTGGATACACAGTACTGTATCACTGATTATGCAGAAAAGTATTACTGGTTATACTGTACAGTATTAATCAAATAAGCATCACCTAAAATAACAAATAAAAAACTTAAAGCCATAAGTACACAGGTCGTTTAGAGGCCGGAGGCCCACTAAAAACCTTGTTAGGGTAAAACCCCCCTTGGGGCAAAACCCCTAGCGAAGGGAAAAAGGGTTACTCCTTTAAAACAAACAACTACTTCGAAAGATGGAACTAATCCATTCATATTAGAAAAAAACAAATCCGCTAGGAAGTCGGGACAACCCCCGATCCATACATCATCCCTATGGAGTTTCGCTAGTCTATCAGCAATAGAGTTTCCCTATTGAAAGATATGTGACACTGTAAGGGAAACCTGTCGTCGAGGATCTTCAAATTTCGCCAGCTGGCCTTGATCCGCCACGGAAAGTCTCTCCCGCTTCTAGTAAGGACCTTGACTGCAATCTTGCTATTAGACTCAATCCAAAGGTTCATCCAACCCATGGCTCTAGCAAAGACAACCCCATGCATACCCGCAAGAATCTTTGCATCCCGAGCAATACCCTGGCCAAGAGCAACCAAGAAGGCAGCAACAAACAACCCTCTTGAGTTCCGGACGACACACCCAGCATAAATATTCCCATCAGCAACACTGCCATCCACGTTCAGCTTGTAGCACCCTGGAGGATGGAGTCTCCATCTGACCACCATAGTAGTCCTAGGCGGTCGTGGAACAAATCAACAAGTCATCCATCCCGTGTGTCGAGCCTAGCTTGAAGTACTTTGAGCCTCACGAACCAGGATAAGAATAAGAGTCATGCACCCATGGTGAGAGGGAGCAATGTCTTCATGAATAGCCTTGCACCGAGTAGATCAAATAGCCCAAATCATCGTGACAAACGTAAGGCGCCCAAGGTTATGTATCTGCTTGCTCTGAGGAAGTTGTTATTCCTGTAAAACCAAGTCGGAGAAGCCCGTATCATAGCAGAGCTGAACACTAAAAATATTTGAGATAGAAGTATAGATAGAACGAGTAAACCTGCAATGAGTTAGGATGTGAGCTTGTGTCTCCGAAGCCTGGAAACAGAGAGGAGAAGCAGAGGGGCTTGGGTAACCGAAGCGATGAAAGGCCTTCGAAGTAGGGAGTTTTCCCCAGATAGCCCTCCAGATGGTGGTTCTCCGCATCTGGGGGATGAAGGGGGACCAAAACCAAGAAGCCTAGGGGACAGGGCGTAAGGGGGCCCTCAAGAGATCATAAGCCTGTCTGGAAGTAAGAGCACCCGTGCCTGAATTAGGTCAAATCCGTTGATCTCCCTCATGAGTCGGGGTCTGAAGAATATCCAGGACCACGTCAGATGATGCGTGATGAAAAAGATAGTGAAGTACCACACCCCCTCCACAAAGTAGTCCCCCACAGTACAGTCGAGATCAACAAGAATGTCAGGAGGGATAGAAAGCTTGTCAACAATGCGGTAACTCAACCAATTATCTGTCCAGAACTTGACCATCAACTGACGACCAATCAACCAGTATGAGCCCTCGTGGATTTTTTGCACATGTGCATGAATAGCTGAACGGATCGAGGAACGGTGTTGAGCATTCCGGGGCTGCCCATTAGAGGTGAAGTATCGCTCCCTAAGTAAGCAAGTCTGCTCATCGAAGGAGCTAAGAATGTCCCAAGCCAACTTTCAGATGAACGAAGCATTCGCAAATCTAATGGAGCGGAGTCCCAGCCCCCCCTCTGCAGTAGGAGCACAACAGCAGGTCCAGTCAACATTATGAGAACCCTTCTTCGTGATATCTCCCTTCCACAGAAAATAGTGAATGGCCATTTCCATCTTTTTCAAGAGCTCCCCAGGCCATTTGTACATCATCATCGTATGGACCAAAGAGCTAGCGATGACACTGTTAATCAAACAACGTCTGCCTGCAAGGGAAAGAGAGCTACCTTTCCATCTGGAGAACTTCTGAATCACAGAATCCGCAATGGCCGCCAAGTGGTTGACCTTTGGAGAACCCTTAAAAATCAGAACCCCAAGATAAGTGAAGGGTAGAGAACCAGTAGTGATATAGGTGCAGAGTCTGATATAACCCTTCATGCCAGTTGAAACCTTATCACCATAATAAATCCGAGACTTCGGTGGACTAAAAATCTGACCATAAATGTTACCGTAGTCGAGGAGTAACTACTTAATGTGCCTGTCATTCGCTCGAGTGGCCTCCAGAAAGATCATAATATCATCATCATAGAGAAGCTGGCATGGGAGACCGCGATGGACAGTAAGAATTGAAGAGTCAATGTTATGATCAATCCAATGGACAAGAGCTTCCTCAACAAGACAGAAGAGAAGGGGGGACAAAGGATCACCTTGACGGACCCAACGAGAGCACGAGAAATAATCATGAGAGGTGCCATTGATGAGGATCGAAAGGTGGGCGGATCGTAGAATATTCGAGACCATCTCGATGAAGCAATCTGAAAAGTACATACATCTCAGAACATAAAAGAGGAACTTCCAAGAGATAGTATCAAAAGCCTTGGTTACGTCGATCTTCATAGCCATGTTCCCCTTTGTTGGGATATTTTAGTTTTGATGAATTATGCCAAAACATTATCAACTTGTGTTTTTGAAGTTAATCTACAGATAACAAGTTGAGGGGGAACGAGAGAACAAATTGAGGGGGAACTCACGAAATCAGACAAAGATGATCGAGATCAGACGAGGCTGTAGACGAGACTGATCGAGATCAGATGAGTAAGATGAGTTCCGAGTTAATCGATGAAATTTGAGCAAAATCGAAAAAATAGAAAAAGCTAAGCCGGTGATCGGAAGAATCGGAAGGTCAAATGATCGATGACGGAAACGACTGATCGGAAGACCGGATCGATGATCGGATGATGACGATCGGAAGACCAGATCAGATGACCAGATGACCAGATCAGAAGAGGAGGTTGCAGATCAGAAGAGGAACAGATGAGATTGATCGAGATCAGACGTGATCGAGATCAGATAAGCTAACCTGATATGCTAACCTAATATGCTAAACCTGATGTACTAATCGATGCGTATAAACCGATATCTTTGGGTTCGATCTTATAATCGATCGATCATGTGAAATGATCGATCAGGCGAGAAGAAATCAGATATCAAAACCAGAAATCTGCATACCAGATAAGGCGAGAAGTCATCAGAAGAGAAGTCATCTGAAGTCATGATCACTGAGAATCGTAACGCCATCGATGATCAGTTAGTTCGAAAAGCAAGTGACTGAGGGTCGATTGTCAAGTCGAGAAGAGTCAACTCGCTTAGCCCGAAAGTGTCAAGATACCCCGACGTATAAGGTCCGTCAAGAGAAGTCTCATCAATCAAGAATCCCGAGTCCAAGGAAGCCCGAAGTTCGAAGAAGCCGAGGATCGATAAACCTCAAGACTCGAAGATCCTCAAGAATATAAAAGTAGATTCAAATTATGGACCAATGAGAGGAAGACAACAAGCCTGAAAAAGCTACAAAAAGCTACAGAATAGTATGGATTTGAATGAGACTCCTTCCAACGGTAACATTCAAATCCACACTATAAATACAAGTTCTTCCTTCATTATTCGTGTGGAAGTGGAAGTGTGTGAAAAACACCATTAAAGCTACAGAGCCAAATCATCTAGCCTTTCCACCATAGAACACAGAGCTAGAAATACACGCATATATTCAAAAGTGTTCTACCCTAGATCTAAGCATAAATGCCATATCCTAGCTTAGAGAGATTTTCCCAACCTTAGCATTGAGGCTAAAACAAATGTAAGGGAAAATCTCACCCTAGTTGGAAACCAAACAATCTTATACCCAAACCCAAGAGTTGGTTAAGTTTGTAGGTGAGTGTGAACTCGGTAAACATCTAGCAATCCCGAAAGGGAGGGTAGGCAATCCCGTGAGGGTGATAAGTCCCGTTTGAGTGTGAACTCGGCAAACATCTATTGGGTGTTGGACTAACACGTTAAACTAAGTCCATTTGGTTAAGTAGGTGCCCCTGCTGAAAGGGAAGAGTGGATGTAGGAGTTGGACTCCGAACCACTATAAAATCGTGTGTTCTTTATTGCTTTATGTTCTTACTTTCCATATGCATTTGATTATAAGCAAAACAACACACATGAGCTTAAAACGCAAAAATTGGAATCACTCTGCCCTCACCCCTGTTTTATATGCATCTCATGAAATATTTGCTTCCGCACGCGCAAAATCGGTTTTTCGGGACCAACACCCTTTCTACCCATATCCAAACTATTAATAGCCTCCGAAGCAAGAGCAATACACGTATGGATTCTCCTACCTGGAATGAAGCCAAACTGAGAGCGAGAAAGAACATCCCCGATAAAGATCCCAAGTCTCGTGGCCACAACCTTAGTGTAAACCTTGTAAATGAAGTTTCCCATGACAATAGGATGGTAATCTGTGACACGAATGGAGTCTGCAGCCTTCTGGATGAGGGTCACAAAGCAGGAATTCATACCTCTGGGCAAGTCGAGAGACGTAAAGAGATGAGATATGACACCATAAACATCCTCTGAAATCACATCCCAACACTTCTGAAAGAAAAGGCCACCAAAGCCATCCGGACCTGGAGAGCTAGAAGGGTCCAAACCAAAAACAGCGTCCCTAACATACTATACAGTATTAACAGTTTCAAAGAAAAGTATTATTTCAGTTTTTAGCAAGTATAAGTTCATTTTAAGCATATTTAAGTACATGAAATTATGTAAACGGGTATTCAAACAATAATTTAATACTTTAGTCAAGAAAAGCATGTATATTGAACTAAGATGTTCATCAAATAAGAGCATATTATGAATTTAGTTATTAAACTTTCTATGCAAGTTTCTTATTATTCTATGGTTTTCACTTAGGACTTTAAACAAGAATTTTTGTAGCAATTGTACTCAGGGCCGCTCCTTCCTTGAGTCGGACGAGACGGTCGACTCAGGCCCTAAAATATTATCGATTCTTAGGCGCCCACAATTTTCTATGCATATCTATACAATATTATTTATACACATATTTTAAAAATCTTGAACATGATAAGAATTGGCCAAATTGTAAATGACATTATTTTTTCCCATGAGATTAGGGGTTCGAATCCCAGTGTAACCGTAACAGCTTTATATCCAAAATTATTTTTTGCCGCCACATGATCAAATATATGGCATAACCATAAATAAATCTATGCACAAAACTTTCTTCCTTATTGTTTAGAATAATCTCCAAATTTTATATGTTTATTACTTTCTATGCAAAATATATTATTCTAACTTAAGATGTCATGATTTATTTTATAATATTCAACTACAAAATTACCTATGGTGATTTGAATCATGTTTTAAAATAAAGTGAGATTTAAATATAAAAATGAAGTCCTTTTTATATATGATACTATCTCAAATAACATTCTCAACTTGTATAAAATGTGTTATAATGGAACAAAATGTTATAGATATATTAATTCAATAATATGAATCTTAAACATTAAATAATTAGATGATTCAAGTTCTTATTGAACATACGTATGAATTTTAAAAATTAAATAAGATGATTCAAGTTCCTAACATTTAATACTCATTAATATCTCTATATAATTGAATTTAAAATCATGAATTCTGATGTAATTAATTTAAATTAAATAAATATAGAATACCTCTTTAAATTAATAAATTATTAATTTATCGATGAATTAATACCTCTCTAAAATTAATATTTTTTCCGGTCCCAACTGTATTAAATTATAGAGGTTATATTGTATGTTTATTACTTTCTATGCAAAATAAATTATTCTATATTAAGATGTTATGATTTATTTTATAATATTTCAACTACAAAATACCTATGGTGATCTGAATCATTTTTTAAAATAAAGTGAGATTTAAATATAGAAATGAAGTCCTTTTTATATATGATACTATCTCACATAGCATTCTCAACTTGTATAAAATGTGTTATAATAGAACAAATGTTATAGATATATTAATACATTTAAAAAAAAAATCTATATTATCAATATTATAATATTTTCTGTTAGTATAGCCATTTTTGTTTTTACTATTCATGCACACGTAAATTATAAAAGAAAGACAAATGTAGAAATATATTAAATTTTTATATGAATAATATGACTAGAATGTTATATTGTTTGAATGTTAGTACTAAGAGACGGACATTGATACTGATAAAATTCATCACACACTAATGTTTATAAAATCGGACCGAACTTATCGGTCCAATCGGTCCGGCCGGTTTAACCGGCCATCGATCACGGTGTCGATTATTAACATAAAGCGATTTTAAGTAAAACCAGTGCGGATCGGTCAAAAATCTGGTTTAACCGGGTGACCGTGCAACCGGCGAAACCAATTTTGTGTGATTTAAAAAACAATTAAGGGTCCGCTTGGTTGGAGGTAACGGAAGTGGGTAATGGAAATTATTTCTATTGATATTGTTTGGTAGTTTTGATACACAAGTAATGGGAATAGAAATAATAAATTGATTACCCTGACTCACTCAACCCAACTTACAAGGTACTCATTGTTCATGTTATAACCAAACAATAACAATGATATCAATAACTCTTAGTGATTGACCCCTCAATGATATTCATTACCATTACCATTACTATCCTCAATTCAAATCAAGCGGGCCCTGAAAAGAAAGAAAGGGAAGAACTGTTGGGGAAAATTGGTTTTTAACCAATTAACTAAATTAATTGGAATTTTATTGGTATTTAATGAGAGTGTTGGACACTCATCTTTGGCCAATTAAACGAGGGCTTAAAATTTAATTTTTTGAAAATTAAATGATATATGACTGATTTACTCTCGGAGTAGATGATCCTAGCATATTTATAATCTAAAAACTGAATTTCGGTGAGTGAGAAATTAAATCACGAAGTTGACACGTCACAATACAGTTTATGAATTAAAGTGTTGTTTGGTAGTGTGAAAATTAACTGAGAGTTAATTATCTCACACTGAATTAATTCAGCCCACGAATTTGAGTTCAAATTAATTTAAATATTTTATCATATTTTTAAATTTTATTATTGTATTTATCTTTTTAATAAATTTTATTGATTCCTTTTTCATATTTCAATTTTTTTCAACAATTTTTTAATTTAATTTGGTTTATTTTAAATTTATATGATAATTTCAAATTTTATTCCAGTACTGTGAAATTACTTTATAGATTTTTCACCTTCACTCAATTTTAAATGGATATTTTTTATATAATTTTCATGCATTTTCAAATTTATATTTTATTTATAAAAATACTTTTATTTTTAATGGTTTTGATATAATTTTAAGTTTATTCCTAATTTATTTTATTTTATAATTTTTAAAAGTTTTCATTCTTAGTTTTGTAGTTTCTAACTTTAATAATATAAAAATATATAAAAAGGTTAACACAGAACAAAAAATGACATGGCACCCCAACTATCAATTTGACTTGAAATCGAGGTCGTAAGTGTAACTCTGACAGTAATTTAGATTTTTCCACCTAAACAATCAAAATTTGGACATGAAGTGACCAAAATTGAACACTTGTGAACAGTAATTAAGTGATAAAAAAGGTAAAGGACAAGTGTCGATTTCAATTAAAGTTACATGATCAAAATTGATATTTTATCTCAATGTTTTTTGAGACATTTTATTTTCTAATAATACATATCTGATTATATTGCTTTTTTATTCCAATCATACATCTTTATAAAGGCTCGTTTGTATCTTTCGTTGAGGTAGATGCCGTCAGTTCTTGCTTCCCAGGTGCATATACCCTTAACACAATAATAACTACTCCATTTTGATGTAAATGCATCAAATCCAATGTCCTTATCACCCCACCAGAGATGACAATTGAATAAGGTATTGCCTACATAGTTGTCACAAAAAGACCAATTATAATTATCGTTCGTATTAAGTGTATGATATCCAAGATCATCGTCTTTAGATCGACAGCGTAATTTAAGTGGATTGGGGAGTTTGTTGACCACATGAACATTAAATCCAAGGGTAAAGTAACATTTTTTAGCTTCTAACAATTTAATTTCTTGGAAAATGCTAGCATAGAGAATAAGAAAAACAACTTGATATTTCATCATGAAGAGTAGGTGAAATCAAACCAAATCGAACTGAAACTTAGAAATATTTGATAATTTAAATACAACTTGGGTAGTAATTGTTTTTTGCCTTTGGTATATTAGGATATCAAATCTAATTAAATGAAAGTACCAACTATTGTGATCACTATGTTATTTCTAGTGATTGATAGTATAATGCAATTATGATGTTTGAATTTATAATATATTTGTGTGTGTAATTGATACATTTTTTTTTATTAGTGGTTAAATTCTTCTATCCAATTACGTATTTAAAAATCATGATAGTTGATTCGTTGTCATTCAAATTACTGTTTGATTTACTTATGAGAAAAATAAAAAAATCAATGACACTTTTGTTGTTCCAATGAAGTGAAGCTATCATTTTTTATTTCTATAATCCTTTTTATGTTGACTACGAGTATGGATATCTTTTACTACAATAATTTATGTTTAAATCATTTTACATATATATTTATATGATTAAAAATAAAAAATAAAACATAAAATAAGAGTGATAAATTTAAAATTAAATAATACAAGTTTATTTATTTATAATTTAAAATAATTTTAAATAAAATAAATTTAAAAATATTCATTAGAAAATAAATAAAGATAAAAATGTGAAAATTAATTTTAAAATTATTAATTAAAATGATTCAAATAATTATATAATTTTAAAAAATCAAAATAAAATTTTAAATTATTAAATATATTTATAGTAATTTAAAATCTAATTAAAAAATTGGACATTTCCTAAAAGTAATCAATAAATTTGCAATGTTAAAATATTTGGTTGAACTTTTTATTTTATATAATTATTTTAAACATCAAAATATTTATTTTTGTTTCCTAAAAAATTAAATTCATGTTTCTTAAATTGATCAAAGTTTATTTGGTCAATTTTTAACTTATATATTTTTATTTATTATTTAAATATTTTATTTTATATTTGTGAAATTGATTTACAATTTCTTTAAATTTAATATTCTAATATTTTAGACTTTATATTCTATCATTTATACTTTTATTGATTTTAAATTAATTTATGGATTTTAACATAAGGTCTAATTTTTATTATTATGTTTTAACTTTATTTTTCCATTTTTTTTAAAATTCAATTTCAATTTTTATAATAATTTTGAATTTAATTTGGTTTAATTTTTAATTTGTATGATTATTTTAAGTATTTTATTTAAATATTTCAAAATAAATTAATAGGTTTTTCTGCTTCACTTAAATTTAAATTAATTATTTTTAATTTTATCATTTTCATGTATATTTCAAATTTATATTTTATTTTTAAAAATACTTTTGGTTTTATAAATTTTTTAATGATGTTAAGATAGTTTTTAATCGATTTTTTTTTTCAGAATTAAATTTAAATTTTTTAATAATTTTAGAATTTAATTTGGTTTAATTTTTAATTTATATTATTATTTTAAATATTTTATTTAAATATTCAAAATTAATTAGTAGATTTTTCAGCTTCACTTAAATTTAAAAGAATTTTTTTAAGTTTATAATTTTCATGTATATTTCAAATTTATATTTTATTTTTAAAAGTACTTTTGGATTTATATATTTTTTAATGATGTTAATATAATTTTTAAATTTATTTATTATTTCTATAATTTATATTATATATTCTAAATATTTCATTCTTACTTTTATAGTTTTTACTTTTAATAATGTTGGGAGATTAATTTAATAAATATTTTGATTAGATCCCAAAACCCCTGAGTATGACATGTTTCAGGACAAACTTGGTAGTATAGAATCAGGTTTCAAATTGTTATTAGGATTCAGGAAGTATCTGCATCATGTATAGTCAGCAGATATAGTTCAGGTAAGGATAGGTGTTAGAGATTTGGTCTGAAGATCTCAGAAGATTCCTGAAGATCAGAAGAGCCTGAAGACTGAAAAGCCTGAAGAATGAAAATCCTGAAAACCAGAAGATCCTGAAGATTATTTTGTACTGAACCAAAAGACCCTGAACAAGTCACTTCCAGTTCAATAGTGTTTGTTCATTCTTAGTACAAACAAAGAGAATGTTATACGTTCGTGAACACTCAGGAAAATTTCAGATCAGTGTGATTGACTAAAAGAGTCCTTTTGTTTGTCTCTGTTCAAAGGAAGATTTCAACCAATGAGGAGGCGACAACAGCGTACTTTATAGACACTGAAAGTGACATGTCCTTGATGAATGTCAGCACTGATATTTGTCTTGTTCACAGAAATCGGTGATTAGATGCTTGTCTGGATATTTCCTAAAACATGCAAGGGTGCGTTCAAACCCTAATATAGTCGTTCATCAGTTACCCAAAGAAGAAACCCTAGATGTTATTTCTCGAACGGATAGTTTTTCAAAGGTAGACTTCTGAAGAGTTTCCTAAAAATACCAGAGGCCTTGGACATTTCAAGGTTACGGGAAATCAAAGCAACTCCAGAACTCATTCGTATTCAAGCAATCTTGTGAAGCACTTGAAACCCTAAGAATTTTCTAAGTGTTTCATCTTTGAAGAGAGATCATTTACTAAGCCTAGATCTAAGATATATCCAAAGCTTAGTTAGAGATATCCTAGCCTTTTACTTGTGTCTAATTGTAAAAAGATATCTCACCTTAGTTGGAAACCAACCAAAACCCAAATCCTTTGATTAGGTAGTTTGAGTGTGTAGTTGTTGGAGAAGTGAGAGTTGTAAAGAGTAAGTAAGCTGCTGTGTTCAGCCTGAAAACTCTAGAGAAGAAGTTAGTAAGTTGATTGTTCAGTCTGAAAGCTTGTGTATGTGTTGAGTTAGTAAGCTGCAGTAGTTCAACTTGAAAACTCGTGGTAGAAAGTTAGTAAGCTGCTGAGTTCAGTCTGAAAGCTTAAGGTAGTAGAAGTAGTGTGTTAAGGAATTTCTCTGAGGATCAGAGAGAGTGGACGTAGGAGCTTGAGTCTCTGAACCACTATAATTGTTGTGTTGTTTGCTTTCTGTTTTGCATTCTATCTTGTTGCATATTTTCACTGAAAGCATCCTGAAGTTTTCTGATATTCAGTTGGAAACAATCCACTGAAGTTGCATTATCTTGATCACAGCCTTAACCACTGTTTTATTAAGAAAAGATTTTCAGCAAAGTAAAACGAGTATAAACTTAGGGCCTACACATTCCGCACTCTAGATAAGCTAGTATAGATAGTTGTCAAACTGATCAACTCCCTTGAGTAGTCAGTAATAGAGTTGCCCATCCGAACCGGAACCGGCGGTTATAACCGGAACTGGAACCGGATAAACCGGAACCGGAACCGCAGGAACCGGAACCGCCGGAATCGGAACCGTGACGAACCGGAACCAAAACCGTGTATTACACGGTTCGGTTTCGGTTCCTACTGCTTCCAAACTGTAACCGCCGGTTCCACGGTTCAAACCGGCGGTTCCGCGGTTCCGAACCGTTTATGACCGTTGCAAACCGGATTTGCCCGTTGGAACCGGCGGTTCCGCGGTTCCGAACTGTGAATCGCCGGTTCTCGTCTATTTTTTTTATTTAATGGTTGAGATTAAGTCAAATGTTACCATTTTTTGATCCAATGGTCGAGATTCAATATGAAATGTTACCTTTTTTTTTTTTTTTTTTTATTTTCCCAAACTCTATAAATACCCCCTCATTTGTATCATTTTCTTGCACCAACTTGATCCAAATTGATCAATTCTTCTTCATCTCTCTAATTCTCTTGTTCTAACTTTATAAGCTTCGTATAGTTCATAGTTCATACTTCATATATTATCTATATTGATATATTTTATACATTATAGTATATAGTTTATATTATATACACTTTACTTTATATTTTATATTACATAAAAAAATGTCAAAAAGAGGAGGATCATCTTGACCATCATCTTCTAGAGGAGGAAAAGAAAAGAGTCCAATGACTTCCGATTTTCCTCCACCTCCTCCTCCTACTACACAATTCAATATTCCATGGAGTGTGGAGGAAATAGAAGCGAGTCTTGGTCCCGGTTATGCGGATGCCACTTTTTCAAATGAAGAATTTCAACAACCTCGTGATGGTACTCAAGAAAGTACTCATGGTCATGGACATGGTCCACATGAAAACGAATAAAATGTGGAGGAGGCCATTCCACCTCAAGGCGGAGAAAGAAGATGTAGAGTTCTTGCATCCGAAATATTCACCATTCACTTCAAAAAAGTGGCAACCGATGAGGTAAATATATTTAAAGTTTATTGTAACTATTGCACTAATGTTTATCATTTTGAGAAAGGTGGTGGATATGGAACATTTAAAAAACACTTGTTGGCAAAACATAAAGAAGTCTTGGGAATGACTACATCTCAAACGCAACTACGTGGATTCACGGCGTCTTCTGAAGGTGGTGAAGTAAGTAATCCTACTAGTTTATTTAGATATAATATTAAGGTTGCTAGAAGAGAATTAGCTAAACTTATTTGTTCTAAACATCTTCCTTTTCGTTTTGCAAATGATCTTCGTTTTGAAAAATGGGTTAATACGGCTTATAATCCTTCGGCCAAAAAAATTTCACGGTCTTCTATTACTCGTGAAATTGATAAAATGGCTAAAGAAATAAGAGATGAAATGACTAGCATGTTTTCTAGATTAACTCAAAAAGTTTCTATATATTCGGATATTTGGAGTGATCATTTTCAAGAGCATAATTATATGGACATTACTTGTCATTGGATTGATGATACGTGGACAATTCAAAAACGTTTAATTGCATATAGAGAGTTTGATACTGTGCATACGGCCGCTAATATTGCTCTAAAAATTCGTACGGTTTTGCAAGAGTACAACATTCTTATAAAAATATTTTCAATTTCATTTGATAATGCAAGTGCTAATACGGCTAGTTTAGATGAACTTATTGCAATTTGTCAACCATCAATTGGTGGTAGATTTTTTCATGTAAGATATTTTTGTCATATTTTAAATTTGTGTGTTCAAGATGGTTTATCTTCTTTAAAAATGCATGTTGCTCCTATTAAACATGCACTTGGTTATTTGGTTAGACATCAAAAAGTTTTAAAAAGATGGAAAAGTTTTTGTGTAGTTAATAAACTTACTCCTAAAAAAAATTCACTTGATGTTGCTACTAGATGGAACTCAACTTATAAAATGTTAAGTGCATCTTATGAGTATAGAAATGCATTATGTAATTTTTTTTGCACAAGAACAATGTGGTATTACTTTATTTCCTAGTCAATGGGATTCATGTGCTACTTTATGTGAGATGTTGCAAGTTTTTAATGAAGCTACTACACAATTATCCTAATTGATATTATCCTACTTCTATTCTTGCTTTAGATCAATGTGTTAGAGTTGCAATTACTCTAGATTGTAGTGATCCAAATGAAATATTATATAATGATATTAGTTCAATGAAAGTCAAATGGATGAAATATTTTTTATATATTCCCGATGTGTTTATAATTGCTAAAATACTTGATCCTAGAGTAAGAATAGATGGAGTGCAAGAATTAATTTCTATATATTATGATGTTTTATTTCCTATTACAGATGATAACACCCCTTCTCCTATTGTGGTTGTCCAAAAATCTAAACAAGTTCTTATGGATGTTTTTAGAGAATATAAAATTAAATTTGGTCCTACTAGTGGTGATTCTACTAGTGTTCGTGGTGCTACTAGTACTAGTGGACGTGGTGGTACTCAATCCCTTGGTCGTGGTCTTTATGGTAAATTTTCCCGTTTCGATAATTTTTCTAAAGAACGATATCAACAACGTGCAACGGCACAATCAAATGTTTTCTTAGAAATTGAAAATTTTCTAAATACACCTTCTTTTGAGTATCAACCGGGAGAATTAGAAATTTTTGATATTTTAAAGTGGTGGTCGAGGAGATTAGATGCTTATCCGGTTTTGAGTATGATTGCAAAAGAGGTATATGCATGTCCCGTCTCAACCGTAGTCGTCGAACGAGAATTTAGCTTGGGTGGACATATCTTGAATGAAAGGCGTTCAAGATTGACAGTTGAGCACTTGGAAAACCAATGTTTACTTGATGATTGGGTGAAAGCCGAAGATCGAACACAAGATGAAGCTCTTAGCGCGGATTCTAGCGAAGATAGTGTGATCGACGACACAACCGAAACCGAAAGTGAAGCTTAAATCTTCTTAAGATTTAAGTCTTGAGGTAAGAAACAAGGTAAGAGAACTATGTGGGCTTTGATTCTAATCGGATACGTAGGCAACATAATTTTAAGTTTCTAACTTAGAATTTTCTAAGTTTAAAATTTAAAATTATGCCCAAGCCCTTTTTTTTTATCCTCTTTTCATTATTTGTAATTTTTTTAATTGTAATTATAAGTTGTACACTTGTATTTGTAGCATTAACAATTTAGCATGTAAGTTGTAACTTGTAAGTTGTAAATTGTAATTTTTGTAATGTATTAAATTATTGTTTCATGTAAATTTTTTGAGTTATTTGTTATTTGTAATTTTGTATGTTTAATAACATAAGATTTTGCTTCATCTTCTTTAAATTTACTTCAATTTTTTTTTTTGTATTTTGATAAAGATTAAAAAAAAAAAAACAAAAACGGTTCTAGAACCGTGAACCTCTAGAACCATTGGAACTGGATGGAACCGGAACCGGAACCGTTAAAGTATTTTACACGGTTCGGTTCCGGTTCCAACTTTTTGGAACCGGGAACCGGCGGTTCGAACCGTTTGGGCAACTCTAGTCAGTAATATTATTATCTACTCCAAGCTTATTTGGACTCTGTTGTAGAAACTCAGAATCAGTTGAGCTAATCTGAAGTCTCTGAAAGCCGTTCAGTGTTATTGTCTCAGTAGATTTTGACTCAGGGCATTTTGTGCTTCTCAGGACTGAAACTCAGGACAACCTGACTCTTTGATTATAGTATTTTTTGAAAAGTTAAAAATCACTATACACGTGTATTCCCCCATACACGTGTGGAACTCGTTTACCCCGGGACCAACAAATAATATAAAAATATATAAATGGATTAACATTAGGTAAAAAAAAATGAGATAGTACCACAATTCATCAGTTTGGAAAATACAGCCAACGATCGCTTTCATGCCAAGGCAAGCATCTTTAGGGTTTAGAGTTAAGGGATCGGGTCATATTGATCGGAAAGTACAGCCAACGATCGCCTTCATGCCAAGCCAAGCATCTCATTCCTTAAGTTATTATCTTTCCTTTTAACAAATAGTGACAATTCAATAATATTTATTGATTATATTTTCTTTAAGTTGAAGTTCTCTTATGGTCATTTACGAATTCAAGTTGCACGCAAGGTGCCCTCTTCGTCCCAATTTCAATTGAATATTTACCGTTTGCATGGAGATTAATGTGATAATTATTTAATATTATTAAAGAAAATAAAGTGATTTTTTTTAGGGATTGAAAGGTAAAGTAATGACATGTGGTGTAAAATGAAAGGAGATAAAGTTGCCTTTTATGTGAAAAAAGTAATGGCGTGGGCGTAACATTGATATGTTTGGAGTCTATAGTTTAAATTGATATAGTTGTTTTATTACTATTTTTAGAGATGTTCAATATAATTCATGAAGGACCATTTTGATAAATGTTAAATTGAATTCGGGGCGGAGGGAATATTTTATTAATTATATTATACAAGTAAGGATATAATAATTTCACACAAATAAGCAATTTAAAGCAAGTAGTATCACTGGATACACAGTACAGTATCACCGATTATGCATAAAAGTATTACAGGTTATACTGTACAGTATTAATAGTTTCACAGAAAAGTATTATTTTAGTTTTTAGCTAGTATAAGTTCATTTTAAGCATATTTAAGTACATGAAATTATGTAAACGAGTATTCAAACAATAATTTAATACTTCAGTCAAGACAAGCATGTATATTGAACTAAGATGTTCATCAAATAAGAGCATATTATGAATTTAGTTATTAAACTTTCTATGCAAGTTTTTTATTATTCTATGGTTTTCACTTAGGACTTTAAACAAGAATTTTTGTAGCAATTGTACTCAGGGCCGCTCCTTCCTTGAGTCGGACGAGACGGTCGACTCAGGCCCTAAAATATTATCGATTTTTAGGCGCCCACAATTTTCTATGCATTTCTATACATTACTATTATTTATACTCATATTTTCAAAATCTAAAACATGATAAGAATTTGCCAAATTGTAAATGACATTATTTTTTCCCATGAGATTAGGGGTTCAAATCCCAGTTTAGCCGTAGTAGCTTTATATCCAAATTTATTTTTTACCGTCACATAATCAAATATATGGCATAGCCATAAATAAATCTATGCCCAAAACTTTCTTCCTTATTGTTTAGAATAATCTCCAAATTTTATATATTTATTACTTTCTATGCAAAATATATTATTCTATATTAAGATGTCATGATTTATTTTATAATATTTCAACTACAAAATTACCTATGGTGATTTGAATCATGTTTTAAAATAAAGTGAGATTTAAATATAAAAATGAAGTCCTTTTATATATGAGACTATCTCACACAGTGGCGGATCCAGAAATTTTAAACAGGGTATGCACAATTATAGAAAATATTAAAAAATTAAAATCATTCAATTCAAAATGCAAAGCAAGATCTTAAAAAAAGAGTAACATAAACAAAATATAGACAATCTATAATTTAAAAACATATAATATTAAGAGTTACGAACAAAAAGTTTTTTATCTGAAAAAATATTACAATTGTTATCGACGAGTTCTCATATTTTGAAAGTGGTTCAAAATGTCATCGCAACTCATTTTGCCAGTGCTTTCATTGCTTGGTTTGACAATATACTTCCGTTTCTACACCTATGGACGGATCCAAAATTTCATCCCACGGGGGGATACAATTTTCTATTGAGTAAAGGCGTCAAAATTTTAAAATTCATGTGGGGTGAAATGAGAAAATTTTACGATTTTAAAGCATAAATATAGAATTTTCTATATATATAGTACAAAAAAATTAAACCATAATGGCTAGACCTGTCCCTATCTACACCACCATGGTATGTAATATAGATATGATAAATTTTATTTTATAATGCAAAAATTTTGAGTGGTGCATAATTTACTAAAATTTTATTATAATCACTCATACTTCCTTATTTACACTTGTTTTTATGAATCAATCATTAATTTTATATGAACATGGATACATGAATAGGGGGAAAATTGAAGAGGGGTGTAATTTGATGGTGATAAAATAATTGAAGCAAAAATATGCAAATTAAATACAATAATATATATACATATATAAAAGAATTATTTGCCAAAAAAAGAGTATGCATTTGCATACCCTTTAGCATGTATAGATCCGCCTCTGATCTCACATAACATTCTCAACTTGATTCTCAGTCTGGTTCGGGAGGCCCGACATTTTCAGACTGGCATGATGCAGGGAATTGATGATTTGGCAATCTGTCGGAGACTCCGTGTTCCTAGCGTCCCGAAACCCCCGAAGCTGACAAGTGTTGTTCGTTGGAGACCGCCACCTCCTGGTTGCTATAAGTTGAATGTTGATGGAAGTGTGGAGGCGGACCGTATTTATGTTGGCTGTGTTGTGAGGAACTCGAGAGGCATGTTCGTTGCAACTTTTTCGATTACTTTAGGGCATGGAGTTGCCCTAGATGCAGAGATTTTGGCTGGCATGCATGGGGTGGTTTTTGCTCGAGCCAGGGGTTGGACAAATCTCTGGGTCGAATCGTATAGTGAGATTGAAGTCAGAGTTCTTACTAGCAGCGGGAGAGATCTCCCTTTGAGGATTAAGGCATGTTGGCCTAAATTTGCAGATGCTCGTCAGCATGTTACACTTCGTGCCTCCCATATGTATCGAGAAGGGAATTATATTGCTGACTCGTTAGCTAAGCTTCACACTGATCATGTTTAGATCGGGGGTTGTCCTGATTTTATTAGTAGCTTATTATATACTGATATGAATAGGGATTACTTCCGTATTTCGAAGTAATTCTTTGCTTTAGAGGAGTTTCCCTTTTTCCCTTCGCTGGGGGTTTTTCCCCAAGGGGGGTTTTACCTCAGCAAGGTTTTTAGTGGGGCTCCGACCTCTGGTACAACTTGTGTACTTATGGTTCTAGGATTTCTTCTTTTTTATTTTAGACTCTTGTTTATTGGTCAACTTGTATAAAATGTGTTATAATAGAACAAAATGTTATAGATATATCAATAATTTTTTTTTTTTAAATAATAATCTATAATATCATTATTATAATATTTTCTATTAGTATAGTTAATTTCATTTTTACTATTCATGCACATGTAAATTATAAAAGAAAGACAAATGTAGAAATATTAAGTCTTTATATGAATAATATGACTAGAATGTTATATTGTTTGAATGTTAGTATTAAGAGACGCACATCGATACTGATAAAACTCATAACATACCAATATTTTTAAAATTGAACCGAACTAATAGGTCCGATCGGTCCGGCCAGTTTAACCGGGAATCGATCATGGTGCCAATTATTAATATAAAGCAATTTTACGTAAAACCAGTGTGGATCAGTCAAAAATATGGTTTAACCGGGTGACCGTCGAACCGGTGAAACCAATTTTATATGATTTTTTTTTTAAAAAAAAGGGCCCGCTTGGATGGAGGTAATGGAAGTGGGTAATGGAAATTACTTATATTGATGTTGTTTGGTAGTTTTGATACACAAGTAATGGGAATATAAATAATCAATATATTATCCAGACTCACTCAACCCAACTTACATGGTACTCATTGTTCATGTTATAAACAAGCAATAACAAAGCTATCAATAACTCTTACTGATTGACCCCTCAATGATACTCATTACTATTACCATTACTATTATCAAGTCATACCAAACGGGCCCTGAAAAGAAAGAAATAAAGAAAGAAAGAAAGAAAGGGAAGAATTGTTGGGGAAAATAGGTTTTGAACCAATTAACTAAATTTATTGGAATTTTATTGGAATTTAATGAGAGTGTTGGACACACGTCTTTCGCCAATTAAAAGAGGGCTTAAAGTTTAATTTTTGGGAAATTAAACGTTATATTACTCTCGGAGTAGATTATCGTAGTGTATTTATAATCTAAAAACTGAATTTTGGTGAGTGAGAAATTAAATCACGAAGTTGACATGTCACATTACAGTTTATGGATTAAAGTGTGCTTTGTGTTGGGGAATTAATTGTCTGGATCTATTCGAGGTGAATATTTAAATACAATTTAATTATAACAATTATTACTAGTACGAATTAATCATATATTAATTCTAATAATAATTAAACAACAAATCATACATATAAACAAGCCACATAAATCCTACGCATGTGGAATTGCTAGGAGTTTACGTGAACTAACCTCTTGGAGTGACAACCGTTGAGAAGATGGATACCCGTTCACACGAACAAACCCAAATAGCCTTCTCAAGTATTCCCTCGTCATTGTCCAATAATCCGGTGGTAGGATGCTCACGAACAATTAACAAAAGGAAAAATAAAATTATGTTGCATCACCTTTGTGGATTTCTAATTTTTCCAACACATGGAATTGCATTGGGGATGAAAAATTCATCCCCTATTTAAACTACAGGGGGGACGAAATTTAGCGTTTATTGGTGCTATTGGAAAATTTCCTTACTTCTTCATCAAGATACAATCTTGAATATATCCAATATATTCTATTTCCCAAAATATCTCCCAACAAAATCTTCTCCTCCCTCTTGCACTATAATTTTCAAAAATATCTAATTAAATAGGGAAAAATAGGATATTTGACTTTTCCTGAATTTATGGGATAAACTTATATTTCAAGAATACATATTCCATAAAATCTTTCCAAGAAAATCAAGAAATTTTTTTCTCTTTCTTCCTTTAATTATTTTCAAAAAAAATTATTTTATTTTAAACACATTTTTCAGTTATTGGACTTTATCTTTGGGCTACTTGAGGGGTCTTTAGAAGAATTAAGATTGGACCTTCCAATGGACCTTGAATTATCAATATTGAGCCACAATATTATTCAAGCCCATAAATATTAATTAATCCCACTACATAATTAATATTGCACTATCCATCTTAATCCATATTACTGTTAATATGGCTCTCGATTATTATTTTCCGTGTTTAAGATAATCTAGTTCATTAATTAATTTAAGTCACTCAATAGCTTCATATTAATTAATATCTTTTTCTTTGGATTAGGAAAGGCTCAACATTATTATCCATACTTGAAACTAATTCCAATTGCAAAATTTAGTATGATAAAACTTCTGAGCCTCCCAAGGGGACAGATCAAGCAAGACGTACTTGCACACGATTCTCCGTATTAAATCTTAGCAATCGTCATGTAACTAATAATATTACCCAAGGTATAAAGTATTGAATCAAATTGATTCTCTACCCATCATAAGTCAAAGCAATAATTATTAATTCCACATGATCCTATTTAAGGGACGAGGATTAAGAAATAACGAACCACTGAGGTTTAATTCTTCTATATTAAGTACTGGAGAATTTGTCCTCCTGTAGGTCCTATTCAGCGCATCATAATGCACTAGTGCAATCTCTTGGTCAAGACAAGTAAATTTGAGTCTTACACTTCAACCTTTCACGATGGATTGTTCATTTCCATCTGGGTTGTGAATTATGTACTTTGTTACAAGGAACTGTTAATTTAATCTTCTGTGATCTGGTATCACTAAATTAACTACAATGTAACACGTATTATTTATTGAACAGGTATGCAGTAAATATATGTAACATTCAATCATATTTAAAGCAACAACGATAAATAGTTTATTTCAGTAAATAAGACAGAAATTCAGTTTGGTTATACAAAGTAAAAGCATACTTTCCAGTATAACCAAACAATCTCACACTTATACTCAAAGTCTGCTTTTAAGTATACTACATCATATCTCATGTTCTACGTGACATCTAAAGTCATCTACATGAACCTAATAATATCTCTCCCCACTTATATTCAAAGCAGATTGGCAACGCTCTTGACACACATTCCTTCCACATGTCTCTCGAATGTATTCTGAGGCAGACCCTTTGTGAATGGATCTTCTAGGTTGTCTTCCGACGTGATTTTTGCCACCTCTATATCTCCTCTCTTAACGATTTCTCGTATAAGATGGATCTGCTTGGTTCCCTTGAATTTGCAACTGCTCCGGAATTATTACAGTAAACCGTGTTGGTACTGGGCAAATTCGGAACTACGTCCAAGTCCACTAGGAAGTTCTTGAGCCAAACCGCTTTCTTTCACTGCTTCACAAGCAGCTACATATTCGGCTTCCATAGTAGAATCTGCGATGCATTTCTGCTTAACGCTTCTCCATGTCATGGCTCCTCCCCCCATGCAAAACACAATAATCGAGGTAGATTTTTTGGAATCTAAGTCTGATTGGAAATCCGAGTCGTGTAACCGACGAGAATCAGACTGTTTGATTGATAAACCAATATTCTATCCCGAATTCTCTTTAGATACTTAAGAATATTTTTAACTGTAGTCGAATGTTCTTTCCCTGGTGAAAATATACTAGGGCTCTCTAGTACGTGTGATTTCACCTTTCACTGTGTGAAAATATTTTCGTTGCAATCCCTGAAATTCGCCGCCGATGGCGACCGGGACACCCACGGCCACCATCCCCCAGACGTGGGACGCTATGGCCTCAACCTTTTGCAGCATCTTTGCCGCTCTATCGAACCCCAAAACCCTCGCTTCGTTGCTTGCAGATATAAATTTTGGTCGCTATATGCAGACCTCGAATTTCAATTGCCCGACGACGAAGGACTCGCGCCAGCAGCCAATTTCCACCGTCCTCGGCATGTCCACCAATCCTCGCTACAACCCACTCACGCATGGCCTTCACCAACAGAGTTTGGTCAATTCAACACGTGGCGGGTCGCATACCGCTGCGAACCCAAGGGAGGTGCGCGCAGGGGAGGCTGCTGATTCTGGTAAGCTTGCTTCTGTTTCGGATGCTCCGAATTTTGGGTCTGGTAATAGGATAAATCCTGATGTTGGTTCGAACTTGACTTTTGCTTCTGGAAATTTGTCAATTCCTTTGAATTCTGGTTTTGAGGTTACTGAATTGTGGGTTGCTACTGTTGGGGTTATACTGGAAAGTATGCTTTTACTTTGTATAACCAAACTGAATTTCTGTCTTATTTACTGAAATAAATTATTTATCACTGATGCTTTAAATATCATTGAATGTTACATATATTTACTATATATCTGTTCAATAAATAGCACGTGTTACATTGTAGTTAATTAGTGATACCAGATCACAGAAGATTAAATTAACAGTCCCTTGTAACTAAAAGTACACCATTCACGACCTAGATGGAAATGAACAATCCATCGTGAAAGGTTGAAGTGTAAGGCTCAGATTGACTTGTCTTGACCAAGAGATTACACTAGTGCATGACTGATGCACTGAATAGGACCTACAGGAGGATAAATTCTTCAGCACTGAACTAGGAAGAATTAGACATCAGTGGTTCGTTATTTCTTAATCTTCGTCCCTTAAATAGGATCGTGTGTGGTTAGTAATTATTGCTTTGACTTATGACGGGTAGAGAATCAATGAGATTCAATACTTTATATCTTGGGCAATATTATTGGTCACATGCGATTGCTAAGATTTAATACGAAGAATCGTGTGCAAGTACGCTTGTTCGATTTGCCCCCTTGGGAGGTTCATAAGATTTATCATACCAAATCTTGCAAGTGGAATTATTTTTCGGTATGGATAATAATGTTGAACTGTTCCTTGACCAAGGACAAAAAGATATTAATTAATGGAATGTTATTGCAGTGGCTTGAATTAATTAATGGGTTAGATAATCTTAAACACTGGAAATAATAACCGGGAGCCATATTAACAGCAATATGGGTTAAGATGGATAGTGCAATATTAATTATGTAGTGGGATTAATTAATATTTATGGGCTTGAATAATATTGTGGCTCAATATTGATAATTCAAGATCCATTGGAAGGTCCAATCTTAATTCTCCTAAAAGCCCCTCAAGTAGCCCAAACATAAAGTCCAATAACTGAAAAAAGGTGTTTAAAAATAAAATAAATTTAGTTGCCTAATTTTCCTTTTTTTCGAAAATAATAAATAAAAGAGGGAGAAAGATTTTCTTTGAATTTTGTTGTGGAATGAAGATAAGTATTCTTGGAATACAAGAGTATCTCATTAAATTCAAGAAATCTCCCACTTCGTTATTTATTTTGAAATTTTCGAAAATTTTGAAGAAATAAGGGAAAGAAAGATTTTCTTGATTTTCTTGAAAAGATATTATGGAAGATATGTATTCTTGCCATACAAGTATATCTCATAAATTCAAGAAGATCCAAATCTTGGAATCTTTATCCTTTTTTTTTCGAAAATAAACATAACAAGAGAAGGTGGGATTTTTATGGAATATTTTAATTATGGAGAAAAGAATATATGAGATATATTCAAGATTTCTTGGAGATCAAGTGTAGGTCCCGAACGAGTTTCGAGAGGGCAGAAGTCTAGAGTGGAGGGGTGAATAGACTTCTGAAAACTTTTCGTGCAGATCAGGTGTGATTGCAGTTTGCCTGATCAGAGTGCAAGTGAATCAGTTTGGACTGATGTTCAATCTTATTGAGTGCTTGAGGGCAGATCAGTTTGATATCTATCAGTTTAACTGATAGTGCGGAAGCTTGATAATACCCATGTGAAAAACCAGTTTTATCAAATCAGATTCTCAAGTCAGTTTTCAATCGACTGACTAATGTGTCAACCTAATCAGATCAGTTGCTTGGCGTAGACTGATGTTAACTTAGAATATGTATGCAATTTTAAGCTCAGTTGTGTGTAATAGTGTAAAGCAATAAAGAGCAAGTAAATGCACACAAGATTTTATAGTGGTTCAGACAAAACCCGTCTTACGTCCACTCTTCCCTTAACACAAGGGGCACCAACTTAACCGACTTAACTGACTGGACTTAGTTTAATGTGTTAGTCCAACATCCAACAGATGTTTATAGAGTTCACACTCAACCGATCCCAGAAATCAGAAACTAGAATCCCTAGTCTGAAATCTTGCAGTAACAAACTTAACCTAACTTTGAGTTTGGGTAAAGATTTGTTGTGGTTCCAACAGGAAATCTATTCTAGTGTTTATGTAGCCAAATGCTAGAGGATGAGATTTCTATTCTAAGAACAATGGGATGAACACTTAAGAATAATCTTCAAATTCGGTGTTCTTCGAAATTTAAATTTCGCTATAGTTTTTGCTTTTTTTCGATCCTTTCGATCCGGGTCGTGTTCTTCAATTTTGAAGAGCAATCCCATTTTATAGATCACGAAATCAAAGAGTCGTTGGAGAGCAATTTGAATTTCGGGTTATATTAGGTAGGTTGTAGGATATGATGTGACGTGCTCCGAATATCGGCGTGGCCGTAGGCATGATTAAGCGTCGTTTATGTCCCTTGTTGTCGAATCCCGCGTTATCGGCTCTTTTTTGTGCGTGTCGCTTTCTCTTTTGGCTTTGCGAGGCGGCACTTCGATGATTTGTCCATTTGACGATTGATATTCCTTTTTGTAGAATATTCGTCTTATGCAGTGTACCATTTTGGTTGGCGCTTGGTGTGGTGACTTGATCGGATAACTTATCGATCTACCTTGTAAGTCTTCGATCTGATTATCTTAGCACAATTTGCAGACTCGGCTGATGTAGGTCTTCTGGTCTTCTGGTAGTCTTCTGATCTTAAGGTGACTCTGAGCCTCAGTGTCTTCAGTCATACTGAGTCTTCAGGTTTGTTACTGAGTCTTCAATCTTATCTGAGTCTTCAAGTTTATCTGAGTCTTCAGGTTCATCTGAGTCTTCAGTGTCATCTGAGTCTTCAGTGTCTTCTGTCTTCACCTGATCATCTGACTTCTTGTCTTCTGACTTGTCTTAGTCTTCTGATCATCTGACCTTATCTGGTCATCTGATAACTTGACCTGACCTATACATATTGAGTTCTCCCCCAATATGTGACCTATCTTTTACATTAGCTATCTATACATTTCAGCTGGTCATCTTAATCTGATTCTCGTCATCGATCGATTAACAGATCCGACCGTCCTATTACAACCTGTTTTGGAACTTCCATCAAAACTAAATACAAATTTCCCAATAATTTTCCCCTTTTTGATGGAACCAAAACACTTAATCAGAAAAACAGATAACACGAATAGAAATGCAGATAATGTAAAGCAGTACATACTTCAGAAGACAATGAGATGTTGTCTTAGAATCAGAGAGATAGAATATTTCATTCAGATAGGTGTGTGCATTACAGAATACATGAAAAATGTACCTATCATCTGATTCCAAGTTGTCTTCCTCAGGTGTACTTGAACATTTGAAGTTCTTTGGGGATACCAAACATCTTGTACATCCTTTGCATCAGCTTGTCCAGATCTTCTCTTCTATGGATCCTCATTTGTCGCCAAATCCATAGTAGGCATCCTTGAATTTGACAAAGATTCTAGCTTTTGTTGTGCGGACGCAAAGTGGAAGGAGTTGTTCAAAGGAGAGCTTCGTGTATCGGTGACATGATCTTCCCTTCCTTCATCACCGTCTCGTAGAAGTTTGGGTACCGTTTCTAACCGGTTCGAAATTCATCATCATTTTTACATGCGGTTTTTGATGAATCGAAATCATCTCCGGGATGTACACATCACACAACCATTCTCCTCTCGATCCGATCCCATTCTCGAAGCGGATCTGGCCAGCAATCGGAGGATGTCTTTAACAGGTGCCAGAAGGGCATTCTTTTCCCAAGCAATCTCCTCTGCTGCAGCTTCATTCTTTCTCTTTCTTCGGATGTATGCGATATTTAGTCCCTTAGCCTCTGCTAACTTCTGCTTCTTGATGGCAGCCTCTCTTATTCTCTCATGCGGTTTGCTCTTGAATTTGTTCAGAGACATCGACTTTTTGGTAGAGAATAATTGTCCTTGTCTCTCGAACTTCCGCAAGATTTTTCACCATCTTGCTTTTGCCTTTCTTTCTCTTGAGTCTTTCGTGTTCTTCTCGTTCGTCTTCTTCTGCTAATTTCTTAGCGAGTTCAAGGCTCTTGGCCTGATCATCAGTTTCCATTCTCGTCTGTACAGACGAAGAGAAGTCTTCAATCTTATCGACTCGCAATAACATCCGAAAGAGCAATCTTCGCTTTCGATGATCTCTTTCTTTGTGTTGCTCCACGCTTTTTTTAATTCAAAGAACAAGATCAAGAGATGGAGTGGGTGGCAAGTCGACATGGTTTCGGAAAAGATGCAATAGTTACCAATCGTTCTGTTTTTCTTTCTTCTCTTGTCCTTCCCCCTTTTTGGTTTCATCAAAGAGGTTGGACAGCCTGCGATTCAGAGCAATAAACTGCCGTGTGATCTCCTCTCTGAGTTCCTCAATAGCAAGAGGAGTGATCTGAGCGGTGGCGAAGTATGCGAGGGAGTTAAAAAGCGTCGAGAGCAAATTCGATGTCCTTTCTTGCTTCATTCTCGAAGTTCGCAAAGTGTTTCCAACCCATATCCATGTGGTTGTCGGGTTTTCTCAAGGATGCCCGGACATTTTACAAAGAAAGACTTTGTGTCTCATATTGAGCATATCCGTCATGCGAACTTTGAGTTTATCGATCGAGATTAAGCTTCTCGGCAAGAGGATTTACTAGTTGCATTACTTGAAAGGATGGCATTATGCATCCCAACTGTGAGACTTCTTTCTCAGTCAACCAGTTTTGTTTGCTCTTCTTCAAACCGCTTCATCAGATCTGCTGTGAGAGCTGTGAATTTGTCTTCAATAGTAGCCTTGACCCCATCCCGAATCTTTTTCAAAGATAAAGATCTAGGGTATCGGAGCTCAAAGATAGCGATCCGGGTCGATGTTGAAGTCTTGCCAAGTCGGGTCTCATCTGCGGCACCCATTCTTGGTTCATCGGCAGCTCCCTCAAGATCGGTGGGAGGTTGAAATGCGACTTCCTCCCTCATTATCGGCAATCCTTAACCCGTCATGAATCAACCATCCGATATCATCTTCAGAGGCCAATTCAACAAATAGCTTTCCCAAAGATTGTTCAAGCACTTCATCTCCAAGTCTACAAAGAAATCAGATCCCAGAGTTGTCATGAGGATCAGAAATTCCTCGATGCTTTTCAGTCTGATATCTCTCCAGAACACAATTTCTTCTATCTCTATTCGGATGTCGATGTTGATCCAATTCAGGCACAGTCCAAAGAGATACTCCTTGATTTGTTGCTTCATTATTCTTATGATCGGGCTTTCTGAAACAGGTGAAGCAAGCAAGATTCTGGTGTTAAAGGGATTATGAGAGACGGACACACGCTTGTCAGATCTCTCAGGTTCTGGTATCTTGTTTGGAGATTGGGAGTGAGATGGGGATATTTGTGTCCGCTGAGACTGGCTGGTGTAACTGGTCCAAATAGATCCATATGGAGCAATTGCAATACTCTACTGGATGTTGGTCCAGGTATTCCCTTGAATAAAGCTTTAACTTATTTTCCCTTCTGACATGCGGCACATGTCTGATCCTTTGAGGATACCTCATTCGGAAGTCCCTCAACCAAAGGCACCCTAGCTATCTTGTTAAGAGTCTTAAAGTTCAGATGACTCATTCTTTTGTGCCAGAGCCAGCTGCTACTTTTGGAACTCTTAACAATTAGTCATGCATTTCTTGGACAACTGTTCCAATCTGCTGTGTAGATCGTGCATTTCCTTGAACCAGTTAGCAAGATTTGTTGAGTAGCTCGATTCCTAATCGTACATTGATCGCTCGAGAACTCAACACTGAATCCGTTGTTGAAGAATTGTGATACTGATAACAGGTTATGCTTTAATCCTTCGACATATGAGACTCCAGTTACTTGTACATCATCATTCTCTAAGGTTCCGAATCCTTTGGTAAAACCAAAGTTATCATCACCGAAGAGTACACGTGGGCCTTCTTGTTCTTTTGTAAGAGCTAAGGAGATGTTTGCTTCCAGTCATGTGCCTTGAGCATCCACTATCAATGTACGAGATAGTTGCTTGTACACCTCCTTTGTTGGTCAATCCCACGCGAACCTGCAATCAAATCAGGTTTTAGGTACCCCTTTTGAATTGGGTCCTGAGGGGTTAGTGGTGGATTCAGGGATCCACACAAACAGGGACTTCTATTGTAATCAGATAGATCAGAAGGCCTGATTTGTCTCCCATACACATCAACATAATCATACGTCTCTTTATATGTATTCTGATTAGTATGATTACTTGTGCTAGCCTTGAGTGAATCAGAAGACTTGGGATTTTTCTTTACAGATTGTCTTCTTTTAACCCAGTGGGCCTCAGGTGCAGCAGCCCTAGGTCTCTGGTTATAAGGGTAGGTACGACTGCTACCATTAAAAGATTCATATCTTTTTGGCATAGATGGTCTTGGCAGTTTACCTATAGCTTGCTTGTTAGGCAGCTGACCTTGATTGGGTTTCAGATTAGACTTCCTTTTGACAGGTTGTCTCTTCTGATACCTAATTTGCTGATCAGGTTGAGGTCAATTCAGAAGAACTGGGTTCTTCTGTTGATTCCTCGGCTGATGCTTAATCAGTTGGGGTCCGTTTCTATTCATTTTCTGATTAGGCACTTGCCTTAGTTGCTCAGCAGGTCTCTTTCCTTTATCAGATACATGTTTAGTTTTTTGTGTATCTTTGTCAGAGACTCGTTTGATTACACCCTTTTGAAGTGAACCAAACGGGGCTTTTGAGGATGTAGAAGGGTTCTCATACCCAATCCCTTCTTGTTAGTCGGCGTTCGAAAATAGGTGTTCATATCTTGAACGGTTTTTGATGATTTCGTGAAAACCTCTATTTTCTTGCGCAAACTATCCTTAGTAGATTTGAGACTCTCATGTAGTCGGGAGAGTTCATCAAACTTAGCTTGTAGGATTTTGAAATCATCAGCTTGTTGTTTGTTGATTGCTAGATGATCTTTAATCAGCTTTTCCTGATCAGAAGATTTAACTTTCAGAACTTTAAGTTCTTCAGTTACCTTCTGAGTAGTTTCAGCTGATTTCAGTTCAGCTGCTTTACTGACAACATTTTCTCTAACAAGCAGATTATTTCTGATCCTTAGGTTATCGTTTTCAGCTTCCACTATTGTATAAGTGTCTACTGCGTTAGAGAGATCATCAAGCAATTGCTCAGAGTAGAGTTGCAAGTCGATCTCTCCAGCAGGTGTGCTAATAATAGCTAGTGTGGAAATTGAAAAAGCAGAAGGTTTGGAGGTTACCTCAGATTGATCTTCCTCCTTGGCCATCAGACAGATTTCTTCGTCATCTGAAGAGAATATCAGATCGTCATGGTCGAAGCAATCATCAGCATTGCTTATCAGACAGAAATCTTCTACAGATGAGTAGCCAGAATCCTCATAAGGCAGATAGAAATCATCAATTCCTGATGTGTCAGCAACCATGGCTTTTCTGTCTCTAAAGTGTTGCTCTCTTCTGTTCCTCTTCTCTTCTCTTTCTCTAGGAGTCAGGTCTGAGCAGTCGGTGCTGTAGTGACCTGGTTTCTCACAGTTGAAGCATGATCCACGATCCACGAAACTTCCTCTGCCAGGTGAGTCACTCCGTCTGTAGGATCTGTCATGTGACTTTCCTTTCTGATTGTAATCTGAACTCCTTCTGTCAGATTTGTTGTCTCTTCTCTCATCAGACCGATCATCTCTTTTCTTATCTTCTCTGTGATCTCTTCGGTCATCAGATCTGGTCCTTTCTGGAGATCTGTTAGTTGGCCTCCTATTTATTCCTCTGTTGTCTTGATAGTCTCTGTGGAATCTGCGATACTTACCAAGTTGAATGTTCGATCTTTCAAATTTCCTGGTAAGCAGAGCGATCTGTTCAGCTTGGCTTATTATGTTTCCAACAGGTTCAGTGGCCTTTGATCTGCTGCTGGTTGCTTTGAATGCAACTGGTTTTGATGTGGAGGTTGAGGCTTCAGCAGGGCGACTCGTTTTCGTCTTCTTGCCCTCTTTCGATTAGATCGAACTCATGGGCTTTAAGACTTAGGAACAAGCTGCTTGGCTTCATCTTGGCAATCCTTGATTACCGTGACTTTCATGTCCCACTTCTTGGTGAGAGATCTCAAGATCTTATAATTGATGTCTTTATCTGACATCTCTCTTCCAAGTTCTCGTAGCTTGTTTACTGACATGGTGATTCTCCCATCGAGCTCATTGATGGTTTCGTTTGGCAACATCTTTAACTTCTCGAACTTCACCAGTTCAGCTTGTAATCTGCTGTCTTTGATCTGATCATTTCCTTCACACATCTCAGCAAGAGTATCCCACATTTTTTTAGCTGTCTTGAGATACTTTATCATCTCTTTGGTGATCTTATCCATCGTCTTCATGATTATATGCCTGGCTATTGTATCTAGTGCATACAGCTTTCTTTCTTCTGCATCCATCAGGGCTGGACTTTTTCGGACAAGGCTTCCAGGTGCAAAATCTGGATCTCCTCCAACAACTGGATTGTCGTGATATATGATGATGGGTCCTCGTTCAATGACTTCCATCATTCTGCCGCTTATTGACCCCAGATGGTTGCACATGTATATTGTCCAATCTTCATACTCATCAATTGAAAATTTAGGCAAATCATGATACATACCAGAGGTATTATCCATGCTGAGTGATTTTGAAAACGAATGAGTTTTGAAAACGGTTTTTCAAGATCTGTTCAAATGACCACAAAGATTCTTCCTCAAGAATCGATGATACTCAAAGCCAGTGGTCTGTAGAACCACTGCTCTGATACCACTTGTAGGTCCCGAACGGGTTTCGTGAGAGCAGAAGTCTAGAGGGGAGGGGTGAATAGACTTCTGAAAACTTTTCGTGCAGATCAGGTGTGATTGCAGTTTGCCTAATCAGAGTGCAAGTGAATCAGTTTGGACTGATGTTCAATCTTACTGAGTGCTTGAGGGCAAATCAGATTGATTTCTGTCAGTTTAACTGATAGTGCGGAAGCTTGTTAATACCCGCGTGAAAAACCAGTTTTATCAAATCAGATTCTCAAGTCAGTTTTCAATCGGCTGACTAAGGTGTCAACCTGATCAGATCAGTTTCTTGGTGCAGACTGATGTTAACTTAGAATATGTATGCAATTTTAAGCTCAGTTGTGTGTAATAGTGTAAAGCAATAAAGAGCAAGTAAATGCACACAAGATTTTATAGTGGTTCAGACGAAACCCTTCTTACGTCCACTCTTCCCTTAACACAAGGGGCACCAACTTAACCGACTTAACTGACTTAACCGACTGGACTTAGTTTAATGTGTTAGTCCAACACCCAACAGATGTTTATCGAGTTCACACTCAACCGATCCCAAAAATCAGAAACTAGAATCCCTAGTCTGAAATCTTGCGGTAACAAACTTAACCTAACTTTGAGTTTGGGTAAAGATTTGTTGTGGTTCCAACTGGAAATCTATCCTAGTTTTTATGTAGCCAAATTCTAGAGGATGAGATTTCTATGCTAAGAACAATGGGATGAACACTTAAGAATAATCTTCAAATTCGGTGTTCTTCGATCGGAAATTCTGCTATAGTTTTTGCTTCTTTTTTAGTCTGCTCGATCCGGTCGTGTTCTTCAATTTTGAAGAGCAATCCTATTTTATAGACCACGAAATCAAAGAGTCGTTGGAGAGCAATATGAATTTTGGGCTATATTAGGTAGGTTGTAGGATATGATGTGACGTGCTCCGAGTATCGGCGTGGCCGTAGGCATGATTAGCGTTGTTTATGTCTGCAGCGTCGAATCCCGCATTGTCAGCTCTTTTTGTGCACGTGTCGCTTTCTCTTTGGCTTTGCGAGGCGGCACTTCAGTATTTGTCCATTTGACGATTGATATTCCTTTTGTAGAATATTCGTCTTGTCTGGTGTACCATTTTGGTTGACGCCAGGTGTGAGCTGACTTGATCAGATAACTGATCAGTCTACCTTGTAGAGTCTTCTGATGCAGATTGTCTTAGCACAATTTGCAGACTCGGCTGATGTAGGTCTTCTGGTCTTCTGGTAGTCTTCTGATCTTTAGGTGACTCTGAGCCTCAGTGTCTTCAGTCATACTGAGTCTTCAGGTTTGTTACTGAGTCTTCAGGCTTATCTGAGTCTTCAGGTTTATCTGAGTCTTCAGGTTCATCTGAGTCTTCAGTGTCATCTGAGTCTTCAGTGTCTTCTGTCTTCACCTGATCATCTAACTTCTTGTCTTCTGACTTGTCTTAGTCTTCTGATCATCTGACTGTATCTGGTCATCTGATAACTTGACCTGACCTATACATATTGAGTTCTCCCTCAATATGTGACCTATATTTTACATCAGCTATCTATACATTTCAGCTGGTCATCTTAATCTGGTTCTACGTCATCAGTCAACTAACAGATCTGACTTGTCCTATTACAACCTGTTTTGGAACTTCCATCAAAACTAAATACAAATTTCCCAACATCAAGAAAAAGATTTTTCCTCCCTATTCCATGATGAAAAATCGGCCACCACCTCATCTATAAATAGGGGATGATTTCTTCATCCCCAAGTGTAATTTCATGTGTTGGAAAATTAGAAATCCACAAAGGTGGTGCAACAAATAATTTATTTTTCCTTTTGTTAATTGTTCGCGAGTTTCCTTCCACCGGATTGACGAGCAAGGACTTGGGAATACTTGGGAAGACTTTTTGGTGTGTTCGTGCCAAAGAAGTCCATTGCCATTTGTTGGGATATTTTAGTTTTGATTAATTATGCCAAAACATTATCAACTTGTGTTATTTAAGATAATCTACAGATAACAAGTTGAGGGGGAACGAGAGAACAAGTTAAGGGGGAACTCATAAAATCGCATTTAAGATGATCGAGATCGCATAAGGTCAGAGACGAGGGCCGATCGAGATCGATGATGAGTAGGATGAGTTCCGAGTTAACCTGATGAGTTTGAACAAGAAGAAGCATGCTGATTTGTGATGAAGAAAAGTCGATAAAATGCCGTGGAAGAAATCGAAATCGGTAGAAGAAATCAAATCAAAGCGAAATAAATCGTCCGATGAACAAAGAAATCGGGCCGTTCGGATGAATAAAGGAAATCGATTCGGATGAACAAAGATTTCAAAGAATCGATGAACAAAGAAATCGACCGATGAACAAAGTGATTTCAAAGAATCGATGAACAAAGGAAATCACCGATGACCAAAGTGATTTCAAAGACACCGTAAATCTGGCACCAGATTTCTACAGATCGATTTCAAATGGACCAGATCAAAGCGACGAAATCGGAAGAGATGAACAATGTCGACGAAATGATCGATCCGTTAGACACACAAAAGCAAAAAGCAATAATAAGAAGACAACACACATATTGATGTGACATAAAATTTGGAAGGAAAAGTGCAAAAGGACAAAGAAAAGCTGGAAGTTATTAGTATGGATTTGAATATTACTTTCCAACGGTAATATTTAAATCCACACTATAAATACATTGCATTATCTTCAAAAGAAGATAATGGAGGATCCGCAAAAAGTGAAATTAAAGCCAAATATTCAAGCAACTCCATTCATAGAACACAGAGCAAGAAATACACACATATATTCAAAAGTGTTCTACCCTAGATCTAAGCACAAATGCTATATCCTAAGCTTAGAGAGATTTTCCCATTCTTAGCATTGAGGCTAAACAAATGTAAGGGAAAATCTCAACCTAGTTGGAAACCAAACAAACCTTACCCAAATCAGTCGGTTAAGTTTGTAGGTGAGTGTGAACTCGGTAAACATCTAGCAATCCCGAAGGGAGGGGTAGGCGATCCCGTGAGGGGTGATAAGTCCCGTTTGAGAGAGAACTTCGGTAAACATCTAAGCAATCCCGAAAGGGAGGGTAGGCGATCCCTTAGAGGGTGATAAGTCCCGTTTGAGTGAGAACTCTAGTAAACATATGTTGGTTAAGTTGGTGCCCCATGAAGGAAGAGTGGATGTAGGGCGAGTTGTCCGAACCACTATAAAAATACGTGTGTTCTTATTTGCTTTCATATTAACTGTCATACATACTTTAGCAAATCTGCATAACACATTCGAGAAAAAATTTAAGTCACCTCCCATTGAGATTTTACGAGTTTTAAATCAGGTTTTTCGGGACCAACACCATTCCAAACAGGTTAGTTCAAGTAAACCCGTAGCAATTCCGCATGCGTAGGATTTATGTGAACTGTTTATATGCATGATTTGTTGTTGAATTATTATTTGAATTAATATAGGATTAATTCATGCTAGTAATAATTATTAGAATTAAATTTGTATTTAAATATTCATCCCAAATAAATCCGGACAATTAATTTCCCAACAGCTGCTGGAAACAGGGAGTCAAAACCTGGGTTTCAGAATGAATTGATGGAGATTGTGGAACTTGCACAGCCTGGTAACGATTTCTCTATCCCTGGTACCGCAAATAAGGTTGTTATGGCTGATATTGTTGGTAATGTTGAGTTATCTCCTGCTATTGCACAGCCAGATATTGCTAACATGGTTACTGCTGCGATGCAGCAATCACAAACTGATTATCTTGGTTTATCTAATGCTAATAATGGTTTTGTTGAGATGGGTGCTTCTGGTAATTTTGGGATGTGTCCTAATGTTGGTTTGAATGGTTTGATTGGTAATGCTTCCGGGCAGGCTACTAGTCTTAAGGCTCTTGGGGAGGCTGGGAATTTACACGATTCACAACAACCTAAGATGTTTTTACATGCCCTTAAGCCCTCAACGGTTGCTCCAGTTCGAAAGGGTGAATATATGTCTGTTAACATTGATGACTCGATAAATATGCAAGGGGTCCGTGAGATGCAAAATTCTGTCATTGGACGTATTTTATTGAAGTTAGGGCCTAGGCCGATTCCAACGACAGAGCTGAAAACTATGTTGGACAAAAGCTGGAACATTATGGGAAATTGGAAACTTGTCACCTTGGGTAGGGGATACTTCAACATCCATATGGACGACCTGAAGGAACGAGACCAAATTTTTTTGAAATGCTCATGGCCCCTGGAAATTGGTACAATCGGACTTTAAAAATGGGTGCCGGAATTCAATCCATACAAGGTGAATTCTCCGATTGTGAATGTATGGGTCTGTATTTTCGAATTACCAATGAAATACTTCTATGTGCCCATTATAGAAAAATTGCATCAGTCCTGGGTCCTATTATGAGCATTGATGAACATACATGAAACAAAACCATGTGTCACTATGCCCCCGTCTTAATTGAGCTAGATCTTCGGAAGGCCAAAGAGTATAACATTATGTACGTAAGATCTGGACATTGTTCCACTGCTTCAGTAGGCTACGAGCAACATCCAAAATTTTATATTCATTGTCAGATCACTGGCCACTCGGTTGACAACTGTCGTGCTTATGGGGGTAATCAGCCAGAGGACAAATTCAAACCTCCTGGGCCGGACAAAGGACAAAAACAAAAGACATGGGTTCAAAAGACGACTACGGAAAAGAATAGCAGCACCATTGCACAATCAGAGGACACTAGACCCACAAAACACCCTGATGATGTGACTGGTAAGATGAATGATGTTGATATGCAGGAGATTGGGCACGGACAGATCCTTCCCTACAATGGGGAATTAGGAGATGAGATCGAGCAGACCTTGGAGGAGCATGGCCCTGGAGGGGGTGCCGAAACTACCTCTGATGATACGCAGGTAGTAGAAAAGGAGAAGGAATGAGAACATGCCCAAGACTCAGAGGATTGGGAGACGGTTACGAGGAAGAAGGTAGCTTCCACAACACGACTACAGGCTTCACAAACTCCCCCCCCCACCTGCTACCTCTAATACTTTTGACATCCCTCAGACGAGAGATGGAACTACAGCCTTGGAGTCGGAGACAAAAGTTGAAGATTATCCGAATGACCCTTTGGGACCGTAGGAAGCAAAATCACTAGCGAAGAAGAAGATCGGAAGACCTCATGGTGGAACAAAGTAGAAGCAGAAGCCGATTGCTCTAGTCTCCAACTATAACACTCGTGCACGAGCAACCACTATTCCTTCGGTCTCGGAGGCGGTGGCCATTGCTAAAGCCCACTCACAGGCTGCCTTCAACATCTATGATGAATCCCTACGTAAAATGCACCTGTTAGAATCTTGGGCTAAAAGTTGTCCTTAGCTACTTTTACATGCTTTTGTTGCTATCATGGTCACTTTTGGGCCATTGACTCTTTTTTCTTGTACGGGTCACTTTTGGGCCCACCTTTTTTCTTTCTCTTTTTATATATTGCCTATTTGGCACTCTGATATCTTGCTACCATGCCAATGGTAAAGTAAATATCTGGTCTCGTGCACAGCATTACATACATAAGGCTTTCGACAGCCAAAGCATATTGAATGTCTTTCATGTCATCTATCTCCTCTTGTGTCTTAGGGCACATTTCTTTGGATAGATGGATTCCATGTCTAAAGGGTACAAAACATTTCTTAGAATCTTGCATTCTGAATCACTTCAAGATAGTATCTATGTATGAAGCTTGTGATAAGCCTATCATCATTTTCTTTCGATCTTGAGTGATCTTGATCCCAAGGATGTGATCGGCTTCCCCTAAGTCCTTCATATCAAACTATTTTGATAGTCATGCCCTTACGTTTGACAACACCTTTACATTGTCTCCGATGAGCAGAATGTCGTCCACGTATAGTACTAAGAATACCAAGGCAATTCCGACACGCTTTCTATACACACAACTCTCGAATTCATTTTGATCAAAACCGTAAGACTTTATAACTTGATCAAAACATTGGTTCCAAGCACAGGATGCTTGCTTCAGTCCGTAGATGAACTTCTTGAGCTTGCAAACTAGATGTTCTTGGCCTTTTTCAACAAAGCCTTCGGGTTGTTGCATATAGATTTCTTCTTCAAGACTTCCGTTGACGAAAGTTGTCTTGATATCCATTTGCCAGATCTCAAAATCGATATGTGCAGCTATCGACAAGAGAATACGGATTGACTTTAGCATGGCTACAGGCGAAATGGTTTCCTCATAATCGATCCCTTCTTTTTGAGTGTACCTTTTCGCCACAAGTCTAGCCTTGAAGGTATCTACCTTCCCGTCCCATCCTCTTTTCCACTTGTATAGCCACTTGCATCTAATGGGTTTAACCCCATTAAGATGGTTCAACTAGCTCCCAAACCTTATTGTGATCCATAGAACCTATCTCAGCTTCCATTGTTGTTTGCCAAGAATCTGCATCCTTGTCTTGGATTGCCTCATTGTATATATATGGGTCCGATTCATATTCACCGGGGACCAAGTCCAATGACTCACGTATCCCCATGTATCTCTCGGGCTGTCTAACAACCCTCCCACTACGATGAGGTTCTGATTGTGTAAGTTGTTGGGGTTATACTGAAAAGTATGTTTTTACTTTGTATAACCAAACTGAATTTTCTTATTATTTACTGAAATAAATTATTAATCACTGTTGCATTTAAATATGAATGAATGTTATATATATTTATTGCAAACCCGTTCAATAAGTTAGTACGTATTGGTTAATTTGGTGATACCAGACCACAGAAGATCAAATTAACAGCTCCTCGTAATTAAGTACAAATTCACAACCTAGATGGAAATGAACAAACCATCATGAAAGGTTGATGTATAAGACTCGGATTGGCTTGTCTTGACCAAGAGATTATACTAATGCATTTGGATGCACTGAATAGGACCTACATGAGGATAAATTCTTCGGTACTGAATATACAAGAATTAGACCTCAGTGGTGTGTTATTTCTTAATCTCCGTCCTTAAATAGGATCGTGTGAAATTAATAACTATTACTTTGACTTATGATAGGAAGAGAGTCATTGTGATTCGATACCTTATATCTTGGGCAATATTATTAATTACATGACGATTGCTGACATTTAATATGGAGAATTGTGTGCAAGTACGTCTTTCTTGATTTGTCCCCTTGGTGGGCTCAGAATCTTTATCATACCAAATCTTGCAAGTGGAAATTTGTTTCCAGTATGGATAATAATGTTGAGATGTCTTTACTCCAAGGATAAAGATATTAATTAATATAAAGCTTGTTGGGAGATGAATTTAATAAAGATATATGATTTTGATTAGATCCCAAAACCCCTGAGTATGACATGTTCAGAATGATCTTGATAAGTTGAGTCAGGATTCAGTTTTTAGAATATTCAGGATGTTATCTGCAGAATGTATAGTCAGCAGATATAGTTCAGGATAGTTACTGAAGACTCGGTAGGATACTGAGTAACTGAAGACTCATTGAGAAGACTCAGTACATCAGTCAGTATAAACTACAAAGATTCAGAAGACCCTGAAGACTCAGAAGACCCTGAAGACACAGAAGACTCTGAAGACACAAAAAGACTGAAGACTGAGAAACTAAAGATCAAGAATACTGAAGGCACAGTAATTACTGAAGACTCAGTAAGGTACTGAATGCTCAGTATGAACCTGAATGTTTCGAGGCAGTGAATATATCTATCTGAAGGATGCAATACTGAATAGATCACGATTCCTTAGAAAATAGATATTTGCCAAGACATTCAAATGCAGACAAAAGGAACTAAGTCAGAAGTGTTGTTAAGGTTATATCAAACTCAGAGTTTGTAACCAAAAAGAGCCGTTGAAGGTGTTTACCTTTAACTGGAGACAAAAGTCAAAAAGAGGAAAACAACACTGTACCATACTGACACTGACAGTGACAGGTCTCTGAAAAAGGATGTCAGATGTACAAAAGTTCCAGACTGCAAAAAGTGAAGACCGGCTACATGAAAGGCTATTGCCTAGAAAGTGTTAGGGAGTTTCAAACCCTAAATATAGCCGTTTCACACACCACAAGAGGGAACTCACGAAGCTGTCACTCCAACGGATAGTTTTCAAAGAGTGACCTTGGTGTACGCCTATAAATACTGGTGACCCTCTACATTGTAAGGTTACGGGAAATTTATACGCAACTTAAGAGCTCAAGCTTATTCTTGTAAAAGTTAAAAGCACTCGAAAAACTTAGAATTTCCCAAGTGCTTCAATATTGAAGAGAGCTCACTATACTAAGCCTAGCTTGATAAGAATTATCCAAAGCTTAGTCGAGATATCCTAACCCTTTGCATTGTGCTTCATTGTAAAGGATATCTCATCCTAGTTGGAAACCAACCAAGAAACCCCAAACCCTTGTGAAGGTAGTTGGAGTGTGTTTGTTGGTGAGAAGTGTTGTAAAGAGTTAGTAAACTACGCGGAGTAGTCAAAAAACTCTAGAGGAGAAGTTAGTAAGCTACAGGGGTAGTCTGAAAGCTTGTGTGTGATTGAGTAAGTAAACTACGGAGGTAGTCAGAAAACTCAAGGTCGGGTTGAGTAAGTAAACTACGTGGAGTAGTCAGAAAACTCAGGGCCGAGTTGAGTAAGTAAACTACGCGAGGTAGTCAGAAAGCTCAGAAGTTGATAGTGAATTTCTCTGAAGAGTCAGGGAGAGTGGACGTAGGAGCTTGAGTCTCTGAACCACTATAATTGTTGTGTTCTTTATTGCTTTCCTTATCTGTGCTTATCTGTTGCATTGACTTGATTTTGAAAGCATACTTTTCACTGATATTCAGTTGGAATCAATCTACTGAAGTTGCATAAGTGAATCACAGCCTAATCACTATTTCATAAAGGGAAGGTTTTCAGCAAAGCTAAAACGAGTATAAACTAAGGGCCAACCATTCCGCACGACTGAGTAGCTAGAACAGATAGTTACCAAACTGAACGTACTCTTCTGAGGGTTCAAGTAAGTTAGTTATCGATCCAAGCAACTCAGATCTCTCGACACTCGTGGACTCGGTTGGGATAATCCGAGGTTTTAAAAGCGACTTAGATCACTATCTCAAGAGACTTTGACTCGGAGCGATCCGCGCTTCTCGTAACCTAATCTTCGTGATTATCGACCCAAGTCGACCTCAAGAAGAAAAAGTTTTAAAAACACTCAACACGTGTATTCCCCCCCATACACGTGTAAGACTCGTTTGCACCGGGACCAACAAGTGGTATCAGTGTTCAGTGGCTTAATTAATTTATGGACTAAAATAATCTTAAACACGGGAAATAATGATCGCGATATATATTATAGTAAAGTCGTAATATGGGTTAAGATTGATAGTTCAATATTAATTTTATAGTGGAGTAAATTAATATTAATGGACTTGAATAATATTTAGCCCAATATTATAGCTTCATAGTCCATTAGAGGTCCAATCTTAATTCTTCTAAAGGCCCCTCAAATAGTCCAAAGTCCAATTAATGAAAGAGAGAAGAAAATAGTATTGCCTAATTTTCCAATTTTTTCGAAAATAATAAATAAAAGAGGGAGAAAGATTTTCTTTGAATTTTGTTATGGAATGAAGATAAGTATTCTTGGAATACAACATTATCTCATTAAATTCAAGGAATCTCCCACTTGGATATTTATTAGGTAAATTTTCGAAAATTCCATAACAATAAGGAGGAGAAGATTTTGTTGGGAGATATTTTGGGAAATAGAATATATTGGATATATTCAAGATTGTTTCTTAGAGAAGAAGCAAGGAAATTTCTCAATGCCCAATTGACTTAAAAATTTCGTCCCCCCCTTATTATAAATAGGAGATAAATTTTTCATCTCCAACATAACACAGAAGTTGATTTTTCAAAAAAATATCAGCGTCGACGAAAAATATCAAATATTTTTGAAACGTTGATAAACTGTATCTTTTCGAAAAACTTCAATTGTGAGAGTGCAATTCCATGTGTTGGAAATATTAGAAATCCACAAAGGTGGTGGCAAAATATTTTTAGTTTTCTCTCTTATTAAAATCGTTCGTGAGAATCCTCCCACCGGATTGCGTTCATGGACTTGGGACATATTTGGGAAGGCTCTTTGGGTTGATCCATCGTCTCAACGGTTGTCTCTACAAGAAGTTAGTAATCTCGTGACTCCTAGATTCCACATGCTTAGGATTTACGTGGATTACGTGTACGCGTGTTTTTATTCGCTTATTAATTATTATATTGAATTGATTTAGGATTAATTCATGTTAGTAATTAATTGATTAATTTAAATATGTATTTAAAATCATCTCGAATAGATCCGGGCACCCCTATTTTCCAAACATAAGAGTGTCGCTTGGTATGTCAACTTGTACAGTTGGCATTGAGGTAAGCCCTCTTAGCTTGTCTAATGAAATCTCAGTTCTGGGCTTTCTATCGTTCATATAGTCTTCTTCCAAAAATCTAAAGTGCGTACTGATTACCACCTTTTGATCTTCGGGACCAAAGAACATGTACCCTTTCGTTCCTTCGGGGTACCCTATAAACAACCTTAATTATATTTGTGGATCCAATTTACCGGCTTCCTTGTCCAACACGTATGCTGGACACCCCCAGATCTATATGTATCTTAAACTGGGCTTGCGCCCGGTCCATAATTCTTTAGGGGTTTTGGGAACCGATTTGGATGGCACCGGATTTAGAATGTAAGTCGTTGTTTCCAAGGCGTGACCCCAAAACGATTTGGGTAGATCCGCATAACTCATCATTGATCTGACCATTTCTAAAAGAATTATGTTTCTTCGTTCTGCAACCCCATTTGGTTGAGGGGTTCCGAGTGCAGTCAACTGGGATACAATCCATTCGTCTGACAAGTAGTTCAAAAATTTATTGCTCAGGTATTCGCCTCCACGATCAGATCGTAGAGACTTGATACTCTTTTCCCTATGATTCTCTACTTGAGCCTTAAATTCTTTGAATTTATCAAAGGTCTCAGATTTATGCTTCATAAGGTAAGAGTATCCATATCTTGAGTAATCATCGATAAAAGTAACAAAATACTCATAACCTCCTCTTGCTTTGATCAAAATTGGACCACATACGTCAGTGTGAACGATCTCTAACACTTCTTTGGCTCTATTCCCCTTGGCTCCATATGCCCTCTTGGTCATTTTACCCTCCAAACATGATTCCAGGTTGGAAATGGTTCAACCTGGAGTGACTCAAACGAACCATCTTGAACCAACCTTTGGATCCTCTTTGGATTAATATGACCTAGTCTCAGATGCCATAGAAGAGTTTTGTTCACATCTACTGAACGTTTTCTTTTATTACTTGAAACAGTCGATGTGTTATAAGATGCATTTCGTGATGTGCACAGTTAATTGTATAGAGATTATTCGACAACGTTCCATGACAGATAAACTCATTATTTAGAGCAATGGTAACAAATTTATTAATAGTGACTGAATATCCATCAAGAAAAAGTTTAGAAACTGAAATTAAATCATTTCTAAAGCTAGGAACGTAAAGAACATCTCTTAAAATGAAAACTCTTTCTTTAAAAGACAGGTGCACTTCTCCCATTGCTTCAGCTGCCACTCTCGTAGCATCACCCAGTGTGATGAGGATCTCATTCCCACTAAGTTGTCGGGTCCGTTTAAACCCCTGTAAAGTGAAACAAACATGATCAGTGGATCCCGTATCCACTACCCATAAATGGGAAGCATACGCTGCTAAACAAGTTTGAACAACTAATGCATGAGAATTACCTTTCTTTCCATTCCTCTTGGGTTTGGAACAGGCCAACCTCCAATGTACTTTCTCACCGCAGTTAAAATATTTTCCCTTAGCTGGCTTCTTGGCTCCTCCATCTCCTTTCATCCTTTCTTTGTCTTTGGCAATGCTTGAGTTCACTTGGCTTTGGCCTTTTGCCTTCTTCATGTTCTTACCACCCCTTGGCCTAGAAGAAGAAGAAGAATCGTTTGCCCCCAAGGCTTGGCTCTGTTGCCCCAATATCACCTATGCCGAGACTAAAGCTTGCAACAGATCAGGCAACGTGAACTTTTGATTGTTCATTTGGTAGTTCAGCCTGAACTGTTCAAAACTTTTCGGTAGAGAGTGGAGTATGAAATCGATCTGGGTCTCGATGTCATATTCAGCGCCAAGTACCTTAAGTTTATTTAGATGAGCCATCATCTGGAAAACGTGCTCCCTTACGGGCATTCCCTCCACCATTTTCATGGAGAGCAAGTCTCTCATGGTGATCTGACGAGCCACACGGTTCTGATGTTGGAACATCGCTTTAAGACTTTTCATGATGTTTGCAGCAGTTTCAAAGTGTTGATGCTGATGTTGCAACACATCTGACATAGAAGCTAGCATGGTGCACTTAGCCATCTCATTTGAACGCTCCCAGTCAGCATAATCTTTCTTATCTGTTTTGCTGGACTCATCAGTTTGCTTTTCGGGTTTAGGGACAGTAAGAATCCAGTTATGATGTTGTGCAATAAGGACAATAGTAAGTTTTCGATTCCAATCAACGAAGTTTTCACCAGTAAGCAAATTGTCTTTAAGTATATTGAACAGTGGATTAAAAGGTTGCGACATGTTGAGACTGAAAATAAACATACATTTTGTGTCAATATCCAGATTAACACAAATAAATCACATAATTCGATCACAAGAATCATATTAAAATCTCAAAAAATATGAACATGCATCAGCTAACATCTCAAAACAGCTTAAATAAGCCACGTGGGGTGGGTCATTATTTAAACACATTCAAGCAGGTTACAAACCAAAAAAATAGTTACAAACCTTTAATTTCCAAATTAATAGTTAGCTCTCACTTGACCAATATAAAATTGACAGAGACTTCGAGGAAGTATATGCATATCAATTTTATACCTAAGTAATAACCATGATTAAATACAGAATTATTATTTCGTTTTGAACGAGCCTCGTGGGGAGGGTCATCGTTGCCACTAATAATAATTCACAATCATCCTATGGAATTTATTTATGTGAAAGCTATCTTTTGGCCGTCCCGTGGGGGGAATTTCTCCAAAAGAATTCACAAATAAATAAATTATGGAGGTCAAAATTAATTCATTTTATTATCAGGAATAAAATTGTCAATTAATTATTTAAGCATACTTAGTAATTTTCGAAAGTGAGATTTTTCAAAACAATTTCTCATGCAATGCGTATTCAAACAAATTAAATAAGCATGAAAAATAAAGCAAACATCAAAACAAAAATTAAACACATTGGGCACATATATCCAATTGTCACGGTTAATTTTCATCATGTCTTGAACTTGAAAAATTGTCTTCATAGCGTTCATCATTCGTCTCGAAAAGCTTCCACTCGACCGCAACAAATTCTTTAAAATGAACTCCGTCAAGGTTCGAGATGACATCCTGCAACGGGTAGCTCGTGGCCCAGAACGTATCCGCGTGCGCCAAGACGCACGCCTACGTCCAAACTAGCCATCCCAATCGCCGTTGCCCGTCCACAGTTTTGCCAGCGTGAATAGCGCTTCAGTCTTGCGCTAGGTGCACTGTCGCGTGCTTCTCACCTCGCCTCGCCGTGTGCTGCTCGAGCCCCAAGCGCCGCGTCTAGCTTCGCCCACGCCTGCCTTCTGCGTGCGCCCGTTCATGCCACCTCGCCAAGTCCCAAGACAAGCGCTTTTTAGGCGCTGAATCTCGCCGTCATCTGCAACCACAATGTTGTGTTGCAGGCTAAAGCAAAAATGCACGCCAGACGCGCGTGACGTCCGCCACTTGGTCGTCTGGGTTTTAATTCTTCGCTCGCTCTTCGTTTCTCAATCCTAAGATAATTTATTTACATAAAATAAATAAACCTAGATCTTAGACTAGTCTATTACATTGAACAAATCAAATAAATCTTAATCTACTCGTGGATTTTCTCACGTGGCAAAACGAATTTGAACGAATCGAATTAAAAACCACAATTATATGCATGCATAGTTAAACATTCATCAAATACCATGACAATTGGATACCTGCAAAAAAGATCTAGCAATTCTATATCCAATTTCAAATTTAATGAAAACGAATTAAATTACAATTTAAAAAATTCAGAGCCCGAAAACGAGGCTCTGATACCAGTTGTTGGGGAATTAATTGCCCGGATCTATTCGAGGTGAATATTTAAATACAAATTTAATTCTAAGAAATATTACTAGCATGAATTAATCCTATATTAATTCAAATAATAATTCAACAACAAATCATGCATATAAACAGCCACATAAATCTTACGCATCCGAAATTGCTAGGAGTTTACGTGAACTAACCTCTTGGATTGACAACCGTTTTAGAAGATGAATACCCGTTCACACGAACAAACTCAAAGAGCCTTCTCAAGTATTCCCTCGTCCTTGTCTAATAATCCAGTGGTAGGATGCTCATGGATAATTAACAAAAGGAAAAATAAAATTATGTTGCACCACCTTTGTGGATTTCTAATTTTTCCAACACATGGAATTGCATTGGGGATGAAAAATTCATCCCCTATTTATAATACAAGGGGTGGAGAAATTTAGGGCTTATTGGTGCTTTTGGGGAATTTTCTTGCTTCTTCCTCAAGATACAATCTTAAATATATCAAATATATTCTATTTTCTAAAATATCTCCAGAAAAAAATTTCTCCTCCCTCTTGCACTATAATTTTTAAAATATCTAATTAAATAGGGAAGAAATGGGATCTTTGGTTTTTCTTGAATTTATGAGATAAACTTGTATTCTAAGAATACATATTCCATAAAATCTTTCCAAGAAAATCAAGAAAATCTTTTCTCTTTCTTCCTTTAATTATTTTTGAAAAAATGAAAAATTAGACAACATTAATTTATTTTATTTAAACACTTTTTTCAGTTATTGGACTTTATCTTTGGGCTACTTAAGGGACCTTTAGGAGAATTAAGATTGGACCTTGGCCACAATATTATTCAAGCCCATAAATATTAATTAATCCCACTACATAATTAATATTACACTATCCATCTTAACCCATATTACTGTTAATATGACTCCCGGTTATTATTTCCCATGTTTAAGATTATCTAGTTCATTAATTAATTTAAGCCACTGAATATCTTCATATTAATTTAAGCCACTGGATTAGGAATGGCTCAACATTATTATCCATACCGAAAACTAATTCCACTTGCAAGATTTAGTATGATAAAACTTCTGAGCCTCCCAAGGGGACAAATCAAGCAAGACGTACTTGCACACGATTCTCTGTATTAAATCTTAGCAATCGTAATGTAACTAATAATATTGCCCAAGGTATAAAGTATTGAATCACATTGATTCTCTACTATTGGGAGATGAATTTAATAAAGAAGTTTTGATTAGATCCCAAAACCCCTGAGTATGACATGTTCAAGATAATCTTGATAGACTGAGTCAGGATTCAGTATAGAGTGTTCAGGAAGTTATCTACACCATGTATAGTCAGTAGATATAGATCAAGTTAGATTCTGAAGAAACTGGAGACTCAGTAAGTAACTAAAGACTCAGTAAGTTGCTAAAGAAACTGAAGACTCGGTAAGTAACTGAAGACTCAGTAAGTTTCTGAAGAAACTGAGACTTCGATAAGTTCAAGAAACGAAGACTCAAGAAGTTTCAAGAAATCAAGACTCAAGAAGTCATCAAGACATCAAGACTCAAAGAAGTCATCAAGATATCAAGACTCAAGATGTCATCAAGACACTAAAGACACAGTATGTCACTAAAGACACTGAAGACTCAGAAGACACAGATGACTCAGAAGATACTGAAGACACAGAAGACATTGAAGACCCAGTAGTTACTGAAGATGCAGTAAGATACTGAATACTCAGTATAACCTGAATGTTCCGAGGCACTGATTAATATCTATCTGAAGACTACAAAACTGAGAAAAACGCAAATATTCAGATAAATAGATATTGCCCAAGACATTCATATGCAGACAAAAGGAACTAAGTCTAAGTGTTGTTTAAGGTTATCTCATTCAGAGAGATTGACCAAAAAGAGCCGTTATGTTTGTTTACATTTATCAAGACAAGAACCAATCGAGAGAAGACAAAGACTATACTTTTATCGATTAATCGAAAAGCAACAGACTCAATCATGTCAAGAGTACTATGTTCCGTGATCGCAAAAATTGGTGATTGGCTACAAGATATATTTCCTAAAACATGCAAGGGAGTATTCAAACCCTAAATATAGTCGTTCATCAAACACCATAAGAGGAAACTCATGAAGCTATCTCCTCCAACAGATAGTTTTTCAAGAGTGACCTTGGTGATGTTGCCTATAAATACTAGTGACCATTTACATTGAGAGGTTACGGGAAATTTGAAAGCAACTCAAGAGCTCATTCGTATAATTGCAAATTGAAGCACTCGAAAAACCTAGAATTTCCCAAGTGTTTCACATTGGAGAGAGCTCATTCACTAAGCCTAGATTGATAAGAAATATCCAAAGCTTAGTAGAGATATCCTAGCCTTCGCATTGTTCTTATTGTAAAGGATATCTCATCCTAGTTGGAAACCAACCCAAAACCCAAACCCTTTGTAAGGTAGTTTGTGTGTGTTTTGTTGGTGAGTTGGAGTTGTAAAGAGTTAGTAAGCTACGATGAGTTAGTTTTAAAACTCTAGAGAAGAAGTTAGTAAGCTACTTGTGGTAGTCCGAACACTTGTTTGTGTTTGAGTTAGTAAGTAGCAGTGAGTCGACCCGAAAACTCAAGGTAGAAAAGTGGAGTAAAACTACAATGAGTTAGCCGTAAAAGCTTTAGGAAGTGGTTAAGGAATTTCTCCGAAGGTCGGAGAGTGGGCGAGGGAGCTTGAGTCTCGAACCACTATAATTGCTTTGTTGTTTTGCTTTCTATCTTGACATTATCTATTGAATGTTTTTCCACCGAAAGCATAGTTCATCGATATTCGATTGGAACCAATCCAATCGAACTTGCATCAACCGATCACACCTTAATCACCGTTTTTATTAAAAGGAAGATTTTTCAAAGAAAGCCAAAAACGAGTATAAACATGGGGCCAACCATTCCTCACACTTGAGTAAATTAGAAACAGATAGTTACCAAATCCGAACTAACTCTCTACCGAGGGTTCAAGAAGATAATTATCTCATCCAAGCATCTCAGGATCTCCGATAAACTCAGGCTCGCCATTAATCGTCGCTTCGGAAGCGGCTCGGGATCATTGTCTCAAGAGACTTTGACTCGGGGCAATCAGGTGCTTCTCGAGGCCAAATCATCGATAACTTTGCCCATCCGACCTCGAAAGGAAAGAAAAGTTTTAAAAATCACCAACACGTTTATTCCCCCCCATACACGTGTGAGACTTCGTTAAGACCGGGACCAACAAGTGGTATCAGAGCAGTGGTTCAATTTGACCACTTGCTTTGGTGGCCATAGTCTATTTTTGTTGAAAAGACTTTGGTGGTCTACTTTGAATAGATCTCATTTGTTGATATCTTACAAGGCTACCATCATGCCTTCTAAGAAACTTCCTATGTTCTCTGTTGAGAGCTATGACCTATGGAGATTAAGAATGCAGGCTCATCCATTCAAAATATGAAAGAATGTGGAGAGTGGTTTCTGAAGGACCATTCAAATTTACTGTTGTGAATCCCAAAATCAATCGATCTTGAGAGGAATTATCCTAAAATGAATTTCCAAAATCGATGATCAACTTACTCCTCGATGAGAGAAAGTTAGTCAATCTTGACTACATTGCTAAAGATACTTTGTATAAAGACTATTGATGATGGTGTTATGGGGATGATTTCTCACCGTTTGTGAAATCAAAAAAGAAATATGGGACACACTTTGTGTTATGTGTCAAGCCACGATCATATTAAGGAAAAAAAAAACTTCTGCTGCTTATTGGAAAGTTTGATAGCTTTGAAATGGAAGATAGTGAATCCATTGACAAACTTGAGGTCAGATTCACTAGCTTCATGAATGATCTGAGTGCTCTTGGGAAAAGATACCCACAGAGAGAAGTTGCAATCAAAAATTCTTAGAGGATTATCTAAGAAATGGGATATACATGTTGTGGTGATTGAAAACACCAAAAATATTGATTCCATGCCATATCAACATGTTTTCTCTGAACTGAAAGCTTATGAGTTTGTGATTGACAAGAAAACTAAGAAATCTGACACCAAAGATGATTCTTCATCTAGCAAGAATGTGGCTTTCAAAGCCAAAGAGAAATCATGTAAGTCTAGAGAGTCTGAGAACTCACTTGCCAAAAATCAGGATGAGCAGGAGGATAAGATAGTATTAATGGCAAGGAGGTTTGAAAGACTCAATAGCAGATATGGGAAATATAAGAAATATTATAGGAATCACAGGTACAAGAGAGACTCAGAAGCTGAGGACAGATACACTGAGAAAAGAAAGGTCCAGAAAGCTGAAGGATCCTCATCCAAGAAGAAGAACTCCAAAACCAAGGAAGAAAGTGATCAGGATGATGATGCCAACAGATGCTACAACTGTCAAAAGAAAGGTCACTTTCAATATGACCGTATCCGAGCCGAAAAGCTAAATAAAAGGAAAAGACAAGTCAAGAGAGACAAGAAGATCTCCAGCAAGAAAGCTATGATTGCTAAGGAAGAAGAACATTCTGAAGAACGTTCCAGTTCCTCAGATGAGATTTTCTAAGATAGTGACAGTGATGATATATGTCTTATGGCTGTGGAGGAGGTAAATTCTTCTATCTCTGTTGTTGCTCCTACACAAGCACGTGAGTTCTCAAGTTCAACTGTAAACAGTAACTTTGACCTGATGGATTCATTTGAGAATCTTATGAAGGAGTATTTTTTGTTACAAGAACTGCTCACTGAAACTCAAGAGCAGAACAAGGAACCGTCACGAGAATCAAGTGGAAAGACTCTAAAAATGCTGAGATCACTTCTCAATTGATGGGAACTACTGATGAACTAGATGTTCTGAAAGTACAACTCTCAGAAAAAGAGAAGGTGATAGAAACCCTGAATGGAAAATTAGAGAAATCCACTAAAGAGATTCACCTTATCAGAACTGAGTTCAATGACATATTTGAGAAGCATGAAACTCTAAAGAAATGTGAGGATAAATAAGGCAGAGAAAGTTAGCTTATTGAATTCTCGCATCTAAAGTGATAGATGAAATTCAGAGTTATCAAAGACACGGAACTATAAAAAGCCGGATTGGGATACATTCCAGGGAACCTCACAAGGTCTTCTCAATGTCGCTTCTAGTAAAGACTAAGATCTTTTGTTAAACCAGTGGCATCTAATCTTCTTCAAGAACCGCCTGTAGTTTTAGACAAGGGTAAAGGACCTATGGTTTCGAAAAACTCAAGGTTTACTAAGAAAGCCTGACCTCGGAAAAGGCTAGAAACCCTAACACTCAAGAGGAAATCTTCGTGCCAAGATTTCAAAGCCTCAAAATAAGAATACCAACCTAAAGAGATCTCAAGACCTTTGAACCATCGTGAGGAATTTTCGAAGAGAAACATTCAAACAGAGATATTCTCAAGTGAAAAGACCAAGTCCTCGACATTCATCGAAAGACCCCAATTTCAAAGACAGTAACCTAAACCCCACTTGCCCTAAGGGTAAAGGTTTCTGAACCCAAGTCAGCAGACAGAGACCCGGTGCACAAAAAAGCCAAGGCACTTGAACAAAAGGCCCAACCCAAGAAGAACTCTAAGGCTCATGTTCATGCTAAGGCCGCACTCATGTAAACGATATCGCCAAGGCACCTAGGGTGGTGAATGTGTATGTAGATGTTTATGGGAGACAAATCACCCACTCTAAAAGTAATTAGAGTTGTTAAAGCGATTTGGGTTCCAAAAAGGTATGCCTAACTGGTAGGACCCTACACCAAATGGGTACCTAAGAACTGATCTGTTTTTCAGGTGAAAGAAAATGGCACTGAGCTTAATGAAAACAACATAGCACTGATGAGTGGAAATGAATTGGCTCCTGTTGTATGGTATCTGGATAGTGGATGTTCAAGACATATGACAGATATAAGCAACTAATCACCGACTATGTTGAGCAAAAAGGCCCTCGGATCACATTTGAGTCAATTCCAAAGGACAAACCGAAGGATATGGAACTCTTGAAGTTGACTGCTTTCATATCCATGGTGTTTCATATATTGTTCCGGTCTAAAGCATAACTTGCTTTCTATCAGTCAATTCTGTGACAAAGGATTCAGTGTTAAGTTCTCAAAGAACTTATGTTATGTGGAAGACAATAATTCACAGAAAATTTTACTAACTGGTACTAGAAAAGGAAATGTGTATCTTGCTGATTGGAGTTTAACTCCTAAAGATACATGTTTGGTTGCAAAAAGTTCCACTGATACCAGTTGGTTGTGGCACAAAAGAATGAATCACTTAAACTTCAAAACCATGAACAAACTTGCAAGATTAGCACTTGTGAGGGGGTTACCCAATGAAGTGTTCAGTAAAGATAATGTATGTGATGCTTGTCAGAAAGGAAAACAAATCAGAGCATCTTTCAAAAGCAAAGTAGATGTTTCTACCGATAGAATACTACAAATCGTTACATATGGATCTCTTTGGTCCAAAGAACACCGTGAGCACTAATGGCGTAAAAATACACACTTGTGGTTGTTGATGACTACTCTAGATACACATGGGTCATATTCTTACTCAATGAAGAAAAGAGACTCGAGCAAAACTAAATCGAACTATCGAAAAGGCTCGATCTTCGAAAAGAATCTCGAGTGTGGTCAAAAATCGAGATCAAATAAAGGAACCGAGTTTATCAATCATATCATATCGATTATTGTGCGAAGAAATGGAATAGCTCATGAAACATCACCGCCAGGACTCCACAATGTAATGGTGTTCTTTGAAAAGAAGAAATAGGACTACGAAAAGAAGTTTGCCAAGGACAATGATTCTTTGGTGATATTCATAAGAGATTTTTGAAATTTGAAAGCTATCAACACCGCATGCTATTCTCGAGAACAAATCCATCTTGACCAAAGAACCAAGGAAAAACTCCATATGAGTTGTGGAATGAAAGGAAGCCTCTTGTTTTTTCTTTTTCGTGTGTTTGGTTGCAAGTGTTTCATACACAATAATGGTAAAGTTCAGTTGAAAACTTTTGATAGCAAAGCGGATGAAGGGATATTCTTAGGATATTCTGAAGTCAATAAAGCCTTCAGAGTTTACAATTGTAGGACTCTTATTGTGGAAGAAACACCTCATGTTGTTTTTGATGAATCTACTTGTGTTCAGAAGAAACAGAACATGACTTCGAGAACTGATCAAGAGAATCGCCAGACTTAGCTTTGAAAAAAGAATGATAAAACATCCTCTAAACACGAAAAGAAGAAGTCACCCACTTTCTATGAATGGAGGAATCGGACTCGAACAAAGAAGTTCGGGGATGGAAAAACCTCGGGATGGTGAGACTCGGGATGGAAATTCTCCACTAAAGGAAAGACAACACACTGAAGCTGACCAATCTGAACATACAACAGTTCAGACTCAGGTATGTAATGCCGATGAAGATGTGGTCACAGCTGAGGCAAACTCTGAATCTATCAACCAAAGGGGAACAAATGTCTCTGACAATGTTCTGAATGGAATTTCCCCTGAGGAAGATGATTCTCTTTTTCCTTTTCTGTTGTTCCCTGAATTTAATGAACTATCTGAACCTAACATTTCTGATGTTGAGGATACTACTGAAGGGGGAACATCCAGGAGAAATGGTTGGATAGTCATCCTATAAGTCAGATTGTGGGTGATCTATCAGATGATTTCAAAACAAGAAGGTTCCATGGAGAAAGTGCTTTGTTCTGTTGCTTCCTATCCAAAAAGAACCTCATCGATTGAAGAAGCTCTACAAGATTCATTTTGGATTACTGCTATGCAAGAAGAGCTGAATCAGTTCTCAAGGAATGATGTTTGGGAGCTAGTGGATAGACCTAAGAGGCACAATGTGATTGGAACTAAGTGGGTGTTCAAGAATAAGAGAGATGAAAACAATAAACATTGTGAGAAACAAGGCAAGGCTAGTTGCACAAGGTTATTCCCAAGAAGAAGGCTTGGATTATGATGAAACCTTTGCACCTGTTGCAAGGCTAGAAGCCATCAGATTGTTTCTTGCATATGCTGCCCACATGAAATTCACAGTCTATCAGATGGATGTGAAAAGTGCATTTCTAAATGGTGTGCTTAAGGAAGAGGTTTATGTGGAACAACCTCCTGGTTTCAGACAGAATGACCAAGTTTACAGGCTCAGGAAAGCCTTGTATGGTCTTAAGCAAGCACCCAGAGCATGGTATGATACACTTTCTCAGTTTCTTACTGACCATGGTTTTATCAAAGGAACTGTTGATAGGACTCTGTTCAGGATAGAAGATGGGAAAGATATCTTACTTGTTCAGATTTATGTAGATGACATCATATTTGGATCTCCAAATCATCAGTTGTGTGAAAAGTTTTCTACCCTGATGAAAGGAAAGTTTGAGATGTCAATGATGGGGGAGATGAATTTCTTTCTTGGACTTCAGGTGAAACAAACTAAGGAAGTAATTTTCATAAATCAAGCAAAATACACAAGAGATCTGATTGCAAAGTATATTGTACAGAATTGCAATGCAGTTAGAATTCCTATGAATACTAACTACAAGATGGATCCCTCGATCCCAAGGCAAATCAAGAAATCACACCGATTATAGAGGGATCATTGGATCATCGCTATATCTCACGTTACAAGTAGGCACGATATAACATTTCTTTGTTGGGATATGTGCAAGATACCAAGCTAATCCTAAGGCTAGTCACATGGAGGCTGCCAAAAAGATTCTGAAATATCTTAAAGGCACTATGAATAGAGGATTATGGTATCCAGCTGATGATAACCTTGAATTAACTGGTTATTCGATGCTTGATTATGGAGGATGTAGAATTGACGAAGTCTACCACATGAACTTGTCAATTTCTTGAAGTAAACCGATATCATGGTTTTCAAATAAACAAACCTCAAAGAGGCAACCAAAGATTATCGACGAATACATGGTCAAGGGAAGTTTATTGCAGCATTCTTTTCGCTCGCACAACAATTGAGGGATTATAAGATTATAGCCAATAAAGTGCCTATATTTTGTGATAATAATAGTTCAATTGCTATTACACAAAATCTGGTATTGCACACCATATTTAAGCATGTTGATATCAGACATCACTTCATCAGAGATTATGTTGAGAAGAAAGACATCATAATGGAGAAAATTCATACTGATAAACAGAGAGCTGATATCTTGACTAAACCTTTGGTGAATCAAGATTTCGTGAACTATCAGTTGAATTAGGTATGTTGGATCCAAGTGAATAAAGCAAATCTGAAAAATTGAAGGTTTTCAGATGCATGAAGTTTTCTCAGATTTTTTACTGAGAAACTCAGGATAAAATTTAGAGTACTGAACACTGAGTCTTGGGAAACTCAGTTATCCTGAAGATCAGTACTCAGTATTATACTGACCTCTTTTAGTACTCAGTATTATACTGACATTTTATCATGGTCAAAACTCAGTAAGACTGGTGGAGGAAATTAGTCTGAAGAAGTATTGACTCATGCAACACATTTATTGTCTAACTGAATCTCAGTAATCATTGGCAATAAATAACAAAACACCTGAGGAATATTTGGGCGGGACCTTTGAAATACACGAAGAAAGTCAATGGTCTACAGGAACAGTAATTAAATGCACTGTTCATTAATCACCAATAGGGATAAATTGGCGGCTTAATATTTGTGAAATCGTCCTTTTATATACCCGATTTAGTCGGTGTTTAATCTCAACCGTCGATTTCTTCATCTATGCAATTTTCCATGAATCAAAATCCTATATCTATTGAAGAATTTCCTTCAAAGCCCGATTCCAAATAGCCTTCATCTTCAACCACTCTGCTTCAAAAAAAAACTCTCGATTGCCCAGAAATTTCTCACCTATCTCAAAACCCTTCACAAAAATTCTCCAAAAATGACGTTCTCTGTATACGACAAGCTAGCCATTTCTAATAAACCTTGGTATGAATATGTTGTCTCTCTCGAAATCTCATCAAATGCAACTCATGAAGAGGAAGTGTTACATATGATTCGGTTGGCAAAGCTTACTTGCCTGGTTGCAAATCAACCAGAGGCCGAATATGCAAAAGAGGTAATAGAGTTTATCTCGAATTTGAAATTAGATGATGAAGATTATATAGAATCGCAGATTACTGTCTCGCATATAGAACATAGTTCAAAATATGTGGATTTTGTTAGGGAATTGTATATTATTCCTAAGAATCTTAATGTCATATATGAATTAAGCGATAGAGGTGAAGACCCTACAATATATATGATGGGTAGGGAGTAAGAATATCTGGATAAAATTGCAGAGCATCCTGTAAAGTTTGAAGCTACTCTGAATGAAAGGCATTTGAAGCCTAAATATCGAGTATTGCTGGACATTGTAAGTAAATGCATCATGAGTAGGTCTGGCAACTTTGAACAGATAAGCACGCCTAAGTTGAGGCTGATGGAGGCGATTGAAGATTCACCTACCACTGCATTCAACTGGTTACACTATTTAATCAAAGTGGTGAGTGATCAAGCCAAGCAAGTTCAAAAGGTGAATGGATCTGTTGTTGTCAAAGGAAAGATCCTACATGCAACCAAGATTGCATTCATCTTGGAAATGTGCAGAGAAGATGAGGATATTTTTGCCAATTCCTCATCCTTTCCAAAGTCAAAAATCCTGTTCAAACCACCAACAACAAAGAAGACTTTGAAAGGAAGGAAAGAGAAAAGCTCTGAGTCTCAGGAGGAGACCGCTGAAGAAGAAGCTGTTGAAGCCAAACAAGACAGGGGGAAAGCCCTGATGCAAGTAAAAAGAGAGAAATGAGAGAATCTGAAGAAGAAAACACTGGCCCCTCAGAAACGCAGAAAGCTTCAATCTATTACTGAGGAGGAGGTCAGTGACACTGAGGAAATTCAACTTGAAGGCCAGCAAGAGCTGAAATCTCCACTGTAGGCTCTGGCTCAGGTTGTGACAATTGCGCAAGATCAAGAAACTGAGGAATAGGTTTTCTCTGAGGTACTCGGAACTTCTATGAGCTCAGATAAAATTTCTCAGAAAATCTTCAAGGGACCTCAGGTTCCTACTGAGGAGATACCTGTTCAGACCTCAGATCAGTCTGAACCTCAGGAACTGTTGAATTTGGATGTGTTCCTGAGTGAACCATTTCTCGATCCCTCAGCACCAGAACTCTTACAATCCGATCCTACTGACCCTGAAAGCCCAAAGATGAAGAAGGGGGAGGCAGAAGAAACTGAGTGGCGCAGCAAGGGGGAACGGTTCATCCTAGACAGATACCCTGAGCTGAGCGCATATCCTGACCTTCAGGATATCTTCTTCAGACTCAGAACCACAGTCTATATCCTGAATCAGACTCTTCCAGAGATGAGGAATATAGCCTCCTTCAGAGGAGAGGAATGGTGGAATGCTGAGACTGTTGTTCTGACAGAGTTCTCTGGATTCAGGAAGACAAAGCTCAGAATGAAAAATGCTGATTTTGATGAGCTAGTCAAGAGAAAGGTGGCTGAGAGAAGGGAAGCTGATGTTGATGCCTCCAGTTCTAAGGATCAAGATAAAGAGGGTGACAAACAAGATGATCCTGAAAATCAATCTCAGATGGAGAAGGAAACTGATGCTGGACAGACTGATATCTCACATCCTCAGACTGAAGTTAGCACTCTTCAGGTATCTTTTGGCACTATTAAACATTATGCCAAAGCTACTCAGGTTCCTATCTTTAAATCTGTTATGTCTGATATGCAGACTGAGGCTCAGATGGAGCACCCAGCTCAGGTGGAAAAGTTGTACACACTCCAGAGATTGATCTCAATCCTATATTGGATAAATTGGAGAAGGTGGTGCCAATGGTGGAGAAAGTGACTCAAATTGAAGAAACCTTTGCAAGTCAATCTCAAAAGCTGGAAAATCTGAGTTCATCTTCAGACATGCTACAACTACAAACATCTCTTGCAGATAAAATGACTACTTTGGAAGGAAAGGTTGATATAGTCAAAACTGAGCTCAATGCAGAGATGAAGCAGATTTATCAGGAAAGAACAGCCTATCTAGAAGTCAAGCTGGTTGAGAAGAATGATCTAATGATCAAGACAGCTGTTGAGGAAATGGGCTCTATGCTCATGACCAAGATGACAGAGATGGTGCATAATGTCTTCTCAAACCAGTTTGCACCTCTTTCTGAAGAGTTCTCAATGGCTAAAAATCACATGAGAAGGCTAGAGGATGAGCATGATCAGTTGGCAGGGGAAGTGTGAAGTATAAGCAAAGAGCAATATCATATGGATACTGCACTTTCTCAACTTCTTCCAAGGTATGGTGCCAAAAAGAGGGAAAGGCCTGTGGCAAACTAAGTGAGTTGTTGGCACAAACCTTGAAGAGAAAGGCTCAGAAAGAAGCTGAAGAAAAGATAATTGTGAATGCCTTAAAAGAAGTTGAAGCCACTGAGAAGCTCAAGTTCAAAGAAGCTGAGAAGCCTATCTACACTCAAGCATCTGAGCAAACTATTCAGGAAGTAATTTCTGAGAAACTGAGTGGTAGAAGGATGATTGAGACAAGCCAAGCCGGTGAAGAGCAAGTCAAACCTGGAAAGAGAAAGGTTGTGGCATTTGTAGAACAAGAGAAGAAGAAAAGAGCTAAAGCTTCTAAGCCTACTCAGAGGAAATTGATAATAGATTTTGAAGAATCTAAGGAAGAAGCTGAAAAAGAAGTCTTCAATACCAAGAAAGCTCTGAAAACCCTTCAAATTAAAAAAGAGAAGAAGAATGATGCTTCAGACGTGTTCCCGTGATCGGAAAAAAAAAAGAAGAAGAGCGTAAAAAGAAGAAGTGGTTTCAAGAAGTTTTTGAGCAAAAGGAGGGTACAAAGGAAAACTTCGAAATGGCGAACATTGACAAATGGATGCCTATTCAGTTCAATGATGCGTGGGGAAAATCAAGAGAACCTTCCGGTTCTATTATGAGATTCGAGAGAATGGAGGGGAGCAAAAATTTCGGATATGAATGAAGCCTTCATTCGAGTACTTTCATCGACACTCTATCTTAAGTACCGCAAAGTTGGATCAACTTGGCGCGATAAAGGAAATACTCGAGATAGTAGTCCCCGGTCCATACACTTACCCTCAAGCCCTAGACTTGAGAATGGCTATGTGAATGAAAGCGGCCATTTCTCGGGGAGATAGCTCAATATGCCATCCAGCTAGGCCTAACAGGAAACAACCCTGATATCATCAAAGCAATGGATGAACTGAAGAAAAGATACTATGGGATGTTCAACCTGGAGGTGCCAGAGGATGAAGTTGAAGAAGACTGAAGATTTTGTACTTCTGTTTTTGTTTTTGTTTTTGATTTTCATTATAATCTGTAACTCTTATCTTACATCAATGAAAATTTTATCTTTATGCTCAAAGATAATATCTCATTATCTTTTTACATGTCATTTATGTTTGATATGCCTTATGTTTTGAAATTGTTGGGAGAATTGCCATTTTGGATTGTAATAGAAAAACTAAAACTTGAGTATAGGTTAGGTTTTTGTAACAAGATGGTTTTGGCATCATCAAAAAGTGGGAAATTGTTGGGAGATGAATTTAATATAGAAGTTTTGATTAGATCCCAAAACCCCTGAGTATGACATGTTCAGGATAATCTTGATAGACTGAGTCAGGATTCAGTATAGAGTGTTCAGGAAGTTATCTACACCATGTATAGTCAGCAGATATAGATCAGGTTAGATTCTGAAGAAACCAAGACTCAAAGAAGTAAATCAAGACTCAAGAAGTTGTCAAGAAAACCGAAGACTCAAGAAGTTTCAAGAAATCAAGACTCAAGAAGTTTACAAGAAATCAAGACTCAAGAAAGTTTCAAGAAATCAAGACTCGAAGAAGTTTATGAAGAAATCAAGACTTTGTAAGTCATCAAGACACCGAAGACTTAGTAAGTCATCAAGACATCAAGACTCAAAAGATGTCATCAAGACATCAAGACTCAAGATGTCACTAAAGACATCAAGACTCGAAGACATCAAGACTCGTAAGATATGTAAGACACATAAGACATCAAGACCCAAAGAGTTATCGAAGACGCAGAAGATATCAATACTCGGATAACTTTGAATGTTCCGAGGCACTGATTAATATCTATCTGAAGACTACAAAACTGAGAAAAACGCAAATATTCAGATAAATAGATATTGCCCAAGACATTCATATGCAGACAAAAGGAACTAAGTCTAAGTGTTGTTTAAGGTTATCTCATTCAAAGAGATTGACCAAAAAGAGCCTTTATGTTTGTCTACATTTACTGAAGACAAGAACCAATCAGAGGAAGACAGCACTATACTTTACTGACACTGAAAGCGACAGGACTCTGAATCATGTCAGTAGTACTATGTTCCAGACTGCAAAAATTGGTGATTGGTTACATGACTGCATATTTCCTAAAACATGCAAGGGAGTATTCAAACCCTAAATATAGTCGTTCATCAAACACCATAAGAGGAAACTCATGAAGCTATCTCCTCCAACAGATAGTTTTTCAAGAGTGACCTTGGTGAAGTTGCCTATAAATACTAGTGACCATTTACATTGAGAGGTTACGGGAAATTTGAAAGCAACTCAATAGCTCATTCGTATTATTGCAAATTGAAGCACTCGAAAAACCTAGAATTCCTAGATTGATAAGAAATATCCAAAGCTTAGTAGAGATATCCTAGCCTTTGCATTGTTCTTATTGTAAAGGATATCTCATCCTAGTTGGAAACCAACCCAAAACCCAAACCCTTTGTAAGGTAGTTTGTGTGTGTTTTGTTGGTGAGTTGGAGTTGTAAAAGAGTTAGTAAGCTACAATTGAGTTAGCCGTAAAACTCTGCAGAGAAGAAGTTAGTAAGCTACTTGTGGTAGTATGAACACTTGTGTGTGTTTGAGTTAGTAAGCTGCAGTGAGTCAGCTAGAAAACTCAAGGTAGAAAAGTGAGTAAGCTATAGTGAGTTAGCCAGAAAGCTTTAGAAAGTGGTTAAGGAATTTCTCTGAAGGTCAGAGAGAGTGGACGTAGGAGCTTGAGTCTCTCGAACCACTATAATTCTTTTGTGTTGTTTTGTTTTTTTCTCTTTGACATTATCTATGCTCACCGAAAAGCATAGTTCACTGATATTCAGTTGTAACCAATCCACTGAACTTGCATCAACTGATCACAACCTTAATCACTGTTTTATTAAAAGGAAGATTTTCAGCAAAGCCAAAATGAGTATAAACATAGGGCCAACCATTTCAAGACACTTGAGTAGCTAGAAATGATAGTTACCAAATCAACTAACTCTCCATCGAGGTTCAAGAAGATAACTATCTCGATCCAAGCATCTCGTGATCTCCGATAAACTCAGGCTCGGTTGGGCTAATCAAGGTTCCGAAAGTTATTTCGGGATCATTGTCTCAAAGAGACTTTGACTCGTGGCAATAACAGGCTTCTCGTACAAATCATCGGGATAACTCACCCATCCGACCTCGAAAAGAAAAGTTTTAAAAATCACTGAACACGTGTATTCCCCCCCCATACACGTGTGAGACTCGTTAGCACCGGGGCCAACATCTACCCATCATAAGTCAAAGCAATAATTATTAATTCCACAGGATCCTATTTAAAGGATGGGGATTAAGAAATATCGAACCACTGAGGTCTAATTCTTCTATATTCAATACTGAAGAATTTGTCCTCCTGTAGATCCTATTCAGCGCATCATAATGCACTAGTGCAATCTCTTGGTCAAGACAAGTCAATTTGAGCCTTACACTTCAACCTTTCACGATGGATTGTTCATTTCCATATGGGTTGTGAATTATGTACTTTATTACAAGGAACTATTAATTTAATCTTCTGTGATCTGGTATCACTAAATTAACTACAATGTAACACGTACTATTTATTGAACAGGTATGCACTAAATATATGTAACATTCAATCATATTTAAAGCAATAATGATAAATAGTTTATTTCAGCAAATAAGACAGAAATTCAGTTTGGTTATACAAAGTAAAAGCATATTTTCTAGTATAACCCCAACAGTTTGGTGGTGTAAAAATTAACTGAGAGTTAATTATCCACATTTGAATTAATTCAGCCCACTAATTTAAGTTTAAAACGTAACGAAGGTAGACGTCCGGGACGTCCAGAGTCATTTACTTTTCAAATCAGATTGTAACGTAAGAAGTTACATGATATTAAGTGTCATTAGTGAAGTCGTTTCAAAACGAAAATAATTTAAATGAATGATATTAATTGTCATTATCAGCCCGAATTAAAATATTATTATGTCTCAAACTTAATGGACGTACCTATAAGTAGGTTGCATGCATTATTTCATTTTAACGTGAAAAAAACGAAAAATCTATCGCACGAGAAATTTTTCCTAAGTACATGCATTCATTCATACTTGTTTTCATATTCATATAGAGTGCAGACCAGTTTTCACATCATTTTCAGTTCGATGGAGATTTACATGTTCCGATGCTGCACGTGTAAAGACGAAAATTATTTTAATTTTGAAAACACTATACCAAATCGTGAGCACTAGTTGGGGCGTATTTGTTTTGCGTGCAAAAGTTCTACCTTAGCTCAACTTTGATAAGATTTTGTTTTATTTGTTCATATTATTCGTGTTCGTTGCGGGGTTGTAGAGTTGCAGAGTTTATGGGTTACTAGAAGATTGTATTGCTGATTTTTCAACCTGGAATACTGAAGAGTATTACTTTATATGTTGTAAAGTATTAGTTTGTACACTAAAACAGTATTAGTTGTTATTTTTTATTTTCTTTTCTCATTTTATTTATGTTCATCATCTGTAAGTCATCGTTGGTGCTCAAAATTGGAACAATCACATAACAAATAGTTCCGGTGAGATGGTTGAATCAGTGATTTGAGAAAAAGAGAGAAGAAAAATGACAATGAAGCCAAGAATTCTTCTCCTTCAGAAATTCCATTTTTGGAATTGAAACCAAATTGCGAAGCCAATTTGCAGTGAAAAATTGGAAATTTCTTAATTAAATATGAAAATGGAATAGTTGAAGTGGACTCAAAGAGAGGGACAACGAATTATGTACAAATTTGAGTGACTTTTCAACATTCCGGGGAAGAACAAGAAAGGGGGAACACCCTCTGATTGTTTGTATCTCTTTAGAGTGTTGTGAAACGTGTCGAGAGAGAAATGGTACAATGATTGGCAGAGAAGCCATAACGTTCCAGTTTGGCGATTCGCCTGGAGCTTCGCCATCGAACTCCATTTATTTAGAGGTGTTGTTGTGCTATGGAGTTGTCTCCTCGCGAGAATCTGCGATGGTACATCATAAGAGGGTGATGTCGGCCCCGTGGCAGTCCGGTAATTCGACACTTTCGTCGTTACTCTAAGATACGAAACGACAGATTTACTGCCCGTCTGGTGATTTTTCGTTTCGGTACAGTGGAAAGCGAAAACGGCAAAAGATGGACTCAAGGTATGAAACGTGAGTTTTCTTGCCTGTTGTTCAAATTAATTTAAATATTTTATCTTTTTTTATTTTTATTATTGTATTTATCTTTTTAATAACTTTTATTTATTCCTTTTCCATATTTCAATTTCAATTTTTTCAACAATTTTCTAATTTAATTTGGTTTAATTTTAAATTTATATGAATATTTTAAATATTTTATTTCAATACTGTGAAATTACTTTGTAGATTTTTCACCTTCACTCAATTTTAAATGGATATTTTTTATATAATTTTCATGCATTTTCAAATTTATATCTTATTTATAAAAATACTTTTATTTTTAATGGTTTTAATATAATTTTAAGTTTATTTCTAATTTATTTTATTTTATAATTTTTAAATATTTTCATTCTTAGTTTTCTAGTTTCTAATTTTAATAATATAAAAATATATAAAAAGGTTAACACTAGGCCACCCCAACTATCAATTTGACTTGAAATCGCAGTCGTAAGTGTAACTCCGACAATAATTGGATTTTCGAACCTAAACAGTCAAAATTTGGACATGAAGTGACCAAAATTGAACACATGTGAACAATAATAAAGTAATAAAAAAGAAAAAGGACAAGTGTCGATTTCAATTAAAGTTATATGATCAAAATTAATATTTTATCTCAATGCTTTTTGAGACATTTTATTTTCTAATAATACATATCTGATTATATTGCTTTTTATATTTCAATCATACATTTTTATAAAGGCTCGTTTGTATCTTTCGTTGAGGTATATGCCATCAGTTCTTGCTTTCCAGGTGCATATACCCTTAACACAATAATAAGTACTCCATTTTGATGTAAATGCATTAAATCCGACGTCCTTATCACTAGGGGTGAAAACGGATAGAATACGGACGGATAGTGCTTATACCGTATCATAAAACATATTTTTTTCTCGAATTCGGAGTCGAATACGGAAAAGCCGGATTCGGATCTGATATTTAATATTAATATTCGCATAATGGATACGGGGACGGATATCGAATTTAATCTGAGCCGGATTCGAATAACTATAATCGGATAATATATTTCAAATGAAAATCATCAAAATGTGATTGAAACACATAAAAAAAAAAAAAACTACCTATGCAATATTTCATAGAAGTTCTAATGCAAATTATAAAAATTATACATACTGCTAATAATATGAAACTAAAAGTTATATCCTTCGTAATTATCACCACTCCAGCACAACATAACGCCTACATAAGTATTATGTACTAATATTATATATATATATATATATATATATATATATATATATATATATATATATATATATATATATATATTAATATAAAATATAAACCAGGGGCTTAGCCCACCTGGCCACTGGGCTCCTCATTTGAATGGAAGACCCAGGTTCGATTCCCTTTGGGAACGAATTTGGATTTATAGGAGTTATAAGATGGATTTGTGATTTCGTTGAGTATTTGAGTGCTTGGTGTACTAACTACTAACAACTAACTTTGCCCGACCAAAAATAAATAAAAAATTAAATTTTTTAAAAAATAAAAAAATAAAAAATAAAAAAATCGGATATCCAGATTTACTATCCGGATAATATCCGATAAAATATGGGAAAACTTGAATACGGTCGGATATTATGTATTCCGAATTCGGTTCCGAATCCGAAGTCAACTATCCGTATCCGAATCTGTATCCGCCCGAATACTAGTTTTTTATACCGAATTCGATACCGATCGAATACGGCTCCGGATCGATCGGAAATATCCGATCCGTTTTCACCCCTACTTATCACCCCACCAGAGATGACAATTGAATAAGGTATTGCCTAAATAGTTGCCACAAAAGGACCAATTATAATCATCATTCGTATTAATTGTATGGTATCCAAGATCATCGTCTTTAGATTGACAATGCAATTTAAGTGGTTTGGGGAGTTTGTTGATCACGTGAACATTAAATCCAAGGGTAAAATACCATTTTTTTAGCTTCTAACCATTTAATTTCTTGGAAAATGCTAGCACAGAGAATAAGAAAAACAACTTGATATTTCATCGTGAAGAGTAGGTGAAATCAAACCAAATTGGACTGAAACTTATAAATATTTGAAAATTTAAATACGTCTTGGGTAGTTATTGTTTGTTGCCTTTGGTATATTAGGATATCAAATCTAATAAAATGAAAGTACCAACTATTTTGATCACTATTTTATTTCTAGTGATTGATAGTATAATGCAATTATGATGTTTGAATTTATAATATATTTTCGTGCGTAATTGATAAAAATTTATTTAATAGTGGTTAAATTCTTATATCCAATTACGTATTTAAAAAATCAAGATAGTTGATCCGTTGTCATTCAAATTACTGTTTGATTTACTTATGAGAAAAAATAAAAAAATCAATGGCACTTTGTTGTTCCAGTGAAATCAAGCTATCATTTTTTATTTCTATAATAGTTTTTATGATGACTACAAGTATGAATATCTTTTACTACAATAATTTATGTTTTAGTCATTTTAAATATACTAGTATTGCATCCATCCTAACGGACGGTCATTATTGTTATCTAATATTTTAAATGTTATATTGGATTAATATAAAACTTAAATTTTATATTGACATCATGTTATAATATATATATATTTATTGAGTAAGATTTTATTATTTTAAAATTACATTTAATTTTATTCGTAGTAATGTGATCTGTTAAAAAAAATTCTTTAAAAAGAAGAACTGCTATTAGGATTAAATTTTTTTATAGTTCAGTAATTTTATTTTGTTTTGAAATTGGTCCTGTGTTTTGCCTTTTCGATTTTGGTCTTGTAATTTTAATTTTTTTGAATTAGTCCTTTAACCTATTGGAGCAGGTCACCAAATAGGTAATCATCAAATATGTAATTATTTTATTTTTTTTTTTAATTTTGAAATGTCACCTATATTTTTTTTAGCCTTAATAATTTTGGATCAGGATTTTTATGCGTATTTTTTAAGGAGGAAGAGTGATTTTAGCGTACTTTTTTTTAATTTTCGAGTAAGTTTAATGCTGGTAAACCAACCCGATTCTCTTTGTATTTTAAAATATTCAGATTGTGTTTAAACCCGACCCAATACCCCATCCAAAATTATTATAATTAAAAAATTTCAGGTGGTGCTTTGAAATTAAAGAAAAAATAAAATAATTACACATGTAACATTTACCTATTTGGTGACCTACCACAGTAGGTTAAGGGACAAATTTCAAAAAAATTAAAACTTACCGGACCCAAAATCTAAAAGTCAAAACATTCGGGATCAACTTTAAAACGATGCAAAGTTACTTGACTACAAAAAATTTAATCCCATTAATATTCTTCACTTTATAGTATTTTTTGGGTTAATTGCAAAAAATATCATCATCCTTAAAGTTTTTATCAATTACAACATTTTATATTTCTTTGCAATTCTAGACATTAAAATTTTAAAGTTATGATTTTCAAATTTTCAGCAATAATTAAGTGTCGTGGCTGCCGGAGTTGACATAAATGTCCATGTAGAATGTCAAGACCGATGACTAAAATTATTTTTTTTAATATAAAAATATAATTTTAAGAAAAAGTATCTAAAAAATATTTTTAAATATTCAAGAATTTGGAGCTGCAATATGGTGGACGATGTAGCATTCTTCTTTTAAGTTTTTTGGGAGAAATAATTAGAGCTTATTTCTTGTCGGGATGAGTTTTAGGGGTTCTATTCCTAAATTTATAAACATTTTTTTAGATATTATTTTTGTTAAGAAAAACAAAGGAAAAAATATATTTTACTCATCGGTCGTGGCTTCTTACATTGACATCTATATAGTAGCTCCAGGAACCACATTATTTAATTGTTGCCAAAAAATGAACAAACATTTCAAATTGTAAAATTTTAAAAGATGATGTCTTGAATTACGAAGGAAAAAATGATATGTTGTAATTGATGGTATTTTTTTTTCTTTGCAATTAACCCAATTGTATTTTCACGATTATTGTATTAATGCTATGATGAATCTGTAACAAAGTTCATATATTGATGTAATATTTACATTCATGATAACAATGTTGATTAATTTTAAAACATATAATTTTGACATATATTTTACTAAATTAAATTAAAAAAATTACAACAAATAGCTTATATTAGTATCTTTTATAATATTAAAATTCACAAAAATATATATATTTACGTATATAAGATATCTATTATTTTCATGTTAGAGAAAATATAGAAAATCATTTATGTATAATAAAATAAATAATCAATATTGTAAAATTCTATATAAAAAGGACTTTAACAAAAATAAAATGTCATGAAAAAGTTTTGACATTTGAATATTTATTATCACATAATTATATAATTCCTAAAAACTTCATGAAAATTTACATTTTTCGTTATACTACAATCACGATTATCATCATGACGCAATATGATCTTCGAACCCAAACCTTAGAGGTTTGTTATCCGTGAAAAAACACTAATACACATTTGGGCTTGGACAGCTGTGAAAAATGACCTTGGAGAGCGGTTATAACCGCTCAGCATCACCGTCTAAGTTTGATAAAATAAAAACCGCCGCCCAAGAAAAATTTTAACAAATTTTTAACCGCTTTTGAAATTGATTTATCAAACGCCCAAAGCATATATATTTTTTTTATTCGTTTTTTATTTTTATATAGAAATTCCATATATTATTAATTTACATTTTAAAAATCCTATAATAAAACTATAAACCAAAACTTATATATAAAATACCATATAATAAAACTTATATATACGCCCAATACCATATAATAAAACTTATATATAAATTATAACATAAACCAAAAAATCCTATAATAAAACCATAAACCACATATATATACCAAAACATCAAATATATAAACATACAATCATAAACATACGCTCAATACACCAAAAACATGAAATATATATCATCACAAATATATAATTTAATTACATGCTACTAATATTTCAAACAACATTCTCTCAATATTGATCGTATGAATATAAAAAATATAAAAGGTACCATGTCCAATCGTTTTCCATTTCTCCATCTTTTTCTTAGTAAGACTTGAGTTCACGCTCATAGACAAACCGCAAAACAAATCTAATCATTCAATATAGTATGAATTTTTATTCAATCAATAATAATTTAAATAAATCAATAATTGACTTACATTGGGAGAAATGTTCGTTATAGAAAAGCGCGGATTATATCTTCTATAAAGCAACAAACAAAATGTCCACAATGGTCATTATCTCGTTAGCCTCGGAACCTCGTGATTAACAATATAATAACGTATTATTTATGATTTCTTTCTATTAATTAGTTTGATAATTTACTAAATTAAATTTATTTTAATGTTAATCCAAATTTCACTTTATTTAACTCCGGATCTTGAGCCTCGACTTTTCGTCATCACACTATTATTATTATAATTAAAAAATAAAAATAGATTAAATATGCATAATTTTAAAAAGTAAAACAAATCATTGTATAGAATATTAAAAAATGAACTTACGCTTCCATATATGAAACGAGATCGGAAATAATTAGAATAAACTCCATCAATAAAATACACACTTAATGTATTCATGTGTATGGCGAAAAAGACCCAATGGTTCCTATATTATATTGAGAGTATTAAAATTAACGCAAATTTAGCATATATATGTGCAAATATTATAAACATGAATACAAATTTTAACGAAATGTTTATCACTCACCCCACATTTGTTGGCCAAAAAACGAGATGATCGCTCCCGAGATTCAAAGATGTGATTAATCTAACCCATCCATGGTTTGCCCTTATCACCCATTATGCAATTGAGACAAGGAGTACATTCCACTTGCTCGGTTATCTCTCGGGAGATATATAGTCACCCAAATATCTTTAACCAACATATATACGCTAATTAATATTTAAAAAAAAAAATTAAACTATAAAAAGTGAATATTGAGAATTAGTAAACACATACCGAGGTAAAGGGCTATGGTGGTTGCACAACCACTTCGTCATTCAAGATTTTAGATATGTTCCTCATGAATTCTTGGAAAGTATTCGATGAAAGTGAGCAAGCATGGAAAATTATATCGAAAGCATTAAACGATACCATCCGGTGCACCCTAGATCATATTCTAAGTCTCCATATAACCAAGTCTTAGAAACCTCAAAATTAATTTACAATATTATTTAGAACCACAAATAAGATAATGAACTTTAATAACAAATATTTTACCCTCATGGTGCTAGAACCAAGTTGCTTTCGGCCATTCGATTTTGTTCCGATTTTTTCATCGATTGGTTTTATGCCGTGAATCCTCCTCATCCTACATCGATGTGAATGGGATGACCATGAATCAATCCATATATTGAAAAAAATCTGGTAAAAAGGTTTCAATAAATATTTAGTTATTTTAATGAAATTAAAACAAATGTGAGACATGCATATCATGCATTCTTTAGACGTTTTGAAAAAAAGTCGTCCTTGGGGTTAAATAAAACATAAAGATTAATGATATGTTCATTAATCTTTTCTCGAGAAACGTTCCACATCTTTAGTCAACTTGGCAACCTGTTAGTTAGATACCCACCATATTCATGGCTTGAAGACCGTGTCATTGCTAAAGATGTCTTCGTCGCCATATCCCAAATAGCGTATGATCAAAATTTCATCGTTTTGCGAATGTCATTATGGTCCGAGATAGACGCCTCCCTGAATCACAAAAATAAAAGATTATTATTTAATTATTTATTTATAAATAATAGTTTGTTATTAAAGATAAATTAATGGATAGATTACCACTTCTTCGATGATCGTTGTGCATTGGGATAAATGAATATTCCGCCTCGAAAGTCCTAAATAAGTCGAAATGGGTAACAATAAAGCTCACTCTCTCAACTTTTCTTCTTTCCTCTTTCTATTTAGAACGTGTCCCTTTATTAATATATTAAAAGTGAATATATAAAAAAAATTAAAAGTTAGATTTTGATCTCACCATATTTTCTCTTATTCGTGCATAACCTTTGTTGATCCACGATATCGCCTCTCTATCGACTTGGCTTGAACGCGATTTTTTTTGCTTCGATCCTACAAAGATAATAGAAATATGATAAACAAGGGCATTAGAAATCGAGGAAATGACATTGATCAATTTTACCGGAAATCATCCTCCATAGCTCGCTTCAAAACTCCTCCCAAAGATGGAGCCACCATAGGGTTATTCTCGATCTCAGGAGGCGGACTAGCAGTAAAGACCACATTCCGGATCTCGTGTGTTACTTCTCAACCAAGTCCGGAAATTCTTGGTCATTAGTCCACTTAAATACAATATTTGCTTCTTCTTTTGTGAGGTCAAGACCTCTCAAGGTAGTATAATATAACATAATAATTTAGTAAATTTAAGGGTCATACCACAACTTTCAATAAATATATAATTAACATACCGTAAGCTCGTCCCATAATCTTTCCTTCAAAAGAGGTTTGAGTTTCGCAATCGTACAAAGACGATAGGGATCACGCCTCGATACCTCAAAAGAAACTCATTTGAACGATAAGCGCAATAACATAGTATTTAATTAGGTTCAACTATCAATCAATAATTTTTATCGATTTCAAATCGCCAATAAAATTACCTAAAGTGTTTTTCCTTGCTACTAGCTCTCTTAATAGATGACATTGTAACTATACCCCGAGTTTAAAAACCTCGGTGTCACACTCTCTCAAGTTTCATATGCACCATGATCATATGCGCCATGATCTCCATTATCCATCATCTCCTGGATATGGCAAACGAGACATGATCCTCAGAAAATGTAAAAACAACATTTAATAAACAAAAAACAAAAAATATTCACAACCGGATGTTTCATACATGATAAGAATCGGTTCATGCAAAGATACATGATACATCTACTTATAAGTTACATCTGCATCATCTACTTATAAATTAAAATTTCAACATACTCTTATACTATGAACACATGTGTATTAGGCTTGAATGGCATTGTCTTCCAAATAGACCCGAGAATATAAACAACAAGAGCAACTAAGTGCTATGGAGCAAAATATAATATTTCAAATAAAAAAAACAAGAGCAACATATATAATATAAAAAAAAATTAACTAAGTGTTATAAACAACAAGATTAGCTTTCACCAAAAAAAAACAACAAGAGCAACATATATAATATGAATAAAGCTAAAGCTTGAAAAATTCAATGGAAATTTTTATATTTATATTTATTTTGTGCCCCACTTTTCTTATAATCATTAGATATTGTATATAAAATATTTCATGGAAGACCTATTCATTTGATTTTTTTTTTAACACACGTTATATTGACTTACTCATATAATGTTCAATTCAACTGTATAATCATATTTATAATGTTCAATATGGAATATGCAATATGAATAAAGCTTTACGCTTGAAAAAAAAGTAAAATTAAAAGATTGCACAATCCACTGTAACTTGTCTTTAATATATGGCGATAATATTTTTGGGGAGAGGGAGAAGTTTTTTAATTTTAAATTTGGTCTTCGGTTTTCTGGCGATTTTGGGGAAAATTGGAGAGAAAGAAATGAAGTCTGAGCTAGGTCTCGGTTCATATATATATATATATAAAAACAGCCCGGCTATTAACCGCTGTCGTTTTTTCTTAGGCGGTTATATAAAACGCTTTATTCTTGGAATTTTTAAAAATCAAATGTGTAGTTAAAAACCAGATTCAACTGTCCATGACTAAAAATGAAATTCTGCAGAAATTCTCCTATATGAGAAAATTGTTGTCGTTGACTTTTATATACAGACATATCATATGAAACAACCAACGTAAATTATCTCCGTTGAAATTTTTGAATGACAACTTATGACCAGAAGGAGTAAACATAAGTCTAGGTATCAAAACTAACTATTCGACATTATTTTCCATTAGAACCTTAGTTTCAAGAATTATATCACTCATCCTCGTAATAGTCAACCTATATTGAAAAATAAACATTTCATAAAAGATTTAATGAATTAATACATATTCAACTTTAGAAGATGAAGAAAAAAAAAGATAATATTAAAAATCCAAACCTGATTCCATTCATAAATCCGAGTGATCAATATTTCAAAATAACATTATCAGTATTCCAATTTTGAGATTCAGTTAATAATTAAGAACACCTGAACACTTATTCAAGAATTTAGGAGTATGCACATCAGAAATATGATCAACATTTGAATCAGCATGGCAAGGACTACCAGAGCTCAAATAAATACGTGATTCATTTTCATTAACTTGAATCAAGTGATCGTATTTTGACATAACAACATCCAATGTAGTATTAAAAATTGCTCTGTTATGCAAATTTTAAAATATCATGTATTTAAAATCGGGATAAATACTATCAACAATTTTTCTCATCATTTAAAAAAGTATCATCCGAATTTGTACATCAAAATAATAATACACTAAAAAAAAGGCGAGTTTAACGATTTTAAAAAAACCGTCAATTTATATTTATCAACTCTTTTAAACAAGGGTCCGGACCCGAGTCAAAATAATTGTCGCTAATTTGTCGACGGTTTAGCGACATCATAAACCATTCGCCAGTAACAACGGAACTAATCGGGTTGAAACATATATAAGCCACCAAATCTCCCACTTAAATGAGATAAATTTTTTTTTGGGCACCGAAAGGGATCAATCCACCTTTACACTTCTTTTTTTGCGTTTACTTAATGAAATTAATTGTATATATCCTAAAAATCTTTTTTTTTTCAATTTTTTTTAAAATTCTTTATTTCAATTATCTTATTTATTGATTCAATCACATTTTAATATAATAATATTTTTTATAAAGTTAAATTATATTATATTAAAATTGTATTTTTAATTAGAAGAACTACTTTTCATTTAAAAAAATTATACTTTTCTTTTAAATAAGTTATACCTTTCTTTTAAATAAGTAATATTTTTCTATTTAAACAAGTACTACTTTTCATTTAAACAATTTATATTTTTCTTTTAAACAAGTACTCCCTCCGCCCTATAATAATGTGAACGTTTACTGTTTTCACGTGTTTTAGAGAGCGAATTTTTTATTAATATTTAAAATGATAAAATATTTTTTAAAGATGCATTTAATAGAAGTGGGGTATATCTATTATACCCTCAATTAGATAAATGATGATTTGCCTGATAGAATAAATTTGAATTTGGGGGTTGGAATTTTTCTTCAGCTGATTACTGCGTGCGAAAACACACTCAATGTGTGCGATTTGCCCTAACTCGCGTTACCGCTGTTCGGCCCTCACGGCGGGTCTACCGCTCGTCTTGGGCCATGGGGTCCACGTCTCCCGACGCCCTCGCACAGGCTATGCACGTTCTGTTCTAGAAACTCAGCGACCCTGTCTTCGTTTCCATGTTGCTTTCCGAAGGAGGTACGAATCTGGCTCCTCCCGCTGTTGCGACGTTTCACGACCCCTCGTCCTCTGCGATTCGCACTGCTGATCACGGCGTGGCTTTGATTACTTCCGGTGTTGCAGTCACATCATCCCCAATTGAAATCGCTAGGGCCCGGTCCGATTTGCAGGATCTCGCTGCGCCGCGATTGACTGTGCAATTGGAGGCGGTTTTGTCTCAAGGTGCATCTTCTGTTGATGGGGCGCTAGACCTGAGGGCTACGCGCTCATTAAAGGAGGCTTCGGTTCAGGGTGCGTTGCCTGTTGATGGGGCGCTTCCAGACCTGACCCATACGCCTGTTAGGACTCAACCTGCTGGGGTACAGCCTGCTAAGGCTATCTCGACGCCCAGGGACCCGCTGCAGAGCCCTACTGATTCAGGGGTCGTGGCTGTTCATTCAGCATCGCCCAAGTCCTTTGCTGCTGCTTTGAATGGTTCGATAGATACGGATATGAATTTGATCAAACCTGTGAAAAAAGGTACCTTTTATTCCGTTTCGATCGATGATACTCTTTACAATTCTGATGTTTTGGAGTTGGGTGATACATTGATTGGTAAAGTGGTCTATAAGAAAGGGGAAACGCCTTTGTCCCAACTTGCATTGGAAAGAAAACTGGATGATATTTGTGATACGTGGACTTTTTAAATTAATCCCATTATGGAGGGGTCATTTTGACATAAAATTCAGGAATTTGGAGGATCGGGATCTGATTTTCAAGCGTCGTTCCTGGAATGTGAAGCCCGGGATTATCCAATTGTAACGTTGGATACCAGATTTTAATCCATATAAGTTCACAACATCGATTGTCCAGATTTGGGTGCGCTTTTGTGAGCTTCCGATGGAATACTGACAACCCAAGGTTTTATGGGCTATGGCTTCCATCTTGGGGACTCCTATCAGAATTTATGACTGAACTTTGAGCAAGTTGATGGGTCATTATGCTAGAGTGTTAGTGGAGATTGATTTGTCTCAAGAAATGGAGGAACGTATTTTGGTTGAAAGACCGGGACATTGCTCTTTTGCTGTGGTTCGTTTTGAAGGCCTCCCTAAATTCTGCAAGTCTTTTGGATCTCTGGGACATCTCCCTGAAACTTGCAGCAAAAACACGACAAAAGCTTCTACTCAAACGAAGATCTGGGTTAAAAAGAAGACGGAGCCTCAGCAACCATTGGCAGTAGCTACGGATCAAGATGAATGGTTGGATCCGGATCTCCTCCATGTGGATGCAGATTCTAAACAGGGTGATCTGGGTTCTAAACTATGAAGAAGGTTGCTCTAATACAAAGGACAAGGTTTGGGACAACCCTACTTCTGAAGATGATTGGCAACAACCTAGAAAGACAACTTCACCTTCCCGTACAGTCATGGCCCCCTCTGAGCCTACTACATCTAATACTTTCATTACTTTAGGGCCGACTTTGGATGAAGGTGTTAGTGTTAGTGTCCTAGATACAATCTTTTGTATGGACATAATACTAAGATAATATTTAGTGTTGGTTTAATATTATTGTTTATTTAATATTAAATATATGGTTTTATACTTATTAGAATATTGTGTTTGATTGTTTGCATTTGTTCTTATCTCTGTTCCTTTGAATCATTGCTGTCGTTGAGATGTTAGAACTCAGATGACTTAAGCATGATTCTCAAATAGCCCCAATCAAGGATCATCAAGAATGGGATATTGATGATGCAATGGAGATTGATGTGCGATTTGCATCATACTCTTAGAAAGTGTAGTAAGATCTCACTTACTACGAGATACCAGGTATCTAATGATGGATGCACAAATACCTTAGAGGGTATTGGTATACCCATCCGAGCAACCGTTTGATGTAGTTCCACTATATGTGTCTACGGGTATCTCGGATAGTGGGAGCAATGCATACTCCTTTGACTTGAGGTCAATACGCACGACATGTGTGGGGTGATGAACTTTAACCATGACCGATGCTTACACCCTTCCATGGGTGGATATGACTTGGATTGGGTTCATCACGAAGTGCATGTACGTGGTAGTTGAGCCAAGAATATGATTCATTCCTCAAAGTGGATTTAGAGAGAATATTCATCTTCCCATCATAATTGGATCAAAGTCATTGGTCAATACACGTCAACTTGGACTTTGTGGCCAAGTGTGACATAAATGATCAATTAGTGGTTGGAGATAATATGATTAAGTTATTTGAATAGACATTTCATCATGTTCAAGACTAATCGAGTATTCGTGAATTAAATGAGGAAATCGTAATAGTCTATGTTTCAGTTACAGGTAGTTGCACGTTTCTCGCAACGTACCTCATATATTGAGAATGTTTGATTTATTGTCTAGGGTTCAATTAAGACTGTTAGTTTGACTAATTGATCGATATATGAGGGCCAATGGGTCACACAACAAGTAACTCTCGTGTACGGATTATAGTTGGTTGATTAAGTATTAAATTGAATTTAATATTTAATTTATGGAGAATTAATAATATATTAATTTAAATTTATTTTTACTGTTTAATTAAATTAGATTTAATTAAATAGGAATCCCAAAATAAAAATATGGAATATTATTGTAGGGAAATATCCGTAGGGAAAAACATATCTTTGAGATTTGTTTTGCAAGATTAGAAATTATCTTCCTAATAAAAATGGCTTAAAATTTAACTCAGTCTCTCCCTATATATATGACTTCCCGGGATTCACTACAACTACAACAAGAAAACCTAGTTTCTCAATAAAATCTAGAATAGGAATTTTCCTAGTAAATTCCATCTCAGATTCAACGCTGGCAAATCTGTCAACGGGGATTATGTGGATACCGTAGTTGAGAAATCTGCTATCGAATTACTGTAAGATTTCTCGTTATGATTATGCGTACTCGTTTATGCAGTTAAATGTTCGTTGTTGGTGAACTATTTAATCTTGTTGCCATGTATTACGTGTTTACGTGTCTCTATATTCCAACAGTGGTATCAGAGTTTTAGACTCTTTAATTGATTGCATAAATTCAGGTTTATAAAAAAAAAATTATAAATTATTTGGTGCGGCCGTGTGAATTGATCGCACCATATGTATGAGTTTGTTTGCTAGGTACGCTCATTAGATGAGACGCACCCTATTAATTTTGTTCGCCCCTTTTTGGTCATCATCCCCAACTCAACCAAAATTAGGGTTTTCTGGGAAAACCCCTCTCGCCTCTGCCGCCGTGTTCTCTGGTTTTGTGGGGCGTTACGATGACGATCGAGCCGGCGGCCTTGTGCCGCAACTCACGAGGTCGCACGAGCCCACCTCTCACGATGCACCGTTCGTCGTCTCCATTGCGTTGAAAGGCGATTCCCCTGGTTTCATCTCTTTTCACGGTGGTGCACCCTCAAACAATCTCGAATCGCGGGGGTGCGCCATCGATTCACCTCGATTTGAGTTGCTGATGTTTGAATCCCTTTGAGGCTTGACCTTCGGGTCCGTCTCGATACGATTCTAGGCGACACGCCACCGAAATTGAGATGAACCAGTGGCGGCGGGCCGCCGATTCGTTCGACCGTTCATCTTCTGGTTTCGAACCAGTTCGATGAAAAGGAGGTCGAAGCCCCACTCGCGCCCCACCCATTTTCTTTGGTTGCGGCGGCGAGCCACCCGCACGCGATGTGCGGCGGCGGCGACTCGCGCCTGTTTGTCGACTGGTTTCACATCTTCTTTCTCGGTTGCATATGTTTTTCGATGAATTTGGGCTGTCTGATTCTTGATGAATGTTTACTGTTTTGTCGATTGGGTTTTTCAGTTTGGAACTGATGAAATTGAAATCGAATTAGACCCTAATAATTGGAACAGTTTTCAGAATTTTTTGGAATAATTCTAATGAACTAATGAATTGTTGGGCTTTTGGTTTGGATGACCCGATCGAAAAATAGCTTTAGAAACCGGGCGATGATGAGGGGAAGGACTGTGCCGAAATTGGATTGTTAGACAGGCCTTCCGTGCAATTTTGAAATTTGCACCCGAGCCCTTAACAAAATAAATTAAAATTGAAATTAAAATAATTTTTAAAAGTTAACAAAACTTAATTTTTGAAATTGTTTTAATTTGACTTAATTATTAATTAGATTAATAATTAATATTTGATAATTTCAAAATTAAAATTGAGATTGGATTTGGATATTTATTTTAAGACGATGTCAAATCCCATTTGGTTAACTTGTGCATTAAATTTGATTTAATTTATTAACCCCTTATAGACCGCGTTATATCTGTTTTGGTAGGCGGCGCCCAATAACTATCGGGCTGTATTAAATGTTTGGGTAGATGGTGTCCAACTGTTTATCAGTCCGTGTAATTCATGTTTGGGTAGGCGGCGCCCAAATATTTGCTCAAATATGATATAGAAAGCATGATGGATCTCGATTAATACCCCACCTTTAAAACGTTCCTCACTAAAGTATGGTTTTCTCTATAATTTGATAAGATGTCTTCCATCAAAATTAAAAGTAAACCGGAGATTTCGTTCCAATGGGTATTTAAGACCAAAGTCTTTGCTCGGATCTACACCTAACGGGGACTTTTATATGGACAAGTAGTGTTGGCGCTTGATGGTTGTAAACCAACTTGACTTTGTTTCACCAGCCAAAGCAGGGAAACGAAAGTTAAGTGACATTCAATTGAGCTAGGCACAACCAACTAGGAGTTGCAATTTTGCAATTGGTTTAGAGACCTACCAGTTTTGTTATTGCAACAATCAACCAAAGTAGATATTGTAGTAATAAGAACGTGGATCCTAGTCCATTATAATTTATATTAGATATAAATTCGTATTCTTCCGATGAGGTCGTTGAATATGTGAAAATAATGGAAACAAGATAAACTTAAAAGGCCATGTTTATTTTGATTGCTGAATATTGATCATATGAATTATGTGTTTAATTTCCGTTTTATTTTATTTCTCTAGGATTGTTGATAGGAATAACTAGTCATTGAGAAGCGTTTTGGAAACGAACAAATTAGCTGCGCCAAACTTTCTCGACTGGTACCGAAACGTTTGTTTGGTGCTCAGGCAAAAAAAGATTGATTACGTGTTGGACACGCCAATCCCTGCTACCCCGGAGACTGGTACTGAAGAAGCTGAGGCGTTTGGCGCCGAAGTTCAGAAGAAGCATCAAGAGGATGCTTCCCAGGATCAGTGTGTTATGCTACTCGGGATGACTCCTGAATTGCAAAGGCAACATGAGAAGATGCTTCCCTTTGAGATGATCAAGCATCTGAAGGATCTCTTTGATTCTGAATCTCGTTCCGAGATTTATGAAGTGATGAGAGATCTATTTAGATGCCGATTGTTCGAATGAGGGGAGGTTTCCCCTCATGTATTGAAGATGGTAGAGCTAATCGAGAAACTTGGTCGTCTGGGCATTGAGCTCAAGACCAATGTTGCTGTGTATGCCATTCTTCAGTCGCTTCCCTATTCATATTCGAGTTTCGCAGTAAACTTTAATATGAATAAGACAGAATCGACCATGCCCGAGCTACATAACATGCTAAAGACCTTTGAGTCTTCCACTACTAAGGAAAAGCTTGTTCTCATGGTGAGTGCCTCTACTTCTTCTGCTCCGAAAGGAAAGAAGAAGCGAAGGGGCAAGGCAAAGAAAGGCTCCAAGCCAAGTTTCCTTAAGCCCAAAGGTGGAATTCAAAAGAAGGAGAGGGTGGACAAGGATATATGTCTCCACTGTAAGCAGAAGGGGCATTGGAAGAAGGACTGTAAGGTTATAGTAGCTGAAAAGAAGACACAAGGTGTCTCAGCATCTGGAACATGTATGTTTGTTATTAAAATAAACATGTTCACAAATGATACTAACTGCTGGGTATTAGATACTGGTTGTGGCTCACACATTTGTACAAATGTGCAGGGACTCAAGGATAGCAGGGCAGTTAGGCTGGGTGAAGCCTCGCTACACGTTGGGAATAGAGCAAGAGTTGCTGCTGAGCGTGTTGACGTTTATGTTTTAGATTTACCCTCTGGTTTTAGACTTGAACTGAATAATTATTATTTTGTTTCTTCTATTATCCGCAACATTATTTCTATTCTCATGTTGGATATTGAAGGTTTTTCCTTCCATTTTGCAAACAATAATTGTTATTTTTCGCTTAATGGTCGTGTGTATGGAAATGCTCCTCTATCTAATGGTTTATATTTGTTGCATTGTGGATATAGCAGTCTTAATATACAAAATAAAAGACTCAAACTTAGTAATCATGAAAACCCGACATACTTGTGGCTTTGTAGACTTGGTCATGCATATGAGAAAAGAATTGCAAGGTTAAGAAAGTTAGACTACTTAACCCCATTCGACTTTGAGTCTTATGGAAGTTGTGAATCTTGTCTCAAGGACAAAATGACCAATAAACCCTTTTCTGGGAAAGGAGTTCGTGCCAAAGAAGTCCTAGAGTGTTGGGAAAATAGGGGTGAAAATAGGGGTACCTTATTCGAGATGATTTTAAATACATATTTAAATTAATCAATTAATTACTAGCATGAATTAATCCTAAATCAATTCAACATAATAATTAATAAGCGAATAAACAACATGCGTACACGTAATCCACGTAAATCCTAAGCATGCGGAATCTAGGAGTTACGAGATTACTAACCTCTTATAGAGACAACCGATGAGACGATGGATCAACCCAAAGAGCCTTCCCAAATATGTCCCAAGTCCACGAACGCAATCCGGTGGGAGGATTATCACGAACAATTTTAATAATAGAGAAAACCAAAAATATTTTGCCACACCTTTGTGGATTTCTAATATTTCCAAAACATGAAATTGCAGTTGGGAATGAAAAATTCATCCCCTATATATAGGGAGGGGTTGACCGATTTTTTTAAGAAAAAAAATTAAGGAAGAAAATTTTTTTCTTGATTCCAAGAAATCTTGAATATATCTCCTATATTATTTTCTTCTTAATTAAATTTTTCCATAAAAATCTTATTCCCCCTTTGTCCCATATTTTCGAAAATTACAAGGAAGAAGGAGTCAATATTTGACTTCTTGAATTTATGGGATAATTATGTATTCCAAGAATACTTATCTCTTTCCATAAAATCTTTTCAAGAAAATCTTTATTTTCCTTTTTCATACAAATTTCGAAAATAACAAGAAATATTAGGCAAGAATATTTTCTTCTCTCTTTCATTAATTGGACTTTATTTTGGGCTATTTGAGGGGCCTTTAGAAGAATTAAGATTGGACCTCCAATGGACTATGAAGCTATAATATTGGGCCAAATATTATTCAAAGTCCATTAATATTAATTTACTCCACTATAAAATTAATATTGAACTATCCATCTTAACCCATATTACGATTTTACTATAATATGGCTCCCGGTCATTATTTTCCGTGTTTAAGATTATCTTAGTCCATTAATTAATTAAGCCACTGAACAAGCTTTATATTAATTAATATCTTTATCCTTTGAGTAAAGACAGCTCAACATTATTATCCATACCGGAAATAAATTTCAACTTGCAAGATTTGGTATGATAAAGATTCTGAGCTCACCAAGGGGACAAATCAAGCAAGACGTACTTGCACACGATTCTCCATATTAAATGTCAGCAATCGTAATGTAATTAATAATATTGCCCAAGATATAAGGTATCGAATCATAATGACTCCCTTCCTATCATAAGTCAAAGCAATAGTTATTAATTTCACATGATCCTATTTAAGGGACGGAGATTAAGAAATAACACACCACTGAGGTCTAATTCTTGTATATTCAGTACCGAAGAATTTATCCTCCTGTAGGTCCTATTCAGTGCATCAAAATGCACTAGTATAATCTCTTGGTCAAGACAAGCCAATCTGAGTCTTATACATCAACCTTTCATGATGGTTTGTTCATTTCCATCTAGGTTGTGAATTTGTACCTAATTACGAGGAGCTGTTAATTTGATCTTCTGTGATCTGGTATCACCAAATTAACTACAACGTAATACGTACTAACTTATTGAACGAGTTTGCAATAAATATATATAACATTCATTCATATTTAAATGCAACATTGATTAATAATTTATTTCAGTAAATAAATAAGAAAATTCAGTTTGGTTATACAAAGTAAAAACATACTTTTCAGTATAACCCCAACAATCTCCCACTTATACTCAAAGTCTGCTTTTAAGTATACTACAGCATGTCTCGTGTTTTATGTGACATCTAATGTCACCCTACACGAACCTAATAATTTCTCCCACTTATACTCAAAGCAGATTGGCAACGTTCATGACACCCATTCCTTCCACATGTCATTCGAATGTACTCTGAGGCAGACCCTTTGTGAATGGATCTGCCAGGTTGTCTTCCTATGCAATCTTTGTCACCTCAATGTCTCATCTCTTAATGATTTCTCGTAAAAATGGTATTTTCTTTCATTGTGTTTGTTGGCCTTGTGTGCTCTAGGTTCCCTCGAATTTGCAACTGCTCCCGCATTATCACAATAGACCGTGATTGTGCTGGGCAAATCCGGGACAACGTCAAGTCCACTAGGAAGTTCTTGAGCCAAACCGCTTCCTGCACTGCTTCACAAGCAGCTACGTATTCGGCTTTCATGGTAGAATCGGCGATGCATTTCTGTTTTACGCTTCTCCATGTCATGGCTCCTCCCCCCATGCAAAACACACTACCCGAGGTAGACTTTCTGGAGTTCACGTCTGATTGGAAATTCGAGTCCGTGTAACCGATGGGGATTAGACTGTCTAACTAATAAACTAACATTCTGTCCCGTGTCCTCTTCAGATACTTCAGAATGTTCTTTACTGCAGTCCAATGCTCTTTCCCAGGGTTGCTTTGATATCTTGCTACCATGCCTATGGCAAAGCAGATATCCGGTCTCATGCACAGCATTGCGTACATGAGGCTTCCCACCGCCGAAGCATAAGGGATGCCCTTCATGTCATCTATCTCATTCTGTATTTTGGGACACATCTCTTTGGATAGATGGATTCCATGTCTGTTGGGCACAAAGCCTTTTTTGGAATCTTGCATGATGAAGCGCTTCAAAATAGTGTCTATGTATGAGGCTTGTGAAAGCCCAATCATTCTTTTCCTGCGATCTCGAGTGATCTTGATCCCTAAGATGTGACCGACTTCCCCTAAATCCTTCATATCAAACTATTTTGATAGCCATGCCCTTACGTCCGACAATACCTTTACATCGTTTCCGATGAGCAATATGTCGTCTACGTATAGTACCAAAAATACTAATGCAGTTCCGTCACTTTTTGTAAACACAACTTTCAAAGTTGTTTTGATCAAAACCGTAGGATTTTATAACTTGATCAAAATACTGATTCCAAGCACGGGATGCTTGCTTCAGCCCATAAATGGACTTCCTAAGCTTGCAAATCAGATGCTCTTGACCTTTTTCAATGAAGCCTTCGGGTTGTTGCATATAGATTTCTTCGTCAAGACTTCCATTGAGGAAAGTTGTCTTGACATCCATTTGCCAGATCTCAAAGTCTAAATGTTCAGTAATCGACAAGAGAATGCGGATGGACTTGAGCATGGCTACGGGCGAAAAGGTTTCCTCATAATCGATCCCTTCTTTCTGAGTGTACCCTTTCGCCACTAGTCTTGCTTTAAAGGTTTCAACCTTTCCGTTCGGTCCCCTCGTTCTCTTGTATACCCACTTGCATCCAATGGGTTTTACCCCATTAAGTTGTTCGACTAGCTCCCACACTTTATTGTGATCCATTGAACCCATTTCGGCTTCCATTGTTGTTTGCCAAGATGTTGCATCTTTGATTGTTCCGTAAAGTTCCACGACAGATAATCACATCGTTATGCAAAACAGTAACATGGTTACTAAAACGAACAAAATATCCATCGACAAATAGTTTAGAAACTGAAATAAGGTTTTTCCAAAAAATATTGGAGAATTAATTGCCCGGATCTATTCGGGATGAATAATTAAATACAAATTTAATTCTAACAATTATTACTAGCATGAATTAATCCTATATTAATTCAATAATAATTCAACAATAAATCATGCATATAAAATAATACATAAATCCTACGATGAATTGCTACTACGGGTTTATATGAACTAACCTTTCGGAGTGACAACCGTTGAGAAGATGGATCCCGTTCACACGAACACACCAAAAAGCCTTCTCAAGTATCCCCTTACCCTTTTCAACAATCCGGTGGAAGGAACTCGCGAACAATTTAACAAAAGGAAAAATAAAATTATGTTGCACCACCTTTGTTGATTTCTAATTTTTCCAACACATGGAATTGCACACTCACAATTGAGGTTTTTCGAAAATACACAATCTGTCGACGTTTTAAAATATTTGATATTTTATCGACGCTGATATTTTTCCGAAAAAACATTTTTTGTGTTCTCCTGGGGATGAAACATTCATCCCCTATTAATAATGAGGGATTGGTCGAAATTTTAGGTGAAAATAAAGATGGGAAAATCTTTTTCTTGATCTCCAAGAAATCTTGAATATATCTCATATATTCTTTTCTCCATAATTAAATATTCCACAAAAATTTCAACTCCTCTTGTTATGGTATATTTCGAAAAATAAGGATAAAGATTCCAAGATTTGGATCCTCTTGAATTTATGAGATATTCTTGTATTCCAAGAATACATATCTTCCATAATATCTTTTCAAGAAAATCAAGAAAATCTTTCTTTTCCTTCTTTTTCTATGTTTTTCGAAAATCATCATATAAATAACCAAGTGGGAGATTTCTTGAATTTAATGAGATAATCTTGTATTCCAAGAATACATATCTTCATTCCATAACAAAATTCAAAGAAAATCTTTCTCCCCTTTTATACATTTTTTCGAAAATTTAGGAAAAATAGCAACAAAAATTTATTTTATTTTTAAACACTTTTTTCAGTTATTGGACTTTATGTTTGGGCTACTTGAGGGGCCTTTAGGAGAATTAAGATTGGACCTTCCAATGGATCTTGAATTATCAATATTGAACCACAATATTATTCAAGCCCATAAATATTAATTAATCCCACTACATAATTAATATTGCACTATCCATCTTAACACATATTACTGTTAATATGGCTTCTGTTGGGAAATAAATTTAATAAAAAGGATTTTGATTAGATCCCAAAACCCCTGAGTATGACATGTTCAGATAATCTTGATAGATGAATCGATTCATTTTTAGAGTGTTAGGGATATTATCTCGCACCATGTATAGTCGGCAGATATAGAACAAAGTTAGTTCAAGACTCAAAGAAGAAATCGAGATATCAAGACTCGAAGAGATATCGAGAACCTGCCTCGAGAACTTGAAGACTCGTAGAACTCAAGACTCAGAGAACTCAAGACTCGAGAAACTCAAGACTCGAGAGAAATATCGAAGATTCTTCGAATATATCTTTTGAATGCTCAAGATATCCCGAATGTTCCGAGGCAATCGGTTGAGGAATATAGCCGTTGGAATCCAAATGACGTGGACCAACGAGAGGAAGACAACCACCAAAAAAGTCAAGTAGAACTTACAAAGAATAGTATGGATTTGAATGTGATTCTCTCAACGGTAACATTCAAATCCACACTATAAATACAAGTTCTTCCTTCATTATCAAAAGGGGGTGGATGCGTGGAGATTATGCACAAAATGCTACAAAGCCAAAGAGCGTTATAGTCAAAGCATTCCCACCCTAGAACACAAGTCTGTAGATATACAAATATATTCAAAGAGTGTTCTAGAACCCAACCTAAGCAACCCACGATGTATCATAAGCTTAGAGAGATTTTCCCAACCTTAGCATTGAGGCTAAACCATTGTAAGGGAAAATCTCACCATAGTTGGAGACAACACCAAACCCAAACCCAAAGTGAAGTGAGGTAGTTGTTAGGCAAACCCGAGTGAGGGTGATAAGTCCCGGCTGAGTGTGAACTCGTTAAACATCTAAGAGTTTGAGTTAGTAAACTACGGAGGTAGTCAGAAAGCTCAGGGTCGGGTTGAGTTAGTAAACTACGTGGAGTAGTCAGAAAACTCAGGGCCGAGGTTGAGTAAGTAAACTACGAGGTAGTCGAAAGCTCGAAGTTGATAAGGAATTTCCCTAGAGAGGGGAGAGTGGATGTAGGACTGGTTGTCCGAACCACTATATATTGTTGTGTTGTTTACTGCTTTATGTTTATACTTGTCATATGCATCTAGTTATAAGCAAAACACAACACATGAGCTCCAAAGTTTAAAAATTGGAAACACTCTTGCCCTCACCCCGCTTTTATATGCAAAAAAAATGAAACGTTTTGCTTCATACGACGCCAAAAAATAGGTTTTCCCACCGACCAACAAGTGATATCGGAGCGGTGCTCAAAAGATTACTTCTTCAATGTAATCGCCGAAAGCGAGATCTATTTTTAAAAACATGTCTCGATCCGATACCATCAACAAGGTATCAAGGAAAATGAAAAGTTTTACACAACAATGGAATAATAGAACTTTTCATTGATAAAGACCAAGGTCGTTACATTACAAGTTACAAATGCAAGAGAACCCGGAGGTCAATACATAACTCTAAACCCTAAACCCTTAAGCTAATAACCCTAAACCTTCATCCAAACCCAAACCCGATCTATGAGGGTAGTGATTAAGAGGAGGAGAGAGAGATTTTAAGATCTCATGCTCTCATTTTCCCCACTTAACAGGGTGAGGGAGGCTTGAAAGGTAATCCTATGCCAAGAACCGATGGACTCTCCAATGGAGTGAGAGCGGCCTTGATAGGATTTTTAAGCCAGAGCCCCTAAGAAAGAGTCGATTGGGCTCTCCAAATTGTTAAATGGTGAGTTGATATTGGAAGATCGGCCGTTGTCCGATCAAGATCGCATATCAAACTCACGCTCATTTTCAGACCGAAATCCTAATGCCGGGTTACGCCATCCGAGAAAAGACACACAAGGTGCATACGATTAGGAGAAGTGTCTTCTCCGGTTAACAAAGCGGATCCGCCACCGATGGTAGAGAAGCTTAGCAACGATTGTATGAGAAATCTTTGATGACGACGAGAACCGCAAAAAGGACACACGGGGTTGATTTGAGAAGATAAAATCATGGAAAAAGGGGTAAAAGTGTTTGCTTAAGTCTCACCGAAAACAAGGGTTCACCAGATACATGATTCTACAAAGAAGATAAGTATGGTGAATGAGTTATGTTGTGTAAAATATTGGTCCAATTTATAGAGGCCAAGCAAGGGTGCAAATGCAAATTTGAGTTCTCAAAGCCTTTTTAGAAAAATTTGCATCACAAGGACAAATGCGTAGAAATCACGCTGACCGATAATTGATAAAGTTACGGCGGATTGACATATCGAGAGAGTGTCGACGATATCTCACGCATGTCAAATCGCACCAACTTAGGGAATAGAGGCTACTACTCTAGACTAAGTTTTGGCAAAGAACACTTTCCAAGAATCGCTTAATCCGAGGAGAATCGTTAGGTCAACAAAAATCGATTACATATAAAGTTGATCAAATGAAGAAAATCAGCTGAGCTTGAAAACTTCACCAAATCAGATATATCGGTCTATATCAGTTGAAAGGGGAACTTCAACTTGAGGGGGAACTCACAGAATCAAAAGTAGATGATCAAGATCAAGACATGGGCTGCTTTTTTTCCACCGACGAGATCAAATAAAGTTAGATGAGTTCAAATGATGAAATTTGCAAAACCCGTAAGTGAAGAAAAAGCTAAAACCAAAGAAATCGGAAGAGAAGGTTGCAAATCGTAATATGAGCAAAAGAGATCGATCAAGATCGGGCGTGATCGAGATCGATATGATAATGAAGCGAATGAAGACCGATCGAGATTAGACGTGATCAAGATCGATATGATAAACCCGATATGCTAACCCCGATATAATGACTGATGCTATGTTGATCTAAAGATGTGTTGATCTGATTAGTCGAGCTAATCAGATCGGGCAAAAAAAAAATCAGATAGCTTGGGTAAAGTGATCTGAGACTCGGTAAGTAAAGTAAACTGAGACTCAGTATAGGTCAAAAAGACCTGAGGGTCAAAATGTCTGGTCGGGAGAAACCGAACTCCGATCAAGATGAGTGTCGATACTAATCGACGACAAGGTCCATTGAAGAAGAATGAGGAGCCGAAATAAGATGTAAGATCAAGACCAAAACCAAGACTTGTAATTCTTTATGTTTTTTTTTTCTTTATTTCTTTGATAAGTTCATTGTAATCTGTAACTGATAACATACAATCAATGAAACTTTTATCTTTATGCTCAAAGATAATACCTCATTATCTTTTTACATGTCTTTTATGTTGATATGCCTGATTGAATGTCTCTGATCTGATTGTATGCTCATATAAAAGGGAAACTATATGATGCTATGGAAGAAATTGCTTAAGTATTTAGTAATGATCTATTTAGGAAAGATTCATTATGAAGAAATCAGTTGAATGATTTAAATTGATTAGAGATTTACCATTCTTGTAATAGGAAAAACTGAAACCTGAGTATAGGTTATATGTTTGTAACAAGATAGGTTTTGCATCATCAAAAAAGGGGGAAATTGTTGGGAAATAAATTTAATAAAAAGGATTTTGATTAGATCCCAAAACCCCGAGTATGACATGTTCAGATAATCTTGATAGATGAATCAGATTCAGTTTAGAGTGCCTGGGATATTATCTCGCATTCATGTATAGTCAGATATAGAATAAAACAAAGCCAAGACTTTGAAGAAATCGAGATATCAAGACTCAAAGAGATATCTTGAACTCAAGCCTCAGAGAACTTGAAGACTCGAGAGAACTCAAGACTCGTAGAGAACTGAAGACTCAGAGAACTGAAGACTCAGAGAACCTGAAGACTCAGAGAACCCGAAGACTCAGAGAAATATCAAGACTCAAAGAATATATCAATGCCAAAGATATCCCGAATGTTCCGAGGCAATCAAGCCGAGGAATATAGCCGCTGGAATCCAAATTGGCGTGGACCAACGAGAGGAAGACAACCAAATTGAAAAAGTCGCAGACCATAAAGAATAGTATGGATTTGAATGTGATTCTCCCAACCAGAATATTCAAATCCACACTATAAATACAAGTTCTTCCTTCATTATCAAAAGGGGTGGATGCGTGGAGATTATGCACAAAATGCTACAAAGCCAAAGAGCGTTATAGTCAAAGCATTCCCACCCTAGAACACAAGTCTGTAGATATACAAATATATTCAAAAGAGTGTTCTAGAACCCAACCTAAGCAACCCACGATGTATCATAAGCTTAGAGAGATTTTCCCAACCTTAAGATTGAGGCTAAACCATTGTAAGGGAAAATCTCACCATAGTTGGAGACAACACCAAACCCAAAACCCAAGGTGAAGTGAGGTAGTTGTTAGGCAAACCCCGAGTGAGGGGTGATAAGTCCCGGCCGAGTGTGAACTCGTTAAACATCTAAGAGTTTGAGTTAGTAAACTACGGAGGTAGTCGAAAAGCTCGTGGTCGTTGAGTTAGTAAACTACGTGGAGTAGTCGAAAACTCGGTACGAAGTTGAGTAAGTAAACTACGAGGTAGTCGTAAAGCTCGTGTTCGATAAGGAATTTCCTAGAGAGGAGAGTGGATGTAGGACCGGGTTGTCCAAACCACTATATATTGTTGTGTTGTTTACTGCTTTATGTTTATACTTGTCATATGCATCTAGTTATAAGCAAAACACAACACATGAGCTCCAAAGTTTAAAAATTGGAAACACTCTGCCCTCACCCCTGTTTTATATGCACCGAAAATGAAAAGTTTTGCTTCCGCACGCGCAAAATAGGTTTTCCCACCGGGACCAACAGCTTCCAGTTATTATTTCCCGTGTTTAAGATTATCTAGCCCATTAATTAATTCAAGCCACTGAAATAGCTTTCCATTAATTAATATCTTTTGTCCTTGGTTAAGGAACAGTTCAACATTATTACCCATACCGGAAACTAGTCCCACTTGCAAGATTTGGTATGATAAATCTTATGTACCTCCCAAGGGGGGCAAATCAAAAAAGCTTGTACCGCGATTCTTCAGATTAAATCTTAGCAATCGCATGTGACCAATAATATTGCCCAAGATATAAAGTATTGAATCTCGTTGATTCTCTACCCGTAATAAGTCAAAGCAATACTTACTAACCACACACGATCCTATTTAAGGGAATAAGATTAAGAAATAACGAACCACTGAGGTCTAATTCTTCCTAGTTCAGTGCTGAAGAATTTGTCATGTAGGTCCTATTCAGTGCATCAGTCATGCACTAGTGTAATCTCTTGGTCAAGACAAGTCAATCTGAGTCTTACACTTCAACCTTTCACGATGGATTGTTCGTTTCCATCTAGGTCGTGAATGGTGTACTTTTGGTTACAAGGAACTGTTAATTTAATCTTCTGTGATCTGGTATCACTAAATTAACTACAATGTAACACGATTATTTATTGAACAATTATGCAAGAAATCCGAGTCCGTAGTAGATGGGGATTAGGATTATCGATCGATAAACCAACATTCTATCTCGAGTTCTTTTCGATACTTCGAATGTTTTTAATCGCCATTCAATGTTCTTTTTTCCTCGGTTTACTTTGATATCTTGCCACCATGCCAACGGCAAAGCGGATATCCTGGTCCTCGCACAACATTGCATACATAAGGCTTCCGACACCAAGCATAAGGAATGCCTTTCATGTCATCTATCTCCTTTTTGTGTCTTAGGGCACATTTCCTTGATAGATGGATTCCATGCCCCGAAAGGTACGGCCTTTCTTGAATCTCGCATCTTTGAATCGCTTCAAGACAGTGTCCATGTATGAAACTTGCGATAAGCCTATCATCATTTTCTTGCGATCTCGGGTAATCTTGATCCCAAGGATGTGCCCGGCTTCCCCTAAGTCCTTCATATCAAACTGTTTTGAAAGCCATGCCCTTACATCTGATAACACCTTTACATCATTCCCGATGAGCGTAATGTCGCTCTACGATAGTACTAAGAATACCAATGCAGTTCCGACATGCTTTTTGTACACACAACTTTCGAACTCGTTTTGATCAAACCCATAAGACTTTATTACTTGATCAAAACATTTATTTCAAGCTCTGGATGGTTGTTTGAGTCCATAAATGGACTTCTTGAGCTTACAAACTAGGTGTTCTTGGCCTTTTTCAATGAAGCCTTGGGGTTGTTGCATATAGATTTCTTCATCAAGACTTCCGTTAAGGAAAGCCGTCTTGACATCCATTTGCCAGATTTCAAAGTCGATATGCACAGCAATCGACAAGAGAATTCGGATGGACTTGAGCATTGCTATAGGTGAAAAAGTTTCCTCATAGTCGATCCCTTCTTTCTGAGTATAACCTTTCGCCACAAGTCTTGCCTTGAAGGTTTCCACCTTCCCGTCCGGTCCTCCTTTTCTCTTGTACACCCACTTGCAACCAATGGGTTTGACCCCATTAAGTGGTTCGACTAGTTCCCACACTCTGTTATGATCCATAGAACCCATTTCGGCTTTCATTGTTGTTTGCCAAGAAGCCGCATCCTTGTCTTGGATTGCCTCGTCATATGTCCATGGGTCTGATTCATCTTGTCCGGGAATCAAGTTCGAGGACTCTCCTATCCCCATGAATCTCTCGCCGCCTCCAACCCTCCCACTATGATGAGGTTTTCGGTTGTGTAAGGTGTCGTTTGGTATGTCATCTTGTACAAATAGTTATCGAGGTTAGCCCCTTAGCTCATTTAAGGTAATCTCACTTCGGGTCTTCTTTCGCTCATATAGTCTTCTTCCAAAAATCTAAAGTGGGTGCTTATTACCACCTTTTGATCTTCGGGACCATAGAACATACACCCTTTGTTCCTCGGGGTATCCTATAAACAACCTTAATTACGATCGAGGATCCAATTTTTCCGGCTTCCTTGTCCAACACGTAGGCGGACATCCCCAAATTCTCATGTGTCTCAAATCGAAGCCATGCCCGCCTACAATTCTTTGGGAGTTTTGGGAACCGATTTGATGGCACCAAGTTCGTAATGTAAGCCATTGCTTCCAAGGCATGACCCCTGCATTACTTGGGTAGATCCGCATAACTCATCATTGATCTAACCATTTCTAAAAGAGTTCTGCTTCTTCGCTCTTCGCAACCCCGCTTTTGTTGAGGGTTCCGTGCGATTAATGATACAATCCCTTCATCCGATAAAGTAGTTCAAAAACTCATTCTTTGAGGTACTCACCTCCACGATCGGATCGTAGAGACTTGGCACGTTTTTCCCTATGATTCTCTGCTTGAGCCTTAAATTCTTTGAATTTCTCAAAGGTCTCGATTTATGCTTCATAAGGAAAATATAGTCATTCCTTGAGTAGTCATCAATAAAAGTGATGAAATACTCATAACCTCCTTGTTGGTCCCGTGCAAAACGAGTCTTACACGTATGGGGGGAATACACGTGTTCATGTTTTTAAAACTTTTTCTTCGAGGTCGGCTTGGGTCGATAATCCTCAAGATTAGGTTCGAGAAGACAGATCCCTCCGAGACAAAGTCTATCGAGACAAAGGATCCCGAAGTTGCTTTTCGATACCTCGGATAATCCCAACCGAGTCCCGAGTATCGAGAGATCTGAGTTTCTTGGATCGGGATAACTAACTTATCAATCCTCGGAAGAGAGTTTTTGGTAACTTCTCGATTCTAAATTACTCGATTAAATGCGGAATGGTTGGCCCTTTAGTTTATACTGCGTTTTAAGCTTTCTTTAAAACCTTCCCTTTATGAAATAGTGATTAGGCTGTGAATCAATTATGCAACCGATTGGATTGATTCCAACTGAATATCGATGAAAAGTATGCTTTCAAAATCAAGTCAATGCAATGATTAAGCACATATAAGGAAAGCAATAAAGAACACAACAATTATAGTGGTTCGAGAGACTCAAGCTCCTCGTCCACTCTCCGATCCTCGAGAAATTCACTAATCGCTTCGAGCTTTCCGACTACCTCGTAGTTTACTTTTCAACTTCGCCCTCGAGTTTTCGACTACTCCACGTGGTTTACTTACTCAACCCGACCTTGAGTTTTACACTACCTCCGTAGTTTACTTACTCAAACTCTCACAAGCTTTCGGACTACCCTCAGAGCTTACTAACTTCTCCTCTAGAGTTTTTAGACTACTCCGCGTAGTTTACTAACTCTTTACAACTCTACTCACCAACAAACACACTCCAACTACCTTCTCAAGGGTTTGGGGTTTCTTGGTTGGTTTCAACTAGATGAGATATCCTTTACAATGAAGCACAATGCAAAGGGTTAGGATATCTCGACTAAGCTTTGGATAATTCTTATCAAGCTAGGCTTAGTATAGTGAGCTCTCTTCAATATAGAAGCACTTGGGAAATTCTAAGTTTTTTCGAGTGCTTTAACTTTTGCAAGAATAAGTTTGAGCTCTTGAGTTGCGTATAAATTTCCGTAACCTTACAATGTAGAGGGTCACCAAGATTTATAGGCATACACCAAGGTCACTCTTGAAAACTATCCGTTGGAGAGATAGCCGTGAGTTTCCTCTTAAGGTGTGTGAGAAACGACTATATTTAGGGTTTGAAACTCTAAACACGTTTTTAGGCAATAGCCTTTCATGTAGCCGGTCTTCACTTTTTGCGATCTGGAACTTTCGTACATCGACATCTTTTTTTGTGACACATCCTTTCGATTAAGGTATGGTACGATGTTGTCTTCCTCTTTTTGACTTTTGTCTCGGTTGAAGGTAGACACCTTCAACGACTCTTTTTGTTACAAACTCGAGTTTGATATAACCTTAACAACACTTGACTTAGTTCCTTTTTATGCGCGTTTGAATGTCTTGGCAAATATCTATTTTCTAAGGAATCACGATCTTCTCGATGTGCATCCTTGGATAGATATATTCGATTGCCTCGGAACATTGAGTTCATCTTGAGCATTGATACCTTCTTGAGTCTTGATAATTATTGTGCCTTTAGTATTCTTGATCTTGATCTTGATCTTGGTCTTGTGTCTTGAGTCTTGAGGTCTTGAGTCTCTTGACCGATATCTTGAATCTTAAATCTTGAGTCTTGATTCCTCGATATCAAGATTACATGAAGTTCTCGATTTCATCTTGATCTTGAACCTCGTAACCTTCATCATCTCGAAACTTCAGCTTTCTTCAAACATACCGAGTTCTTCGAGTCTTGAACCTATCCTCAACTATATCTGCCGACTATACATTGTGCGATAACATCCCGAATACTCTAAAAACCTGAATCCTCGACTCAACTATCAAGATCATTCTAACATGTCATACTCGGGGTTTTGGGATCTTAATCAAAATCATATATCTTTTATTAAATTCATCTCCCAACACTCCTCTTGCTTTGATTGACATTGGACCACATACGTTTATGTGAACGATTTCTAACACTTCTTTGGCTCTATTTCCCTTGGCTCCGAATGCCCACTTGGTCATTTTACCCTCCAAACATGATTCGCAGGTTGATTGGTTCAACTTGGAGAGACTCCAAAGGAACCGCCTTCTACCAACCTTTGGATCCTTTTTGATTAATATGTCCCAATCTAAGATGCCATAGAAGTGTCTCGTTCACGTCTGATGAACATTTTCTTTTATCTAAACCAATTGATGTGTTATAGGATGCATTTCGTGAGTGGTGTGCCGCATTAATTGTATAGAGATTATTCAACAACGTTCCATGATGATAAATTTATCATAAAGAGAAATGGTAACAACTTTATCAAAAGTAACCGAATATCCATCAATATAAAGTTTAGAAACCGAAATTAAATTCTTTCTAAAAGTAGGAACGTAAAGAACATCTCTTAAAATTAAAACTCGTCTTCAAAAGACAGTGCACTTCTCCCATCAAGTTTAATTTGCCACTCTCGAAGATCGCCCGATGTGATGAGGATCTCACTCCCACTAAGTTCTTGCCGTCACTTTGAACCCGTGAAGCAAACATGATCGATGGATCCCGTATCAACTACCCACGAATGAGAAGTATACACCGCTAAACAAGTTTCAACAACTAGTGCGTGAGAATTACCTTTCTTTTCCGGCCCTTTTTCGGGTTGAACAGTAAACCTCCATTGTCCTTACCGCTTGTTGAAGCACTTCCTCTTTTGATTTTCCTTGACACCACAAGCATTCCTCATCTTACCATTGCCCTTGGCAACAATTGAGTTTTATTGCTTATGGCTTTTGTTTCTCTTCTTCTTCTTGCATACCCTTGGCCTAGAAGATGAAGATGGACCACTTGCCATACAAAGCTTGAGTTTGGTGCCCCATCAACATCTCTCTCCGAGACCAAAGCTTGCAACAAATCAATTAGCGAGGCCAAAATGCTCAAAAACTTTTGGGCGAGAGTGAAGTACCAAATTCATCCGAGTCTCCAGTTATAATCTGCTTTCTCGAACCTCAAGTTTGTTCAGATGGACCATCAATTTTGAGGACGTAATCCCTTATGGGTTTGCCCTCCACCATTTTCAGCAACGACATCTCTCGCAAGGTGATCTGACGAGTCCCGCATTTTTGACTCGTCAGTTGGCTCATCTGATTTTGGTGTGTCAAGAACCCACTTGTGCTTTTGTGCAGTTAGGACAGTTACAATTTTTCGTTTCCTATCAATATAGTTTCCATACTTATTCTATTGACTTTAAGTATAATAGCAGTGGATTAAAAGGTTACGACATGCTGAATTGAAATAAATAACTATATGCATAAGCACAAATATATAACAAAGTTCGATCACATGCATCATATTAAAATCTCAAAAAAATATGAACATGCATCAGCCAACATCTCAAAACAGTTTAAATAAGCCACTTGGGGTGGGTCATTATTTAAACACATTCAAGCAGGTTACAAACAAGAACAGTTACAAACCTTTAATATCCAGATTAATAGTTGGCTCCCACTTGACCAATATAAAATTGACAGGGGCTTCGGGAAAGTATATGCATATCCATTTTATACCTAAGTAATAACCATGATTAAATACAGAATTATTATTTCGCTTTGAACGAGGCTCGTGGGGAGGGTCATCGTCGCCACTAGTAATAATCCACAATCATCCATTTGGAATTTATTCATGTGAAAGCTATCTTTTGACCGTCCCGTGGGGGGAATTTCTCCAAAAGAATTCACAAATAAATAAATCATGGAGGTCAAAATTAATTCAATTTTATTATCCGGAATAAAATTATCAATTAATTGTTTAAGCATACTTAGTAATTTTCGAAAGTGAGATTTTTCAAAACATTTTCTCATGCATCGCAAATTTAAACACAATTTAAATAAGCATAAAATAATGCATAAACATCAAAACAAAATTAAACACATTGGGCACATATATCCAATTGTCACGGTTAATTTTTGTCATGTCTTGATATCGAGAAATCGTCTTCTTCGCCTTCATCGTTCGTCTCGAAAGGTTCGCCACGTCAAGTGACATCATCGACTAGCTCGCGGGTCGGAGTGCCCGTCTAGCACTCCCCCGGCCGTGTCGAGTGGCGTCCGTGCCCGATTCCGGATCCATTCATCTATAATTCATCGTCTTCGTCTTGTCTCACGATCCGGTTTTAATTTATTTACGATAAATAAATAAACCTAGATCTAGACTAGTCTATTACATTGAACGAATCAAACAAATCCTAATCTACTCGTGAATTTTCTCACGAGGCAAAACGAATTCGAGCGAGTCGAATTAAAAACCACAATTTATATGCATGCATAAATAAACACATTAAATTCCATGACAATTGGATACCTGCAAAAAAGATCTAGCAATTCTACTATCCAATTTCAAATTTAATGAAAATGAATTAAATTACAATTTAAAATTCAGAGCCCAAAATCGAGGCTCTGATACCATTTGTTGGGGAATTAATTGCCCGGATCTATTCGGGATGAATATTTAAATACAAATTTAAGTCTAACAATTATTACTAGCATGAATTAATCCTATATTAATTCAAATAATAATTCAACAACAAATCATGCATATAAACAGTTCACATAAATCCTACGCATGCGGAATTGCTACGGGTTTATATGAACTAATCTTTCGGAGTGACAACCGTTGAGAAGATGGATCCCGTTCACACGAACACACCAAAAAGCCTTCTCAATTATTCCCTTGTCCTTGTTCAACAATCCGGTGGAAGGAACTCGCGAACAATTTAACAAAAGGAAAAATAAAATTATGTTGCACCACCTTTGTGGATTTCTAATTTTTCCAACACATGGAATTGCACACTCACAATTAAGGTTTTTCGAAAATACACAATCTGTCGACGTTTCAAAATATTTGATATTTTATCAACGCTGATATTTTCCGAAAAACCAATTTTTGTGTTCTCCTGAGGATGAAACATTCATCCCCTATTTATAATGAGGGGTTGGTCGAAATTTTAGGTGGAAATAAAGATGGGAAAATCTTTTTCTTGATCTCCAAGAAATCTTGAATATATCCCATATATTCTTTTCTCCATAATTAAATATTCCACAAAATTCCCAACTCCTCTTGTTATGGTATTTTTCGAAAAATAAGGATAAAGATTCCAAGATTTGGATCTTCTTGAATTTATGAGATATTCTTGTATTCCAAGAATACATATCTTCCATAATATCTTTTCAAGAAAATCAAGAAAATCTTTCTTTTCCTTCTTTTTCTATGTTTTTCGAAAATCATCATATAAATAACCAAGTGGGAGATTTCTTGAATTTAATGAGATAATCTTGTATTCCAAGAATACATATCTTCATTCCATAACAAAATTCAAAGAAAATTTTTCTCCCCTTTTATTCATATTTTTCGAAAATTTAGGAAAAATAGCAACAAAAAATTATTTTATTTTTAAACACATTTTTCAGTTATTGGACTTTATGTTTGGGCTCTACTTGAGGGGCCTTTAGGAGAATTAAGATTGGACCTTCCAATGGATCTTGAATTATCAATATTGAGCCACAATATTATTCAAGCCCATAAATATTAATTAATCCCACTACATAATTAATATTGCACTATCCATCTTAACTCATATTACTGTTAATATGGCTCCCGGTTATTATTTCCCGTGTTTAAGATTATCTAGCCCATTAATTAATTCAAGCCACTGAAATAACTTTCCATTAATTAATATCTTTTGTCCTTGGTTAAGGAACGGTTCAACATTATTATCCATACCGGAAACTAGTTCCACTTGCAAGATATGGTATGATAAATCTTATGAACCTCCCAATGGGGCAAATCAAACAAGCGTACTTGCACACGATTCTTCGTATTAAATTTTAGCAATCGCATGTGACCAATAATATTGCCCAAGATATAAAGTATTGAATCTCGTTGATTCTCTACCCGTAATAAGTCAAAGCAATAATTACTAACCACACGCGATCCTATTTAAGGGACGAAGATTAAGAAATAACGAACCACTGAGGTCTAATTCTTCCTAGTTCAAAGGTTGAAGAATTTGTCCTCCTCAGAGGTCCTATTCAAAGCATCACCATGCACTAGTGTAATCTCTTGGTCAAGACAAGCCAATCTGAAGTCTTACACTTCAACCTTTCACGATGGATTGTTCATTTCCATCTAGGTCGTGAATGGTGTACTTTTTGTTAAAAAAACTGAATAATTTAATTTACTTTCGTGATCCGTATCACTAAATTAACTACAATGTAACACGACTTATTTATTGAAACAGTTATGCAAAGAAATATATGTAACATTCAATGATATTTAAAGCATCAGTGATAAACAATTTATTTCAGTAAATAAGACAGAAATTCAGTTTGATTATACAAAGTAAAAGCATAATTTCCAGTATAATCCCAACAAAAAACAGGAACATAAAGAACATCTCTTAAAATTAAACTCTCGTCTTCAAAAGATAGGTGCACGTCTCCCCATCGCATCACCGCCACTCTCGAAGATCGCTGGCGTGATGTGGATCTCACTTTCACTAAGTTGTTGGGTTAGCTTGAACCCGTTAAGTAAACATGATCAGTGGATCCCGTATCAACTACCCACGAATGAGAAGTATACGCCGCTAAACAAGTTTCAACAACTAGTGTATGAATATTACCTTTCTTTCCACTCCGCTTGGGATTTGAACAGGCCAACCTCCATTGTCCTTACCGCAGTTGAAGCACTTCCCCTTTGAATTTCCTTGACACCATCAGGATCCCTCATCTTACCAATTCCCTTGGCAACAGTTGAGTTTGATTGCTTATGGCTTTTGGTCCTCTTCTTCTTCTTGCCTTCCCTTGGCCTAGAAGATGAAGATGGACCACTTGCCGTCAAAGCTTGAGTTTTGTGCCTCATCAACGTCTCTGCCACGACCAAAGCTTGCAACAAATCAGCTAGCGAGGCCAAAGTGCTCAAAAACTTTTGGGCAGAGAGTGGAGTAGCAAATCGATCTGGGTCTCTAGATCATAATCTGTATCCAGATCCTCAAGTTTGTTCAGATGGGTCATCAATTTTGAGGACGTAATCCCATACGGGATTGTCCTCCACCATTTTAAGCGATAACATCTCTCGCATGGTGATCTGACGAGCCTCGCATTTTTGACTCGTCAGTTGGCTCATCTGATTTTTTGGTGTGTCAAGAATCCACTTGTGTTTTTGTGCAGTTAGGATAATTTTAATTTTTTGTTTCCAATCAACATAGTTTCCCAGACAATTCTATTGACTTTAAGTATAATAACAGTGGATTAAAAGGTTATGACATACTGAACTGAAATAAACATACATCTTGTGTCAATGTCCGGATCAACACAAAGAAAATCACACAATTCGATCACATGATTCATATTAAAATCTCAAAAAAATATGAACATGCATTAGCCAACTCTCAAAACAGATTTAAATGAGTCTCTTGGGAGGGTCATCATTTAAATCACATTCAAGCAGGTTACAAACAAGAACAGTTACAAACCTTTAATTTCAAAAATTAATAGTCGGCTCCCACTTGACCAATATAAAATTGACAGGGACTTCGGTGAACTATATGCATATCAATTTTATACCTAAGTAATAACCATGATTAAATACAGAATTACTACTTCGTTTTGATCGAGCCTCTTGGGAGGGTCATCGTTGCCACTAATAATAATTCACAATCATCCTTTTGAGAATTTATTCATGTGAAAGCTATCTTTTGACCGTCCCGTAGGGGAATTTCTCCAAAAGATTTCACAAATAAATAAATCATGGAGGTCAAAATTAATTTAATTCAAAACCAAATTAATTATTAAAATATACTTAGTAATTTTTGAATTTGAGATTTTTCGTTGAGCAATTCTCATGCAAACACATTTAAACAAATTAAATAAAGCATAAGAAAAAAAAATAGTAAATCAAGCAAAGCAGAAAATAAACACATTGGACACAAATTATCCAACTGTCATGGTTTGATTTTCCTTGGCTTGATCTTGATGAAACACCGTCTTGAATTTCTCCCAATCGTTCGTCTCGAAAAAAAATTTGTCTTGGAACGCCACGCCAAGCAGCTCGCAGCCGGGATGCACGCCCGCATCCGGCTGGCCACTTGGCCGAGCGACCATGCCCGGCGCCCTTAGCGCAACGCCAACGCGCCGCCTGGGTTGCTTTCGGCGGAGATTCGGCGGTGGCGCCACGGCGGCGCTTTGTCTTGGGCTGTATTTACGCGTCGCCAGCGCCTCCCCCACTTCGCCCGTAGCCCGCCGCGGCGCGTCACCCTCGTCACGTCCGCATGCGTCGTGGGACGATCCTGCCCCACGTCGTGCACCAAGCCTATTCGACTAGCGACGTCCGCGTTGCGTGCGTGCCTCCCTTGGCACGTTTCGCGCTATGCACGTCGTCCACGTACGGTTTTGGATCCGTCTTAACTCCTCGTCTCCGTCTTCGTCTTCGATCACGTTATAATTTTTTAACGAAAAATAAATACACCTTAAATCTAGACTAGTCTATTACATTGATCAAATCAAATAGCCTAATCTACTCGTGGATTTTCTCATGAGAAAAACAAATCCGAACGAGTCGAATTAAAAACCATTCATTCATACGCATAAAAATTAAACACATTAAATACCATGACAATTGGATACACCAAATGTATCTAGCAATTCTACAATCCAATTTTCAATTTAATGTCCAACATAATTTAAATAAGAATTTAAAAGTCAGAGCTCCAAACCAGAGCTCTGATACCAGTTGAGAAAATAGGAGTGCCCAGATCTATTCGAGATGATTTTAAATACATATTTAAATTAATCAATTCATTACTAGCATGAATTAATCCTAAATCAATTCAACAAAATAATTAATAAGCGAATAAACAACAAGCGTACATGTAATCCACGTAAATCCTAAGCATGCGGAATCTAGGAGTTACGAGATTAATAACCACTTGTAGAGACAACCGATGAGACGATGGATCAACCCAAAGAGCCTTCCCAAATATGTCCCAAGTCCACGAACGCAATCCGGTGGGAGGATTCTCACGAACGATTTTAATAAGAGAGAAAACCAAGAATATTTTGCCACCACCTTTGTGGATTTCTAATATTTCCAACACATGGAATTGCAGTTGAGAATGAAAAATTCATCCCCTATATATAGGGAGGGGTTGGCCGATTTTTTAAGAAAAAAAATTAAGGAAGAAAATATTTTTCTTGATCTCCAAGAAATATTGAATATATCTCTTATATTCTTTTCTCCTTAATTAAATTTTTCCATAAAAATCTTATTCCCCTTTTGTCCCATATTTTCGAAAATTACAAGGAAGAAGGAGTCAAGATTTGACTTCTTGAATTTATGGGATAATTATGTATTCCAAGAATACTTATCTCTTTCCATAAAATCTTTTCAAGAAAATCTTTCTTTTCCTTTTTCCTACAAATTTCGAAAATAAAAAGAAATATTAGGCAAGAATATTTTCTTCTCTCTTTCATTAATTGGACTTTATTTTGGGCTATTTGAGGGGCCTTTAGGAGAATTAAGATTGGACCTCCAATGGACTATGAAGCTATAATATTGGGCCAAATATTATTCACAGTCCATTAATATTAATATACTCCACTATAAAATTAATATTGAACTATCCATCTTAACCCATATTACGACTTTACTATAATATGGCTCCCGATCATTATTTTCTGAGTTTAAGATTATCTTAGTCCATTAATTAATTAAGTCACTGAACAAGCTTTATATTAATTAATATCTTTATCGTTAGAGTAAAGACAACTCAACATTATTATCCATACCGGAAATAAATTTTCACTTGCAAGATTTGGTATGATAAAGATTCTGAGCCCACCAAGGGGACAAATCAAGCAAGACGTACTTGCACACGATTCTCTATATTAAAGGTCAGCAATCGTCATGTAATTAATAATATTACCCAAGATATAAGGTATCGAATCACAATGACTCTCTTCCTATCATAAGTCAAAGCAATAGTTATTAATTTCACACGATCCTATTTAAGGGACAGAGATTAAGAAATAAAACACCACTGAGGTCTAATTCTTGTATATTCAGTACCGAAGAATTTATCCTCCTGTAGGTCCTATTCAGTGCATCAAAATGCACTAGTATAATCTCTTGGTCAAGACAAGCCAATCTGAGTCTTATACATCAACCTTTCATGATGGTTTGTTCATTTTCATCTAGGTTGTGAATTTGTACTTAATTACGAGGAGCTGTTAATTTGATCTTCTGTGATCTGGTATCACTAAATTAACTACAACGTAATACGTACTAACTTATTGAACGGGTTTGCAATAAATATATATAACATTCATTCATATTTAAATGCAACAGTGATTAATAATTTATTTCAGTAAATAAATAAGAAAATTCAGTTTGGTTATACAAAGTAAAAACATACTTTACAGTATAACCCCAACATAGAGTTGATCCACATGGTGGAAGTTTATCACTAAGTGATCCTCTTTCAGCAAGTGGGAGCGTAATTGGAGTTGCATTGTCGGAGCAACGAACTCCAAGTAGGCTTAATAAGAATAACATAGTTCAAACTCCCGCTCAAGAGGCATCTGAAAGTGTCGAAGGTGTCGCTCTTGAGGTCTCCCCGATCAACGATGAAATCACCGCACCACAAAATTTTCACGATCAGAATATACAACCTGAACAACCACAACTCCGTAAGTCCACTAGGGTTCGTATTCCACCCACTAAGTATTATGGTTTCCTTGTAAAGGAACATAATGACGTGGAGATCCCGGATAAAGACGAACCTAGAACTTACACTGAGGCAACATTAGATGTTGACTCAAAGAAGTGACATGAAGCCATGAAATCCGAGATGGACTCGATGTACACAAATTAAGTCTGGGACTTGGTTGAATTGCCGAAAGGGGTCAAACCCATAGGTTTCAAATGGATCTACAAGCGTAAGACCGATGCAAATGGCAAGGTACAAACCTACAAGGCTAGGTTGGTGGCGAAAGGTTATAGTCAACACGAAGGCATTGACTATGATGAGACTTTCTCACCAGTTGCAAAGATCAAGTCCATTCGAATTTTACTTGCGGTAGCAGCACACCTTGATTATGAGATTTGGCAGATGGATGTCAAAACAACTTTCCTCAATGGCAACATTGATAAGGAAGTGTTTATGACCCAACCTGGAGGTTTTATATCAAAGCCAAAATTTAATCTTGTGTGCAAGCTTAAACGGTCCATTTATGGATTGAAGCAAGCTTCTAGGAGTTGGAATATCCGATTTGATGAGGCTGTCAAATCGTTTGACTTCGTTAGAAATTTGGAAGATCCTTGCGTCTATTGGAAATGCAATGGGAAGAATATTGTATTCATAGTTGTGTATGTTGATGACATACTAATTATGGGAAACAATATCCCACTCATGCAGTCCGTGAAAGAATGGTTGTCAAAGACCTTCATGATAAAGGATCTTGGTGAAGCCGAAATGGGTTTTATGGATCAAAACAAGGTGTGGGAGCTCGTCGAACCACTTAATGGGGTCAAACCCATTGGATGCAAGTGGGTATACAAGAGAAAAAGGGGATCAGACGGAAAGGTAGAAACCTTCAAAGCTAGACTTGTGGCAAAAGGTTACACTCAGAAAGAAGGAATCGACTATGAGGAAACCTTTTCGCCTGTAGCCTTGCTAAAGTCCATCCGCATTCTCTTGTAGATAGCTGCGCATCTCGATTTCGAGATCTGGAAAATGGATGTCAAGACAGTTTTCCTCAATGGAAGTCTTGAAGAAGAAATCTATATGCAACAACCCGAAGGCTTCATTGAAAAAGCCAAGAACATCTTGTTTTCAAGCTCAAAAGTCCATCTACGAACTGAAGCAAGCATCGCGTGCTTGGAACCGATGTTTTGATCAAGTTATAAAGTCTTTCGGGTTCGATCAAAATGAGTTCAAAAGTTGTGTGTACAAAAAACATGTCGGAACTGCATTGGTATTCTTAGTACTATACGTAGACAATATTCTGCTCATCGGAAATGATGTAAAGGTTTTGTCAGACGTAAGGGCATGGCTGTCAAAACAGTTTGATATGAAGGACTTGGGGGAAGCCGGTCACATCCTTGGGATCAAGATCACTCGAGATCGCAAGAAAATGATGATAGGCTTATCGCAAGCCTCATACATAGATACTGTCTTGAAGCAATTCAGCATACAGGATTCCAAGAAAGGCTTCGTACCTTTCAGTCATGGAATCCATCTATCCAAAGAAATGTGCCCTAAGACGCAAAGGGAGATAGATGACATGAAAGACATCCCTTATGCTTCGGCTGTTGGAAGCCTCATGTATGTTATGCTGTGCATGAGGCCGGATATCTGCTTTGTCGTCGGCATGGTAGTAAGATATCAGAGTAATCCAGGGATAGAACATTAAACTGCAGTTAAAAACATTCTGAAGTATCTGAAAAGAACTCGTGATAGAATGCTTGTTTATCAGTCAGACAGTCTGATTCTCATCGGTTACACGGACTCGAATTTCCAATCAGACCTAGATTCTAGAAAATCTACCTCGAGTAGTGTGTTTTGCATGGGGGGAGGAGTCATGACATGGAGAAGCGTTAAGCAGAAATGCATAGCGGACTCTACCATGGAAGCCGAATACGTAGCTGCTTGCGAGGCAGCGAAGGAAACGGTTTGACTCAAAAAACTTCCTAGTGGACTTGGACGTAGTACCGAATTTGCCCAGCACCATCACGGTCTACTGTGATAATGCCGGAGCAGTTGCAAATTCAAGGGAACCGAGAGCCCACAAGGCCAACAAACACATTGAAAGGAAATACCATCTTATACGAGAAATCGTTAAGAGAGGAGATATAGAGGTGGCAAAAATCGCGTTAGAAGACAACCTAGCAGATCCATTCCCAAAGGATCTGCCTCAAAATACATTCGAGAGACATGTGGAAGGAATGGGTGTCAAGACCGTTGTCAATCTGTTTTGAGTATAAATGGGAGATATTATTAGGTTCGTGTAGGTGTAATGTAGACTCTACAAGAGATGTGCTGTAGTATACTTACAAGCAGACTTTGAGTATAAGTGGGATATTGTTGGGATTATACTGGAAAGTATGCTTTTACTTTGTATAATCACACTGAGTTTCTGTCTTATTTACTAAAATAAATTATTTATCACTGATGCTTTAAATATCATCGAATGTTACATATATTTACTGCATAACTGTTCAATAAGAAGTACGTGTTACATTGTAGTTAATTTAGTATTACCATATCACAGAAGATTAAATTAACAGTCCCTTGTAACTAAAAGTACACTTTCACGACCTAGATGAAAATGAACAAACCATCACGAAAGGTTGAGGTGTAAGGCTCAGATTGGCTTGTCTTGACCAAGAGATTGTACCAGCGCATCATGATGCACTGAACAGGACCTACAGGAGAACAAATTCTTCAGCACTGAAAATAGAAGAATTAAACCTCAATGGTTCATTATTTCTTAATCTCCGTCCCTTAAATAGGATCGTGTGCAATCAATAGCCGTTGTTTTGACTTATGATGGGAAGAGGATCATTGAGATTCAATACCTTGTATCTTGGGCTATGATATTGATTACACGACGATTGCTAAGATTTAATACGGTGAAACGTGTGCAAGTACGTCTTGTTTGATTTGCTCCCTTGGGAGGCTCATAAGATTTATCATACTAAATCTTGCAAGTGGAATTTATTTCCGGTATGGATAATAATGTTGAGTCGTTCCTTAACCAAGGAAAAAGATGTTAATTAATATAAATCTATTTCAGTGGCTTAAATTAATTAATGGGCTAGATAATCTTAAACACGGAAATAATAACCGGGAGCCATATTAACAGTAATATGAGTTAAGATGGATAGTGCAATATTAATTATGTAGTGGGATTAATTAATATTTATGGGCTTGAATAATATTGTGGCTCAATATTGAAAATTCAAAGTCCATTGAAAGGTCCAATCTTAATTCTCCTAAAGGCCCCCCAAGTAGCCCAAACATAAAGTCCAATAACTAAAAAATGTGTTTAAAATAAAATAAATTATTGTTGCCTAATTTTTCATGATTTTCAAAAATTATGAATAAAAGAGGGATAAAGATTTTCTTTGAATTTTGTTATGGAATGAAGATAAGTATTCTTGGAATACAAGATTATCTCGTTAAATTCAAGAGATCTCCCACTTGGCTATTTATAATGAAATTTTCGAAATATGCCATAACATAAGGAGGGAAGATTTTATTTGGGAGATATATTGGGAAATAGAATATATTGGATATATTCAAGATTGTTTCTTGGAGAAGAAGCAAGGAAATTTCCCAATCTCCCCTAAACCAATTCAATTCCATGTGTTGAAAAAATTAGAAATCCACAAATGTGGTGCAACATAATTTTTATTTTCCCCTTTTGTTAATTGTTCGCGAGCGTCCTACCACCGGATTGACGAGCAAGGACTTGGGAATACTTGGGAAGGCTTTTTGGTGTGTTTGTGCGAACATGATCCACCTTCTAGACGATTGCCACTTCAAGAGGTTAGTTCACGTAAACTCCTAGCTTTTCTGCATTCGTAGGATTTATGTGACGAACTTGTATGCAAGATTTGTTGTTGAACTATTATTTGAATTAATATATGATTAATTCATGCTAGTAATAATTGTCAGAATTAAAATTGTATTTAAATTCACCCTGAATAGATCCGGGCACCCACTATTTCCCAACACAACAGAATCTGGGTGAACCTCACTGGATTGATGTCAAGAACATTCTCAAGTACCTCAGACGTACTAAAGATTGCTTCTTGGTCTATGGAGGTCAGTCAGAACTAGTTGCTACTGATTATGCGGACGCAAGTTTCCAATCTAACTATGATGATTAAAAATCTCAGTCAGACTATGTGTTCACTCTCAATGGTGGGACGGTTAGTTAGAATAGTTCCAAACAAGAGACCACCGCGTACTCAACAACCGAAGCTGAGTACATTGCTACGGCAAAAGCTGTCAAAGAGGTTGTCTGGATAAAATAATTCTTGAATGAACTAGGGATAGTTCCGAGTGCCGACAGTTCAATAAAGTTGTATTGTGATAACACTGGTGCGGTTGCGCAAGCAAAGGAACCGAGATCCAATAACATAAACAAGCATGTACCGAGGCGTTATCACTTGATAAGAGAGATAATCGCTAGAGGAGAGATAGAGTTAGAGCATGTTCCCACAGAAGATAATTTGGCTGATCCTTTCACCAAAGCTTTGAGTATTCATGTACACACTAGACATTTTGATGGTCTAGGGGTTAGGCATGTAGGTGATTGGCTCTAATTCAAGTGGGAGATTGTTAGTGTTAGTGTCCTAGAGACAATCCTTTGTATGAACATAATATTAAGATAATATTCAGTGTTGGTTTAATATTATTGTTTATTTAATATTAAATATATGTCGTTATACTTATTAGAATATTATGTTTGATTGTTTGCATTTGTTCTTATCTGTGTACCCTTGAATCATTGTTGTCGTTGAGATGTGAGAACTCAGATGACTTAAGCATGATTCTCAAATAGCCCCGATCAAGGATCATCAAGAATGGGATATTGATGATGCAATGGAGATTGGTGTGCGATCTGCATCATACTCTTAGAGAGTGTAGTAAGATCTCACTTACTACGAGATACTAGGTATCTCATGATGGATGCACAAATACCTTAGAGGGTATTGGTATACCCATCCAAGCAAATGTTTCATGTAGTTCCACAATATGTGTCTACGGGTGTCTCGGTTAGTAGGAGCGATGCGATACTCCTTTGACTTGAGGTCAATACGCACGACATGTGTGGAGTGATGAACTTTGACCATGACCGATGCTTACACCCTTCCATGGGTAGATTTGACTTGGATTTGGTTCATCACGAAGTGCGTGTGCGTGGTAGTTGAGCCAAGGATAGGATTCATTCCTCAAAGTAGATTTAGAGAGAATACTCATCTTCTCATCATAATTGGATCAAAGTCATTGGCCAATGCACGTCAACTTGGACTTTGTGGCCAAGTGTGACATAAATGATCAATTAGTGGTTGAAGATAATATGATTAAGTTATTTGAATAGACACTTCATCATGTTCAAGACTAATCGAGTATTCGTGAATGAAAGGAGGAAATAGTAATAGCCCATGTTTCAGTTATAGGTAGTTGCACGTTTCTGCAACGTACCTCATGTATTGAGAATGTGTGATTTATTGTCTAGGGTTCAATTAAGACCGTTAGTTTGACTAATCGCCGATATTTGAGGGCCTATGGGTCACACAACAAGTAACTCCCGTGTACGGATTATAGTTGGTTGATTAAGTATTAAATTAGATTTAATATTTAATTTATGGAGAATTAATAATATATTAATTTAGAATTAATTATTATTACTGTTTAATTAAATTAGATTCAATTAAATAGGAATCCCAAAATAATATTATGGAATATTATTGTAGGAAAATATCCGTAGGAAAAATATATCTTTGAGATTTATTTTGCAAGATTATGAATTATCTTCCTAATAAAGATGACTTAAGATTTAAGTCAGTCTCTCCCTATATATATGACTTCCCTGGATTCACTGCAACTACAACTAGAAAACCTAGTTTCTCCATAAAATCTAGAATAGGAATTTTCCTAGCAAATTCCGTCTCAGATTCAACGCTGACAAATCTATGCAAATCTGTCAATGGGGATTACGTGGATACCGTAGTTAGGAAATCTGCTATCGAATTACTGTAAGATTTCTTGTTATGATTATTCGTACTCGTTTATGCAGTTAACTGTTCATTTTTGGTGAACTGTTTAATTCCGTTGCGCATGTATTACGTGTTTACGTGTCTCTATATTCCAACAGAATGTAACACTGCCTCTGAATCAGACGATGATGAGGATGTTGAAAATTTCACGAATGACCCTTTGGGCCCGCCGGGGTCAGTGAAGCCGAAGAGAAAGAAGGGTCGTCCAAAGAAAGGGGAAATTGTTCACCCTGTTCACATCATCTACAATACTCGCAATCATATCTCTGTATCTGAGACCGTGGCCACAGCTGCAGCTCACTCCAGTGCTGCCTTCAAGGTAGATGACTCCAGACTGCGTAACAGTCGTATGCACCTTTATGGTTCCTGGGCTAAACAAAATGGTTGACTACTTCTTGGATCTTAGATTAATAGTTACTAGATAGTCCTTATGTTAGGTCAGTTTAGTATTTGTTTACCAACCATGTTGGTCTGTTTTTTGTTGCCTGGTCACTTTTTGGCTAGTTTAGCTTTTTCTCTGTTTTGGGGTCACTTTTGGGCCCACCTCCTCTCTTGTCCCATTTATTTTTTCTTTTCAATTTAATAATAATCTATTGGTCTATCATACCTCTCCTTAAAAGTCATTTTATCATTTTAAATACTAATAAACAACTCGCTCGCAAAAACTCAATAATAAAGCTAGCGTGCACGTTATCTTGGGACGGAGGTAGTAATACTTTTCTTTTAAACAAATCCTATTTTTCATTTAAACAAGTTATACTTTTCTATTTAATCTAGTACTATTTTTCTTCTAAATAAGTAATATTTTTCTATTTAAATAAGTACTACTTTTCTTTTAAACAAGTAATACTTTTCTTTTAAACAAGTACTACTTTTCATTTAAACAAGTTATACTTTTATTTTAAACAAGTTATACTTTTCTATTTAAACAAGTACTACTTTTCATTGAAACAAGTTAAACCTTTCTTTTAAACAAGTTATACTTTTCTCTTAAACAAGTAATACTTTTCTTTTAAACAAGTACTACTTTTCATTTAAACAAGTTATACTTTTATTTTAAACAAGTTATACCTTTCTTTTAAACAAGTAATACTTTTCTATTTAAACAAGTACTACTTTTCATTTAAATAAGTTATACTTTTCTTTTAAACAAGTAATATTTTTCTTTTAAACAAGTACTACTTTTCATTTAAACAAGTTATATTTTTCTTTTAAACAAGTTATACCATTCTCATTAAAAATTATTTAAGCCTATCTAATCAATTAAATCTTTGATTATTATTATCATATTTATTTATAGTGATCAACTCCTAAAAATCCAAGAAAATTTGTTGGAAGGTAAAAGATCAATCCTAATAAATTTAAATAATTAAAATTAGAAAATTGAATATAAGATACCATAAATAATATATTACTTAGAACTTTTTTTTAGTGCATAGATTATTAGAAATTAAATATTTTGAAATAGAGTGATCAGAAGTGGGGGTTAATTCTCAATTAGTAAATAAGTGATGTATTGTTGGTTGAGACAATATTAAAAAATAAAATTATATCAATTAGTAAATTAAGTATATTAATTAAATATTTAAAGTATTTAATTTAAAATAATATTGTAAAATTTTCTTTTCACTCCCGCAAAAATCGCGAGGTTACGTGCTAGTTTACTAATATACACCTTAAATAAATGCTAATTTATATTTAGTGCATTTGTGTACATATTTATATTTTAAATTATTAAATACTCCCTCCGTCCCAAACTCAACCTTACAGTTTCCGTTTCGGGCGTCCCAAACTTAACTGACAATTCCCTTAAATGGAAATACCACTTTATCACATAAAATACTAATAAACAACTCTTTCTTTCCTCAACTATTCATCACTTTATCACTTTATCACATAAAATACTAATAAACAATTCTTTCTACCCCCAACACTTTATCACTTTTTCTTAAAACCCGAGCACACAGTAACTGTAAGGTTAACTATGGGACGGAGGGAGTATATTATATATCGATTGTTGCATGTTAGATAAACTAGTTATTTAGTATTGATAATAAATACTAATGACAGATGACTTCAAACGATGATACTAATGTAATATATTATGGTGTTGATTTTATTAATATGTTTGTGTAATTGTAGAAGTTTCATAGAAGAAAAAAAAAAGACGACTTCAAAGTTCAAACGATGGCAACTTGATGATGATAGTTGATGTTGAGTATTTTGGGACATTAATGTCAAATGTTTTTTTTTTAATTCTATTTGAACTTTGATGTTTAAACTTCTGAATTGTTTTTAATTCCACTAGGTGTTTACCACGTGCTTCGCACGTTGCACGTAATTTTTTTTATATAATCTTTAATGCGTATGTCGTCAAATTTTAATGTGAATATATACATTTAGTGTGTTTATTGTGTCGTAGTGCATGTTGGTTCTGTGAAAAAAACGATAAGATCTTTAGAGTGGACAAATGTTATAGTGAGTTGGATGTCTGTATTTTTTTAAAGAACTTTTTAGCGTAAGGAAGACATTTTATCTTTGAAACACAAGAATTATCCTTTATACTTTATTTGAAATTTTATGGGGTTTACATGCTGTCCTTTACAATTTTTGCCTGGTTTCTTAACTTGAGAACATAAGTTGGTCTCACTTTAATTATCATTCCTATGTATTTTTTTTTAAAAGAAATTAATATATAAATTATAGTAAAATAATTATAGTACTCAAATTAAAAGAACATACCAGTCTTACTCATCAATCTTTGCACTTTTTTTAAAAAAAATTCTAAGTTGGTGAAGCTCTACAAATACTTCTGAAACATTAGATTCTTTACTTGATCATCCTTTGAATTTAATTTTTCATAATTAATTACCATAAAATAAAAGATAGTTGCAAAGATACTAAACAAACGCTCACCTATATCTATGGTCATTCATATTGCTCACCACCATCCCACTTTCTCCCTTTCATAAGGATTATAAACAATTTAGAACTATAAGAGAAGAGTCTGTTGGCTTTAGTGTCGGACTAATATAGATGTTTTTTGGTCAAGTTTCCTTTTGGACTATATGATAAAGTGCTTGAGGTCCTTTTTTGCGGCATAAGTTATTATATAGGTAATCTAAGAGAGAGAGAATCTTCCAATCCATTAATTTGTATAACCAACTCACCAAAATAAAAATAGAACAAATAAATTATTGAAAAAATTAATCAGATCATATTTGAAATTCATTTGGCTGACACTCAAGTATTCAAGTACATGTTGTAACTGTCTATATATATAAAAAGAACATATCTAAACCCACTTCAAGTTTATTTGAAGCAAAAAATACCTTGTCGAGGCTACCAAGGCAAAGTCATGACTTGACAATATTCACAATTTGGCATACACCATCACTTCACATTTCAAATTAAAAAAAAAGAAAAAAGAGAACATAATTATAACACATATTATTCTTTAAAAAAAAAAAATACAAACAAAGAAGAAATGAAGCAAAGCAAAGTTGTCTCAAACTCTACTGCAGAAAACTCTACTTTTTAATATAGTAAAGGCCTAACCTCATAACATCATGAGAAATAAAAATTAATCTCAAACTAAATTTCATAACTCGTTCTTTTCTTTATTTATCACTCACCATTTTCCTATTTATTTTTATTTTTTTACATCACGCTACAATTCTGGATTCTCGTGTTTATTCTTATTTTCTCTGTAAGCACCAACCATTATACCAATGTACATGACATCATGTTGGGAGATGAATTTTAATAAAGATTTATGATTTTGATTAGATCTCAAAACCCCTGAGTATGACATGTTCAGAATGATCTCGATAGTTGAGTCAGGATTTAGCTTTTAGAATATTCAGATGTTATCTCGCAGAATGTATAGTCGTGCAGATATAGTTCGATATAGTCTATCAAGACTTCGAAGGGATACCGAGTAACCCAAGACTCAAATGAGAAGACTCAAGACATCACCAAGATAAACTACAAAGATTAAGAAGACCAAGACTCGAGAAGACCTCAAGACTCGTAAGACTCAAGACACAAAGATCAAGATCGAGAAACTAAAGATCAAGAATATCAAGGCACGAGAATTATCAAGACTCAAGAAGGTAATCAATGCTCAAGATGAACTGAATGTTTCGAGGCACTGAATATATCTATCTGAATGATGCAATACTGAGAAGATCGCGATTCCTTAGAAAATAGATATTTGCCAAGACATTCAAATGCGCATAAAAGGAACTAAGTCGTGTGTTGTTAAGGTTATATCAAACTCAGAGTTTGTAACCAAAAAGAGCCGTTGAAGGTGTTTACCTTTAACTAGAGACAAAAGTCAAAAAGAGGAAGACAACATCAGATTATATCGACATCGACAAAGGATGTCTCTAAAAAAGGATGTCAGATGTACAAAAGTTCCAGACTACAAAAAGTAAAGACCGGCTACATGAAAGGCTATTGCCTAGAAAGTGTTAAGGAGTTTCAAACCCTAAATATAGCCGTTTCACACACCACAAGAAGGAACTCATGAAGCTGTCTCTCCAACGGATAGTTTTCAAGAGTGACCTTGGTGTATGCCTATAAATACTGGTGACCCTCTACATTGTAAGGTTACGGGAAATTTATACGCAACTTAAGAGCTCAAGCTTATTCTTGTAAAAGTTAAAAGCACTCGAAAAACTTAGAATTTCCCAAGTGCTTCAATATTGAAGAGAGCTCACTATACTAAGTCTAGCTTGATAAGAATTATCCAAAGCTTAGTCGAGATATCCTAACCCTTTGCATTGTGCTTCATTGTAAAGGATATCTCATCCTAGTTGGAAACCAACCAAGAAACCCCAAACCCTTGTGAAGGTAGTTGGAGTGTGTTTATTGGTGAGAAGTGTTGTAAAGAGTTAGTAAACTACGCGGAGTAGTCAGAGAACTCTAGAGGAGAAGTTAGTAAGCTACAGGGGTAGTCTGAAAGCTTGTGTGTGATTGAGTAAGTAAGCTACGGAGGTAGTCAGAAAACTCAAGGTCGGGTTGAGTAAGTAAACTACGAGGAGTAGTCGAAAAAACTCAGGGCGAAGGAGTAAGTAAACTACGAGGTAGTCGAAAGCTCGGTTGATAGTGAATTTCTCTCAAGAGTCGGGAGAGTGGACGTAGGAGAGCAGGTCTCCAACCACTATAATTGTTGTGTTCTTTATTGCTTTCCTTATCCGTGGCTTATCTTTGCATTGACTTGATTTTGAAAGCATACTTTTCACTTGATATTCAGGTTGGAATCAATCCACCAAGTTGCATAAGTGAATCACAAACAAATCACTATTTCATAAAGGGAAGGTTTTCAAAGAAAGCTTAAATCGAGTAAAAACTAAGGGCCAACCATTTTTCTCGCTGGCCGAGTAGCTAGAACAGATAGTTACCAAACCGAACGTTATTCTTCCGAGGGTTCAAGAAGTTAGTTATCTAATCCAAGCAACTCGGGATCTCGACACTTCGTGGACTCGGTTGGGATTATATGAGGTTTTCGAAAGCGGCTTTCGGGATCACCGCCTCAAAGAGACTTTTGACTCGAGCGATCCGTGCTTCTCAAAACCTAATCTTCGGATTATCCCACCCAGTCGACCTCGATGAAGAAAAAGTTTTAAAAAACCTAACACGTGTATTCCCCCCATACACGTGTAAGACTCATTTGCACCGGACCAACAAGTGGTATCGAGAGCGGTGGTTCAACTTGACCACTACCGTGTTGACCAAAGTTTTATTTTCAAAAATACTTGTGGTCTATCCGAATCGATCTTATTTGTCAAACTTTTTATTTTCAAGAGATCGAAAAATGTCTTCTAACAAACTTCCCATGTTCTCGGTGGAGAACTATGACCTATGGAGATCGAGAATGCATGCTCATCTCAGATTCCAAACATGAGCGTATATGGAGAGTGGTCTCTCAAGGACCATTCCATTTCTTGTAGTGAATCCCAGAGGAATGTAAGATGAGAGAATTGATCCTAGAGCAGACTTTCCTAAGTCGATGACCAACTGACTCGAGGAGAGAAAGTTAGTCAATCTAGACTACATTGCAAAAGACACACTATACAAAGACAATTGATGACGGTGATGGGAATGATCTCTCACCGTAATATCTTGCTAAAGAGATTTGGGATACACTAACCATTATGTGCCAAGGCACGATCATATAAAAGAAAACAAACTTTCAAAGGGCAATTGGAAAGTTTGACAGTTTTTGAAATGGATGATGGTGAATCAATAGACAAACCGGAAGTCGATTCACTAGCATCATGAATGATCTAAATGCACTTGGAAAGAAATATCCACAGAGAGAAGTTGCATTGAAAATTCTTAGAGGTCTATCTAAGAAATGGGATATTCATGCAAAGGGTGATTGAAAACACCAAGAATATTAACTCAATGCCTTACCAACAAGTCTTCTCTCGAAATGAAAGCCTATGAATTTGTAATTGATAAGAAATCCAAAAAGGTCGATGAAAGAAAGATGATTCTTCATCGAAAAGAATGTGGCTTTAAAAGCCAAAGATAAAACTCAGAAAACTAGAGAGTCTCGAGAACCCCCATGCCAAAAAATCGGGATGAGCTTGAGGAAAAGCTAAAGACCGATGGCAAGAAGGTTTGACCGACTCAATAGTAGATTTGGAAAATACAAAAGCTATTACAGAACCACAAAACGAAGAAAAACCCGAGGACGGATCAACCGAGAAGAAGAAAAGACTGAAAGTCAAGGATCTTCATCCAAGAGAAAGGACTCCAAGTCCAAAGAAGAAAATGATCGGGATGATGATGCCAACAGATGCTATAACTCGCCGGAAGAAAGGTCACTTCCAAAGATGATTGTCCGTTTTGAGTCTAAGGAGAGAAGAGAAAGGCAAGATATAAGAGACCGTAAGTTCTCAAGCAAAAGGCCATGGTTGCGGAAGAAGAACACTCGAGGAGGGATCTAGCTCTTCGGATGAGATATTCTCGACAAAGGAAAGTGATGACATCCGTCGATGGCCATTGAGGAGGTAAACTCTTCTTTCTCTGTTGTTGCTCCTACACTAGCACAAGAGTTTTCAAGTTCCAATGAAAAACAGTCATTTTGACCGATGGACTCTTTCGAAATCATGAAGGACTATCTTTGTTTTGCAAGGATCTAAATCAAACTCAAGAGCGAATAAGGAACCGAAAAGTTTAAATCTAAAATGGAAAGACTCTAGCAATATTGAAGTCACTTCTCAATTAATGGGAGCTCTTGATGAACTGGATGTTCAAAGTACAACTCTCGAGAAAGAGAAGTTGATAATGTCCCTAATCGAAAAGCTAGAGAAATCCAACGAAGAGATTCGTTAATCGAATCGAAGTTCAATGACCTCTCTGAGAAGCATAAAACTCTACAGAACTGTGAGGATAGTGCACAGAAGAAGTTAACTCTATTGAATAATGCATCTAATGTAATAGATGAAATTCAGAGTTACCAGAGATCTGTGACTATAAAATCTGGATTGGGATACATTCCGGGGAACCTCACAAGGTCATCTCAATCTTTGCATCAAGTAGCAAGAAGACTATCTTTGTAAAACCAGTGGCACCTACACTTCAAACCGAAGTAAGGCCCAAGGTTGTAGATAAGGGAAAAGGACCTATGGTCTCAATAAAACTAAATGATCAGGTTAGAAAGCCCAAACCTCAGGTGAAGGCTAGAAAACCCGAAAGAAATATGGAAAGTTTCAGTAAGTACTTCAAAGCCTCGTGCTAAGAATGCAAAACCGAAAGGCTCCACATCGAACCATCGGAGGAATCCTCGGATGAGAAACACTCGTGAGAGATATTCTCAATCAAGAGACCAAGTCCTCGATCTTTGAAAGACCAGTTTCAAAGATGCAGACTAAGGGTAAAGGTTATCTGAACCCGAGTCATCAAAGATTTAGACCGGCTGCACAAAAGCCTAAGCATCTGAACAGAAGGCCTGAACCAAAGAAGAACTCTAAGGCACATGTTCATGCTAAAGCTAGCACACATATACAGAAAACTGCTAAGGCACCCAGAGTAGTGGATGTATATGTTGATGTTTATGGAAGACAAATTAGCCACTCTAAAGTGATTAGAGTTGTCAGGCAGATTTGGATTCCGAAAAGGTGCAATTTAACCTCGTAGGACCCTACACAAAATGGGTACCTAAGAATTGATCTATTTTTCAGGAGGAAAACCAGGGCACTAAGCTGATGAAAGATCACATGGCACTGATGAGCAGAGATGAAAAAGCTCCTGATGTATGGTATCTTGACAGTGGATGCTCAAGACATATGACAGGATTCAAGAAGATGCTCAGTGACTATGTTGAACAAAGAGGCCCACAGATCACTTTTGGAGATAACTCCAAGGGACATACTGAAGGATATGGAACTTTGGAAGTCGACTCGATTCATATCCATGGTGTTTCATATGTATCCGGATTGAAGCATAACTTGTTGTCAATTAGCCAATTACGTGATAAGGGTTTCAATGTTGAGTTCTCCAAGAACTTATGCTTTGTGAAAGATGATACATCACGAAAAGTATTACCGATCGGGTACAAGAAAAGAGAATGTGTATCTTCTTGATTGGAGTTCAACTCCTAAAGATACATGTTTAATTGCTAAAAGTTCCACAGATACCAGTTTGGTTATGGCATAAAAGAATGAATCACCTAAACTTCAAAACCCCGAACAAGCTTGCAAGATTAGCTCTTGTGAGAGGGTTGCCTAATGAAGTGTTCAAGAAGGAACACATTTGTGATGCGTGCGAAAAAGGAAAACAAGTCAAAGCATCATTTAAAAAGCAAAGTAGAAGTTTCTACCGAGAGAATACTTGACTTTTGCATATGGATCTGTTTGGTCCTATAACACCAATGAGTACTAATGGCGAAGAATACACATTGGTAGTAGTTGATGACTACTCAAGATATACTTTGGGTCATATTCTTACTCAAGAAGAAAGAGACTCGAGATAAAGTCGCTGCAATTCTTGAAAAGACTTCGATTGAGAAAAATCTAAGTGTGTGGTCAACATCACCGCAAGGGACCCCTCAACAAAATGGTGTTCTTTGAAAGAAGGAAATGAACTCGAAAAGAAGTTCGCAAAGGACAATGATAGTTGAAGTTCGATATTCCTAAAAGATTTTGAAATTTGTTATCAACACCGCATCTTTACTCTCGGAATAGATCCATGTCGACAAAAAAGTCAAGGCAAAACGCCTAATGAGCTTTGGAATGAAAGGAAGCCTCTTGTTTTTTCTTTTCGTGTGTTTATTGTAAGTGTTTCATACACAATAATGGTAAAGATCGGTTGAAAACATTTGATAGTAAAGGCGATGAAGGAATATTCTTAGGATATTCTCAAGTCAATAAAGCTTTCGAGTTTACAACTCAGGACTTTTATTGTGGAGGAAAACACCTCATGTTGTTTTTGATGAATCTGCTTGTGTTCAAAAGAAACAGAACATGATGCAAATGAACCCACTAAGAGGATCACCAGATTAAGATCAAAATGAGAAAGATAAATCATCCATCGAACCTAAAAAGAAGAAGTCGGTCATTATCTATGATTGGAGTGACTCGGACTTCGATAAAGAAGTTCGGGATGGAAATCGGGGATGGTGAGACCCGGAAAAACCAACACTCTAAAGGTGACCAATCCGAACAGACACCCAGTTCGGACTTCAGTGCGTGATGCCAATGAAGATGTGGTCACAGCTGAGGCAATTTCTGAATCTATCAACCAAAGGGGAACAAATGTCTCTGACAATGTTCTGAGTAGAATTTCCCCTGAGGAAGATGATTCCCTTTCTCCTGTTTTGTTGTTCCCTGAGTTTGTTGATTTAACTGAACCTAACATTTCAAATGTTGAGGATACCATTGAAGGGGGAACATCAAGAAGGAAATGGTTAGATAGCCATCCTACAAGCCAGATTGTGGGTGATCTAACTGAAGGTGTTAAGACTAGAAGGTTCCATGGAGAGAGTGCACTATTCTGTTGCTTCCTATCAGAGAAAGAACCTACTGAGATTGGTGAAGCTCTACAAGATTCTCACTGGATTACTTCCATGCAAGATGAGCTGAATCAATTCTCGAGGAATAAAGTATGGGAGCTAGTAGATAGACCAGAAAGGCACAATGTCATTGGAACCAAGTGGGTTTTCAAGAACAAAAGAGATGAAAACAACAACATTGTGAGAAACAAGGCAAGGCTAGTTTCACAAGGTTATTCCCAAGAAGAAGACTTGGATTATGATGAAACCTTTGCACCTGTTGCAAGACTAGAAGCCATCGAGTTGTTTCTTTGCATATGTCGCCCACATGAAGTTCACATCTGTCGATGGATGTGAAAAGTGCATTTCTGAATCGGCGTGCTTAAAGAAGAGGGTTTATGTGGAACAACCTCCTGGTTTCAAAAAGAATGACCAAGTTTTGAGGTGCTAAGAAAAGCTTTGTATGGTCTTAAACAAGCACCCGAGCATGGTATGATACTCTTTCTCGGTTTCTTCTTGACCATGGTTTTGTCAAAGGAATTGTTGATAGAACTCGCTCGGGATAGAGGATGGGAAGATATCTTACTAGTTCGAGATATATGTTGATGACATCATTTTTGATCTCCAAACCATCACCGTGGTGAAAAAGTTTTCAACACTGATGAAAGGCAAGTTTGAGATGTCAATGATGGGAGAGATGAATTTCTTTCTAGGACTTCAAGTGAAACAATCAAAGGAAGGAATATTCATCAACCAGGCAAAGTACACCAGAGATCTGATTGCCAAATATGGTGTAACAATTGCAATGCGATTAGAATTCCCATTAATACTAACTACAAGATGGATCCTGATTTCAAGGCAAATCAAGAAGTCATATGCGATTATAGAGGAATCATTGGATCATTGCTCTATCTCACAGCAAGTAGGCCGGATATAACATTTGCTGTTGGGATATGTGCAAGATACCAAGCTAATCCTAAGGCTAGTCACATGGAGGCTGCCAAAAAGATACCGAAATATCTTAAGGGCACAGTGAATAGAGGATTATGGTATCCAGCTGATGATAACCTAGAGTTAAGTGGTTACTCGAGATCTTTGATTATGGAGGATCTTGAAATTGATAGGAAGTCCACTTCAGAACTTGTCAATTTCTAGGAAGCAAGTCGATATCTTGGTTTTCAAGAAATAGACCTCAAGAGCAACAAGTACTCACCGTTTGAATATATGGTCATGAGGAAGGCTGCGTACGTATTTCTTTGGTTGGACAACAACTGAGGGATTATAAAGTTGTGGCCAATGAAGTACCTATATTTTGTGACAATAATAGTGCCATTGCTATTTCACAAAACCCAAGATGCACACCGGATGCAAGCATGTGGATATCGGACATCACTTCATCGGAGATCATGTCGAGAAAGAAGGACATAAGGATGGAGAAAAATTCATCTTTGTGTAAGCAAAGAGCTGATATCTTGACTAAACCTTTGGCGGAATCAAGATTTCAAGAACTTTCAGTTGAATTAGGGATGCTAGAACCAGGCGTATAGAGTAAAATCTGAAAAATTGAAGGTTTTCAGATGCATGAAGTTTTCTCAGAATCCTTCTGAGAAGCTCAGGATAAAATGGAAATCTTGAATCGAGTCTCGAAAAACTCAAGAAAGATCTTGAACCAATTCAAGATTAAAGATTATAATCGACATTTTATCAAGATCGATTTTTCGATAAGACTGATAGAGGGAAATTGGTCTGAAGAAGTAATGACTTCATCACGATCCATTTATTGCTCAAGTAAATTCAAGAATCATTCGCAATAAATATAAAAACACTGCGAATGTTTTTTTTTAGGCGGATCGTTTTAAATTCAAGAAGGTCAACATGCATTTAATGCTCTGCTACATTAATGACCAATGAGGATGTTTTGGAGGCTTACTTTTTGGAGATCGTCGGTTCGTATACCCGATTAATCGGAGATTAATCTCAACCGTTGTTACTCACCTAACCAACACGATTCCCCACGATCTCAAGGCTATATAAACCCCAATCAGCCATTCAAGCCAAAAAATTTATCAAACCCTTCGTTTTCAAATCCTCTGCAATTAAAAATCCCCTTTGCCCAGAAATTCTCCAAACCCTAAAGCTTTCCTTCTTCAATCAAACTCTAAAATGGCTCCAACCCCCGCTCGAGATTAGCCAAAACCAACAAGCCATGGTACGCAGTTCGTTATGTCACTTGAAAGCACAACCAACTCAAAGCCGAAGAGGAGGCTCTGATATGATTCGATCAACTAACTTCACCCAACTAGTCGCAAAACCGACCCGACCAGAGTTTGTGAAAGAGGTAATCAATTCATCAGAATTTGAAGATAGATGAAGAGGGTCAGATGCATTCTAAGTTAATCAGATCACACTTAGAGCGGCCATCCAAATACGCCGATTTTGAGAGGGATCGAGCATAGTTCAAAAAATCAATGATGTTTTTGAGCTCGTGGATAGAGGAGAGGATCCTACAACGATATGTCGTGAAGAGAGCAGAGTACTTAGATAGGATTGCCGAGAATCTCATTAAGTTTGAGGCGACACTACAAAAAGGCTGAAGCCACAATATCGTGTGTTGATGGATATTGTGAGCAAGTGCATCATGAGTCTTAAGGGGAGTTTTGAGCAGATAAGTACCTTCAAGCTCGATTGATGGCGGCGATAGAAGCTTCACCCACCACATATTTCAACCGGGCTGAAATTCTCGATCCAGACGGTGAGTGAAAGCGGACTAAAGTTTTGAGGAAGATTGACGAGGCGATCTCAATCAAAGGCAAGATCCACCATGCCACCAAAATTGCTTACATTTTGGAGATGTGCGTAGAGGAGGAGGATATCTTCGCCAATTCGGTCGACCCATTTCCTAAATCCAAAATTCTCCTTAAACCCATTGGCCGCAAGGAAGGTGTCATCGGGGGGAAGGTGTTGTTGGAGGCAAAGTTGGAGCAGGAGCAAAAATGATGAAACGAAGAATCTTGCTCCAAAACGCAGAAGATTGGTGGTTCTCACCGATGAAGATGAAAGTGATTCGAAGAGATTCAACTGAGGGCCAAACTTCTCGAGTTCACCATTACAAGTGTTGACTCGGTTATCTCCAGGACACGATCATACCGAGGAGCATGTCTTTTTTCCGAGGTGCTCGAGACATCGCCAAGACAGATAAAATTTCTCGAAAATTTTCAAAGGAGCTCGACCTCTCGAGAGATGCCTACCTCGGTGTGTGCTCGGATAGAAGAGCCAAATTTCATAGTCGATCCAAGATGTGCAAGCTCAGAATGACGAGCCAACTCGGACTAAAACCGAGGACTCGATCGCACAAACTTCGAGATATGCACGAGACTCGGGGAGCGAATAGTCTTGATGAGCTCTCGAAAGATCTACTTCTTGATCCCTTAGCGTAAACTTCAAATGAACCAGAGAGCCCGAGATGGAAGAAGGGTGAGGCTGAAGAAGGCGAAGTGGAGGAGCAAGGGGAACGGTTCATACTTGGACCGATACCGAGCTCAGCTCATACCCCGATCTGCAAGATATTTTCTTCATTAAGGACAATCAGATTTATCCTCAATCCCGGACTCTTCCCAGATGCTTGATATTGCCGCTTTTAGAGGGAAAAACTGGTGGAATGAGGAGACAACCTTTTCCGACCGACTTCTCGGGGTTGGAAGGACAAAGCTCGAGATGAAAAATGCCGATTTTGATGAGTTGGTTCAGAGGAAGTTGGGTCGAGAGGAAAGCACTAAAAGTTGGTGCCCCAAGCAAATGAGACAAATCTCAAGATGGAGATGGGGACCAACAGAGGAGATGCCGAGGAACCTCTCGGAAAAAAAGGAGACTTCATGGCGATCAACTCGATCTAGTCAACATCGATCGATGATAAGATTTTTCACATCGAGGCGCAAATTTCGAGAGACTGGAGCTCGTAATGAAGTCAAGCTCAAGATGATCGATGCGACAGAGGTGCGTAAGATTCCCGAGATTGATCTCACTCCCTCAGAGAAACTTGAGAAGGTTGAGCCAATGATGACCAAGATTGCTTTCGGGATGGAAGAGACGCTACCAAACAAGCTCAAAAGATGGACGGTCTTAGCCACTCTTCGTAATCGGGTGAAAATTCAAAACACTCTAACCACCCGTGATGACCTCCATGGAAGGAAAGCTAAATGAGAAGTTCGGAGGGAGTCAAGGCCGAGTTAAGATGAACCGAAGCGTAAACACCGTGAAAGTTCTCGATTTCCTAGAGGTGAAATCGCGTAAAAGAATGAGGTGCTAATCAAGTCTCATTGCTGAGGAAATGAGCTCAATGCTCATGACCAAGAGGATGAGATGTTCAAAGAAGCACTCTCCGCCGGTTCCCACTTATCTCAAGAATTTTTTCGCGGGCCAAGAACCATCTAAGGAGGCCGGAAGACTAACAAGATCGAGAAAGGCGGAGAAGTTCGGCCTGTGAAGCAAAGAGCAATATCACACGGACACAAAGACTTTCCAAAGTGCTTCTTCCAAATTACTGTGCAACAAGGGGGAAAAAGTCAAGATCTCGGAAAGTTCATGGCATGACTTTGGAGAAAAAGGCTCGTAAAGATGTCAAATGTATAATCTAGCAAAAGCCTTTAAAGAAGTTGGAGCTACCGAGAAGTTGAAGTTCGCCCGTAGAAAAAGCCTATCTACACTGAAGTTTCGAAAAGCTATGCTTGATGTTGCAAGAGAGAAACCGAGAGCTAGAGCAAAGGTTGAACAAGTCAGCCGCCGAATCGCTTATGAAGAGGAAAGCCTTGGGCGTTGTTCAACCCGGGAAAAGCAAACGTGCAAAGGCTTCTAAAGCCAATCCAGAAAAACCGATTACGATGATGAAGAAACGTAATACCCAAAGGGAATCGAGTCTCAACCTCGTAAGAAAGTCTTCAACACAAGAAATGCTCACAAGACACTCCAAGAAGAACAAGCTAAGAAAGTCATTTGCCCGGTCTCGTGAACGCGTCTGTGATCGTAAAGAAGATAGACGAAGAGCGTAAGCGAAGGAGTGATTTCGTGAAGTTTATGCGAAACAAGAGGAAAGGAACATCAAAAGCACTAAAATGGCCCCACGCTGATAAATGGATGCCCATCAAACTCAACGATATGTGGGAAGAAGTCAAGAGAATCTTCCGGTTCAATTATGATGTTCTCGGGAATGGAGAGGGAAAAGCTCGGTCGAATGAAGCTTTTCATTGAATACCTTCTTATCTTCTATCCAAAGTATCTACAGAGTCGATTAACTTTTATGGATGAAGGAGAGAGGTACGAGATAGTAGCCCCGGGTCCATATTCCTATCCACCTCCAAAACTTGATAATGGCTTGGTGAATGAGAAGGCCATTACTCAAGAGATTGCTCAATATCTTTGGTCATTGGGTTTAACAGAAACAAATCGGACATCATCAAGGAAAGAAATGAGTCAAGAAGAGATTTTTTTTCTAATGTTTGACTGGAGGTGCCCAATGATGAAGTTGAGAATGAAGCAAATCAAGAGCAGAAGATCAAGAGCCAAAATCAAGACTAAAGATCAAGACTCGAGAAGATTTTGTAATCTTTAAATTTTGTCTTTTGATTTTGTTGATAAACTCATTGTAATATGTAACGGGATACCAATCATCAATGAAGATTTATCATTATGCTCAAAAAGATAATATCTCATTATCTTATTTACATGTCTTTTTATTTTGATATGCCTAAATGAATGTCTTTGAACCGATTGTATGTTGATAAGGGAGAAATTGTTTAAGTATTTGGTAATGAACTAGTTAAAAAGATTCATTCTTGAAGAAATTGTCAATGATTAAACTGCTGAGAAACTCAAAATTGTTGAGAGATTCTCCGATTTAAGAAATTGTTGGGAGACAACCAATCTTGTAATAGGATAAATCAAACCCGAGTATAGGTTATATGTTTGTAACAAGATAGGTTTTGGCATCATCAAAAAGGGGAAATTGTTGGGAGATGAATTTTAATAAAGATTTATGATTTTGATTAGATCCCAAAACCCCCCGTATGACATGTTCGTAATGATCTCGATAGTTGAGTCGAGATTCAAATTTTTAGAATATTCAGGATGTTATCTCGCAAAATGTATAGTCAAGAGATATAGTTCAGATAATTCTTCAAGACTCGGTGAGGATCTTGTAAATCAAGACTCAATGAGAAGACTCAAGACATCGGTCAAGATAAACTACAAAGATTCGAAGACCACAAGACTCGGAAGACCTCAAGACTCGTAAGACTCAAGACACAAAGATCAAGATCGAGAAACTAAAGATCAAGAATATCAAGGCACAATAATTCTCAAGACTCGGTATGAACTGAATGTTTCGAGGCAATCGAATATATCTATCCAAGGATGCAATCATCGAGAAGATCGCGATTCCTTAGAAAATAGATATTTGCCAAGACATTCAAATGCGCATAAAAGGAACTAAGTCGAAGTGTTGTTAAGGTTATATCAAACTCGAGTTTGTAACCAAAAAAGAGTCGTTGAAGGTGTTTACCTTTTAATCGAGACAAAAGTCAAAAACAGAAGACAACACATGCCATCTTCGACAATCGATGTGTCTCTCAAAAAGGATGTCGGATGTACAAAAGTTCCGCACTACAAAAAAGTGAAGACCCGGCTACATGAAAGGCTATTGCCTAGAAAAGTGTTAGGGAGTTTCAAACCCTAAATATAGCCGTTTCACACACCACAAGAGGGAACTCACGGTTGTCTCTCCAACGGATAGTTTTCAAGATGACCTTGGTGTATGCCTATATATACCGGGTGACCCTCTACATTGAAGGTTACGGAAATTTATACGCAACTTAAGAGCTCAAGCTTATTCTTGTAAAAGTTAAAAGCACTTTCGAAAAACTTAGAATTTCCCAAGTGCTTCAATATTGAAGAGAGCTCACTATACTAAGCCTAGCTTGATAAGAATTATCCAAAGTTTAGTCGAGATATCCTAACCCTTTGCTTTGTGCTTCATTGTAAAGGATATCTCATCCTAGTTGAAACCAACCAAGAAACCCCAAACCCTTGTGAAGGTAGTTGGAGGTGTTAGTTGGTGAGAAGTGTTGTAAAGAGTTGGTAAACCACGCCAAGTAGTCAAAAAAAACTCTAGAGGAGAAGTTAGTAAGCTGCTGTGGTAGTCCAAAGCTTGTGTGTGATTGAGTAAGTAAACTACGGAGGTAAATGTAAAGCTCAAGGTCGTTGAGAAAAGTAAACTACGCGGAGTAGTCGAAAAAACTCGTACGAAGTTGAGTAAGTAAACTACGAGGTAGTCGAAGCCCGAAGTTGATAGTGAATTTCTCCAAGAGTCGTGGAGAGTGGGCGTAGGAGCTTGTGTCCTCGAACCACTATAATTGTTGTGTTCTTTATTGCTTTCCTTATCCATTGCTTATCCGTTGCATTGACTTGATTTTGAAAGCATACTTTTCCATCGATATTCGGTTGAATCAATCCACCGAAGTTGCATAAGTGAATCACAAAATAATCACTATTTCATAAAGGGAAGGTTTTCAAAGAAAGCTTAAATCGAGTATAAACTAAGGGCCAACCATTCCGACTGGCGAAAGTAGCTAGAACAGATAGTTACCAAACCGAACGTATTTTTCGAGGGTTCATAAAGTTAGTTATCCGATCCAAGCAACTCAAGATCTCTCGACACTCGTGACTCGGTTGGGATTATCCGAGGTTTCGAAAAAACGGGATCACCGCCTCAAGAGACTTTGACTCAGAGCGATCTGTGCTTCTCGAAACCTAATCTTCGAGATTATCGACCCAAGTCGACCTCTGAAGAAAAAAAAGTTTTAAAAACACTGAACACGTGTATTCCCCCCCATACACGTGTAAGACTCGTTTGCACTGGGACCAACACATCACCAAGCCTGAACAACTTAAATTCAATTTATTAGAACATATATAATCCAAGTTTCCAACAATTCTAATAGCAATTAGACGAAATTAGAGAAATCACAGATACAAATGCATTATTTCCCTGATCAATTTTCAAGGGATCTCCTTGCAGCAATCTTGCTCAGCAAGAACAATATCTCATACTAATAATATCTCCAGGAACCAAAACAGGTGCATCTTCCTCGTTCCATTTCTCATCACATAACACCTGATCACGCATATATATGTTATAGGAGATGAAGTTGAGCCACATCTGCATTTCCAACATTGTTCTCCTCCATAAAACTAATAGTCAAGTTCACAAATAGAAGAGATATAATCCCCAAGAAGTCGCTACAATCAACGTTATTATTCTGCACCAAAACAAAGAGAAAACCAGAAAAAAGAGTCAAATATGAACTCATTAATTGAAATATGTTTCTAAGGGTTTTTTGCTATTTTACCTTTCCATGAGTAGCAATAGCTATGATAGTTGCAGCTTCCATGACCCATGAAATTGAGCATTCAATTGAATAATAATCATTTAAATACTTGAAGCGGTGAAGTTAGACAATCACGACTGTTCTAATAAAATCTCAAACTCATCAAATTTTTGCAACAATAAAATGATACCTGAACATAATAAGCCTTATATATCAGCCTATGTAGTGGTGGGGATCCTCTGCGTCACGATATAGAAAAGGGAACTCTCAAGGGCAAACACTCCATCCGATCTCGCTCATCAGGTTTCCCTCCAATGTTTGATTGCAATTTTTTTAAGAATTATTTGAAAGTAAACATTATTTGAACCTAAAATTGGAGAATTGAAAACCATGTGGCCAAACCTTTATCCTGAAATTGTAACCAGGGACTAAAACACGCTGGAAAATTAAAGAGGAAGCTATTGATTTCTCCGACGGTGGAAATCAAGTCATATAATTTAAAAATTAAGATATTTGAATAGCCCCCCAATAATTGATCAAATCGAATAAAATAAAATACATACAGAGAACCATAACTATATCTAAATTAAAGACCAAAAGAGTTGCATAGACATTTCAGCTTTCTCCCTTCACAGATAAGTAACCTTCTCAGGTGGGAGATAGGACTGCCAAAGAAGCAAATCAAATGAAGCCAAGCAACAAAACCTTCTGATGTGATGAAGAAAACCTTAACTTTCAACAGTAACTTTACATGAATTAATGCCCCAAAATGAGAGAAATTAAGAAAATGATAATATGTGAACTACAAACACATATCAAAAGTTATAAACATTATTTCTAAGAAGAGACCTGTATTAATGGAACAAATAGAGAAATGATGCATTGAAAAAGCTGGATGTAGTCGGTACATTGAGAGTTCTCCAAGCTGTTGCAAAAGCTTCTGGTGTCTGCTTTAAAAATTATGTTAGTGACTTTAAAGAGACATATTGTTCTTTATTTAAAACAGCAGTAAGTATTATAGTATGTAAAATTTGCACACCCATACAAATTTTGCACTATCATCTTCAAGATCTGAAGCTGCAATCAATTACTGGCTTCAATGAACATGCAACGCAAAAGTACAAGAGGGCCTACCAACAAAGCACAAAATTTGAGTTTCACATATTAAAAATTTGTGTATTATCTAAAAGGTTGTAATTTACAAGTAGTGACTGATGTCAGGTAGAACAAAATGTATACTTCAAAATGCAAAGATAAGATCCTTTTGACAATATGCGAGGGGGTTTCATGCTGGAACATCTTATTACTAAAAATATTCCAGTGTGATGCATTGCTATTATAGAGAATTTGTAGATTTAATGCAAAATCTTTTCTTTACCACATTCCAAGGACCAGAAAGAGCACAATATCATTATTCTCTTCTCTTGGGAACCAACTGAAAGTATTTTCTCACCTTCATAACAGATAGATAAGAATCTGACATTCCAACATACTTCCCCACCATTTAAATTCTTATATGTAATAGTAGCTAAAAATTCTTAATTTTAATTTAATGAAAGGAATGAATGAAGAGTAAAACCAAAGGGTAAGGACACGGTACTAACAAAGTTCTTGAGGCTGTCGAAAGTCTCAGCTCTTTCATACCATTCTTGTAAATTAGTTTGATTGTCAACACTGATACAGAACATCTATTCAATGTGATGAGTTGTATCCTAAGCTACTCTTTTCAAGTATAGCTCAGAATCATAAAAAGTAAATGAAGTAATCCTAAGCCAAACTTAGAAACTTTTTGTACTTTGAAAAATAAGAGACATGAAAATGCAAGATATAAAACTATAACTAACTAAAGGTACCTTTCTAACTCGAGATGTTTAAGAAAAATAAGAGGCATGAAAAATGCAAAATATAAAACTATAACTAACTAAAGTACCTTTCTAACTCGAGATTTTTAAGGAGCATTGTTGGCAAGATCAGCTTTAGCTGGTGCGGAGTCGGAAAGATCGGTGCCATCGACGTGATTAAAATTCATATTGCGAGAACCAAAACTGAAATTAGGAAAGGACATATAATTATGCATCAGAAGAAAATCCCAGAAAGTGAACGTGGACTCACATTATCATAAGTTGAACATAATCATAGTAGACTCCATTTCGAACAATTTGACATTAAAGTTTTTACAGGAAGACCTAAGTAGAGTTCAGGAACAGTAATATGTAGAACATCAAACTTCAGGCAAAATTAACTCTGGATAAATGAAAAAATTATAAAATTCCACTCTACGTACCAAACATAAATCTTTCATTCTACTTTATCATAGAATTGTGTTTCTTCATCAAAACATTAACCAAAATTCGGTAGCGATAAAGTTGGGATGCTCTAAGAAGACGACAACATCGAAATTGGTTAAACATCATATTTGTTGGTCCCAAAAAACCCGATTTAAAACTCGTAAAATCTCAATGGGAGGTAACTTTATATTTTTTCCGAATGTGTGTTATGCAGATTTGCTAAAGTATGTATTTCAGTTAATATGAAAGTAAATAAGAACACACGTATTTTTATAGTGGTTCGGACAAACTTGTCCTACATCCATCCCTTCATGGGGCACCAACTTAACCAACAGATATTTATGGAGCTCTCACTCAACGGTACTTATCTCCCTCACGGGATCGCCTATAGATGTTTAATGAGTTCTCACTCTCTCGGGACTTATCTCCCTCACGGGATTGCCTACCCTCCCTTACGGGATTGCTTCTTAACTACCTCACTTAACCTCTCAAGAAAGGGTATAGGTTTGGTGTTATTTCCAACTAGGTGAGATTTTCCCTTACATTGTTTTAGCCTTTAAGCTAAGGTTGGGAAAATCTCTCTAAGCTTAGGATATTACATTTATGCTTAGAAATAATGAAGAACACATCTTGGGTAAATTTGGATATTAAATGCTCCGTGTTCTTGAATGGAGATGCTTGAATATTTTGCTTTAATATTCACTTTCCAGCATCCTCCATTATCTTCTTTTGAAGATAGTGCAATGTATTTATAGTGTGGATTTGAATATTACCGTTGGAGAGTAAATTCAAATCCATACTAATAGTCTTCCAGCGTTTCTTTGTCATTTTGCACTGTTGCTTACAGCTTTATGTCACATCAATATATGTGTTGTCATCTTCTCATTGGACAACTTTTTTTTTGTGTCACCGCCGATTTCGGTTTGCGTAACCGGGTCCGCAGAATGGGTCTGCCCAGATTGGTCCGCAGAAATCTAGTCCGGCAGTGCAGTCCGCAGAGATTGTCCGGCAAATGGTCTGCAGACTGTCCGCAGATTTAGTCCGTCTTCAAAACTGGTCTGCAGACTCGTCGTCGATCGGACAAGACAAAGATCGTCGACAACATCGAACCAAAGATAACATCGTCGTCACAAAGATCTCGTCAAGAAGATCACGTGTCACCATCTGGTCACCAGATCTGGTCAAGAATTTCTTCGTCACCACGATCGGTGATCAGATTACCGGTGCATCAAGATCGATCACCATCACGACGCATCTTCTTGTTCCCCCTCAACTTGTTATTTGTAGATTAACTTAAATAACACAAGTTGAAAATGTTTTGGCAAAATTCAACAAAACTAAAATATCCCAACAATTTCCCCCTTTTTGATAATGACGCCAAAACTAACTAACAACAAAAAAAATATACGAGAAAAACAGTGTTAGTTAAACAAGTGAAATAATGAAGAACATTTGATGCATTAAAAATAATGATGAGAAGATGATTGTCAACCTCCATGAATTTTATAAATAATATGCACTTTAAACTAAATGGGTTTTAACAAAAAAGATCAGTTCAGGTGTTCACATTAAAATCTAGTGAACTTTTGAACTCCTGCTCTGATACCACTTGTTGGTCCCGAAAAACCCGATTTAAAACTCGTAAAATCTCAATGGGAGGTGACTTTAAAATTTTTCCGAATGTGTGTTATGCAGATTTGCTAAAGTATGTATGACAGTTAATATGAAAGCAAATAAGAACACACGTATTTTTATAGTGGTTCGGATGAAATTGTCCTACATCCACTCTTCCCTTCATGGGGAACCAACTTAACCAACAGATATTTATGGAGCTCTCACTCAACGGGACTTATCTCCCTCACGGGATTGCCTATAGATGTTTAATGAGCTCACTCTCTCGGGACTTATCTCCCTCATGGGATTGCCTACTGTTGGTCCCGGTGCAAACGAGTCTTACACGTGTATGGGGGGAATACACGTGTTCAAGGTTTTAAAACTTTTTCTTCGAGGTCACCTTGGGTCGATAATCCTCAAGATTAGGTTCGAGAAGCACAGATCGCTTCTCGAGTCAAAGTCTCATCGAGACAAATGATCCCGAGCCGCTTTCGGGATACCTCGAGATAATCCCAACCGAGTCCTGAGTGTCGAGATCCCGAAGTTGTTTGGATCATATAACTAACTTACTAAACCCTCGGGAAGAGTAAGTTCGGTTTGGTAACTATCTGTTCTAATTACACTCACCGTAATGCGGAATGGTTGGCCCTTTAGTTTATACTGCTTTTAAGCTTTGCTTTGAAAACCTTCCTTTTATGGATTAGTGATTAGGTTGTGATTCGCTTATGCAACTTCAAAGGATTGATTCCAACCTAATATCGAAAAGTATGCTTTCAAATTCGAAGTCAATGCAAATATTAAAAAGCCGCAGATAAAGAAAGCAATAAACAACACGCGAATTATAGTGGTTCGTAGACTCAAGCTCCTACATCCACTCTCTCGATCCTCGAGAAATTCACTAAACACTTCGAGGCTTTACACTACCTCGCGTAGTTTACTTACTCAACTTCGGCCCGAAGCTTTCACTACTCCACGTGGTTTACTTACTCAACCCGACCTTGAGCTTTACGACTACCTCCGTAGTTTACTTACTCAAACACAAACAAGCTTTCAGACCACCTCAGCTTACTAACTTCTCCTCTGTAGAGTTTTCTCGACTACTCCGCGTGGTTTACTAACTCTTTTACAACTCTTCTCACCAACAAACACACTCCAACTACCTTCTCAAGGGTTTGGGGTTTCTCGCTAGTTTCCAACTAGGATGAGATATCCTTTACAATGAAGTACAATGGAAAGGGTTAGGATATCTCGACTAAACTTTGATAAATCTTATCAAGCTAGGCTTAGTTTAGTGAGCTCTCTTCAATATAGAAGCACTTGGGAAATTCTAAGTTTTTCGAGTGCTTTAACTTTTATGATAATAAGTTTGAGCTCTTGAGTTGCGATAAATTTCCGTAACCTTACAATGTAGAGGGTCACCAAAGATTTATAGGCATACACCAAGGTCACTTTTGAAAACTATCCTTTGAGAGATAAATTTTCGTGAGTTTCCTCTTATGGTGTGTGAAACGGCTATATTTAGGGTTTGAAACTCCCTAACACGTTTTAGGCAATAGCCTTTCATGTATCCGGTCTTCACTTTTTACTGATGCGAACTTTTGTACATCGACATCTTTTTTCAAATGACTTTCATCCTTTACATAGGTCAAGATGGCATGCTACGATGTTGTCTTCTCTTTTTTGACTTTTGTCTCGATTAAAGGTAGACACCTTCAACGGCTCTTTTGGTTACAAACTCTGAGTTTGATATAACCTTAACAACACTTCTGACTTAGTTCCTTTTGTCTGCATTTGAATGTCTTGGGCAATATCTTATTTTCTAAGGAATCGCGATCTTCTCAGTATTGCGTCCTTCAGATAGATTTTTTCAGTGCCTCGGAACATTCAGTTTATATTGAAAGATTCCCATGACATTCTTGAGTCTTCGATAATTCGCGCGGCCTTCAAGATTCTTGATCTTCTATCTTCGCCTTCACCATCGTCTTTAGAGTCTTCTGAGTCTTCAGCGTCTTCAGAGTCTTTACAAATATCTTGACCGATATAATTTGAGTCTTCATCTTGAGTCTTGATTCCTCCTCTCATCTTCGAGTCTTCATATCTCGATTTCTATCGAAGTCTTCAGATACTTCAGTTTCATACTAAAACTTGATTTCTTCTAAACATATCTTCAATTCTTGAGTCTTGAAACCTATCCTGATCTATATCTGCTGACTATACATTTTGCAGATAACATCATGAATACTCTAAAACTGGATCCTGACTCAACTATCAAGATCATTCTGAACATGTCATACTCAGGGGTTTTGGGATCTTAATCAAAATCATATATCTTTTATTAAATTCATCTCCCAACAATTTCCCCCTTTTTGATGATGCCAAAACCTATCTTGTTACAAACATATAACCTATACTTAGGTTTCAGTTTATTCTATTACAAGATTGATTATGTCTCCCAATAATTTCCTGAAACAGAGAGTCTCCCAGCAATTAATAATTTCTTCAGTAATGAATCTTTCTTAAATAGTTCATCACCAAATACTTAAACAATTTCCCCCTTATCAACATACAAACAGCAGTTCGAGACATTCATTCAAAGATATCAAATATAAAAGACATGTAAATAAGATAATGAGATATTATCTTTTTGAGCATAATGATAAATCTTCATTGATGATTGGTTTGAGTTACAGATTACAATGAGTTTATCAACAAAATCAAAAAGACAAAAATTTAAAGATTACAGAATCTCTTCTCGAGTCTTCGCCTTTAGTCTTGATTTTGGCTCTTCGATCTTCTTCTTCTTTGGTTTTACTTCAACTTCATCAATCCAGGCACATCGAATTTAACATTCCAAAAAATCTCTTCTTCACTTATTTCTCTCCTTAATGATATCCGGATCAAGCTTCTGTTAAACCCAATCGACCAAAGATATCGAGCAATTTCTTGAGTAATTGCCTTCTCATTCACCAAGCCATTACCAAGTCTTGGAGGAGGATAGAATATGGACCGGGGCTACTATTCTTATCGCACTCTCCTTCATCCGCAAGGTTAATCCAAACTTTGGAGATATTTTGGATAGAAGGTTAGGAGATATTCAATGAATGCTTCATTACGATCTGAAGCTTTCCCCTCTCACTCCTGAGCACATCATAATAGAACCCGGAAGGTTCTCTTGACCTCTTCCCATATCGTTGAGTTTGATAGGCATCCATTTATCAACGTGGGCCCTTCATGCTTTTGATGTCTCTACTTTTTGCTCTGTAAACTTCTTGAATCCACTCCTTCGGTCAAACTCCTCTTGATCTTCTTTCTTATCACAGCACACTTTGAGACCGAAGCGGCGGTTTTCTTAGCTTGTTCTACAGAGTGTCTTGAGCATTCCTCGTGTTGAAGACTTTCTTCCGAGGTTGAGACTTCAGATTCTTCTGTTTCTTCATCATCCGAAATCGGCTTTCTGGATTGGCTTAGAAGCCTTCCGCGCTTGCTTTCAGTTGAACAATGCCCAAGGCTTTCCTCTTCATAAATTCCAAATCCAGGCGACTTGTTCCAACCTTAGTTCTAGCACTCGGTTTCTCTCTTGCAACATCAAGCATGGTTTGCTCGCACACACTCGAGTGTAGATAGGCCTATCCACCGAGCAAACTTCAACTTCTCGAGCCGACTTCCTTTTTAAGGCTTAGGCTAGGTTATACATTTCAAATCTTTACGAGCCTTTTTCTCCAAAATACGCGCCCATGAACTTCCCCGAGGTCTTCACCTTCCTTTTCCCCCTTCTTGGCAATCGTAATTTGGAAGAAGTCCGAGAGTGTCAATGTCCATGTGATATTGCTCTTTGCTCACACAAATAACCTCTCCTTTCTCGATCTTGTTAGTCTTCCACCTCCCGAGATGGTTCTTGGCCACGTAAAAATTCTTCGGATAAATGGGCAAAGCGCCGTAGTGCTTTTTAAACATCATCATCATCTTGTTCATGAGCATTGAGCTTATTTCCTCAATAAGCATTTTATCATCACTTCATTCCTCTCTGCCAATTTCACCTCTAAAATGCAGTTGACTCATGGTGCTTTTTCATTTTCAAGATCGAGCTCGTATCGACTCCCTCCAAATTTTTCATTGAATTTATCTTCCATGGAGGTCATCTGTGAGGTCGAGTGTTTTGGATTAGTGCCGACTCAAGAAGTGACTAAGACTTTCCATCTTCCGAGCTTGGTTGGCCATGTTTCTTCCATCCCGGAGCAATCTTGATCATCATTGGCTCAACCTTCTCAAGTTTCTCCATCAAGGGGTGAGGTCGATCTCGGGAACCTTCGCACCTCTGTCTTGTTGATCATCCCGAGGTTCGGCACAACTGAGGGTTGGTCTCGCACTGAGCCAAACTTCATCCTCGAGCTCCGATCTCCAATCGAGCCTCGATGCATTTTATCGAACAATTGAGAATTAAAGATAGAACTTTTCGATTAACTTTGGCATAATTTTTTAATAGTGCCAAAAGGTACTGAAAAGTCTTAACTTCAGTCTGAGGTTGACCAATTCGGCGTTGATCGGCACAAAAGTTTCCTTCTCCATCCGAGGCCCGATCTTGACATCTCCCTGTTGGTCCCCATCTCCATCTTGAGATTTGTCTCCGCTTCTTAGGGGCACCAACTTCGATAGCTCTCCTCTCATCTATCTTCCTCTGAACCAAATCATCAAAATCGGAGTTTTTCATCCCGAGCTTTGTCCTCCCCGAACCCCGAGAAGTCGGTCCGAAAAGTCATTTCTCCTCATTCCACCAGTCTTACCCTCTGAATCTGTGAATATCAAGCATCTCTCGAAGAGTCTCCATGAGGATGAACACTGATCGACCTTAATCAAGAAGACATCTTGCAGTCGATCGAGGTATGAGCCGAGCTCGGGGAGTAGCGGTCAAGAATGAACCGTTCCCCTTGCTCCTCCACTTCGCCTTCTTCACCTCGCCCTTCTTCCATCTCGGGCTCTCTTTGGTTCGGGCTTGAAGCATCACCGGTGAGATCAAGCAAATAGATCACTTTCGAGCTCATCAAGAATATTACGCTCCCCGAGTCTCAAAGAATTTCTTCAAGGTTGTGTAGTCAGTCCTCGGTTGCATCTGAAAGTGGGTTACGAGGCTGGTGGCATATCCTCGATTGACTCTGAGTTGGCTCTTCTGTCTGGCGCGCCGACCTTCTTTGGTAGGAATCTCGAGGCTGAGTTCCTTTTGAAAATTTCTGAGAAATTTTATCTCGAAGCCGAAGCGATGTCTCAAGCACCTCGAGAGAAGACTGCTCCTCCGTGTTCTTGTGCCTTAGAGATAACCCGAGCAATACTTGCAATGGCGAATTCTGAGCGGTTTGGCCCTCAGGTTGAATCTCTTCAGAATCACTGCCATCTTCATCGGTGAGAACCACCAATCTTCTGCGCTTGGGAGCGAGGGTTTTCTGCATCTTCAACTTCTCACCCTGCTCCATCTTTGCATCCAACAAAACCTTCCCGGTTTGTTGGGTCTCTTTTCGGCCGGTACGAACCGGTGATTCTGCTTTCTTTTGCTTCTTCCCTCTGATGGCCTGTTTCTTCACAGCAATGAGCTTGAAGAGCATTTTGGACTTGGGGAATGGGGTCGAATTGGCAAAGATATCCTCCTCCTCTCTGCACATCTCCAAAATAAAAGCTATTTTGGTTGCATGGTGGATCTTACCTTTAATCGAGATCGCCCCGTTAACTTTCTTTTTATGACTCTTGGCTTGTCTCGCCACCGTCTCAATCGAGAATTTCAGCCACTTGAAGTCAGTGGTGGGAGAAGCCTCGATCGCCACCATCAGTCTGAGCTTCGGGGTACTGATCTGCTCAAAACTCCCCGCAAGACTCATGATGCTTTTGCTCACAATATCCATCAAAACTCGATATTGTGGCTTCAAATGCCTCTTATGCAGTGTAGCCTCAAATTTCACAGGATTCTCAGCAATCCTATCAAATACTCCAGCTCTCTACCCAACATATACACAGAAGGATCCTCTCATTTATCACATAGCTCAAAAACATCATTTAAGTTCTTTGGAATTATGTACAATTCCCTCTCAAAATCGATGTATTTGGACGAACGCTCTAAATGTGATACAGTGATCTGAGAATGCATACCATCCTCTTCATCTATCCTCAAATTACGGATGAATTCGATTACCTCTTTTGCATACTCGGTCCGGCTCTACACATGACTAGATGGGTGAGTTTAGCCAGTCGAATCATATGCAGAGCCTCCTCTTCTGGCTTTGAGTTGGTTGTGCTATCGAGAGAGACAACGAACTCGTACCAAGGCTTGTTGGTTTCGGCTAATCTCTCGAACAAGGTTGGAGCCATTTTAGAGATTGATTGAAGAAATGAAGCTTTAGGGTTTGGAGATTTCTGGGCAAAGGGGATTTTTATTTTGCAGAGGATTTGGGAACGAAGGGTTTGATAAAATTTTGGCTTGAATGGCTTATTGGGGTATAAATAGTTTTAGATTGTGGGGAATCGCGTTGGTTAGGTGAAAAACAGCGGTTGAGATTAATCTCAGATTAATCGCATTATCTGAACGTATTTATCTCCGAAAAAGTAAGCCGCCAAAATATCCTCATTGGTCATTAATGTAACAGCATTAAATGATCGTTGACCTTTTTTCGAATTTCAAACGATCCCGCCCAAAAAACATTCCTTAGGTGTTTTGTATTTATTGCAAATGATTAATGAGTTTCACTTAAGCAATGAATGAGTAAAGATGAGTCATTACTTCTTCGACTAATTTATCTCTATCGGTCTTCTATCGAGTAATCGACCTTGATAAAATTTCAAGATAATATTGAAAGTCTTGAATGGGTTCAAGATAATAATCGAGAATCTTGACCTTCAAGAACTGAAGTTTCCGAGACTCGATTCAAGATTTCCATTTTATCCTCGAAAACGCTCAAGAGAAATTCGAGAAAATCTTCATGCATCCGAAAACCTTCAATTTTTCGATTTACTCTATACACCGGATCTAACATCCCTAATTCAACCGAAAGTTCCCGAAATCTTGATTGATGCAAAGTTTAGTCAAGATATCGACTCTTTGCTTATCAAGATGAATTTTCTCCATCCTTATGTCCTTCTTCTCGACATGATCTCTCGATGAAGTGAAGTCCGATATCCACATGCTTGCATCCGGTGTGCAATAAATGATTTTGTGAAAAACAAAGAATGGCACTATTATTGTCACAAAATATTGGTACTTTGGTACTTCATTGGCTCTGAACTTTATAATCCCTTAATTGTTGTCCAGCCAAAGAATCGAGCACGCAGCCTTCCTCGCAGACCATGTATTCAAACCCGATAATCTTGGTTGCTCTTGAGGTCTGCTTTTTGAAAACTATCCGTTGGAGAGATAGCCCGTGAGTTTCTCTTATGGTGTGTGAGGAACGGCTATATTTAGGGTTTGAAACTCCCTAAAACGTTTTAGGCAATAGCCTTTCATGTAGCCGGTCTTCACTTTTTGCAGTCTGGAACTTTTGTACATCTGACATCTTTTTCAAATGACCTATCACCGCCGTTTAATCGAGAATGTCTGGTCTTTATCTTCCTCTTTTTGACTTTTGTCTCGATTAAAGGTAGACACCTTCAAGCGGCTCTTTTGGTTTACAAACTCTAAGTTTGATATAACCTTAACAACACTTCTGACTTAGTTCCTTTTGTTTGCATTTGAATGTCTTGAGCAATATCTTATTTTCTAAGGAATCGCGATCTTCTCGATATTCGTCCTTGAATAGATTTTTTCGATTACCTCGGAACATTGAGTTTATCTTGAGCATTGATGCATTCTTTCTTGATAATTGCGGCTCTTCAATATTCTTGATCTTATCTTGATCTTGATCTTAGCGTCTTACGAGTCTTGGTAGTCTTACGAGTCTTGAGTCTTACGAGTCTTGAGTCTTACGAGTCTTCTAAATATCTTGGTGATATCTTTGAGTCTTCATCTTTGAGTCTTGATTCCTCGATCTCATCTTTAGTCTTGATATCTCAGGTTTCTGTAGTCTTGAATACTTGATTTCATACTAAAACTTCGTTTCTTGAAACATATCTTGAATTCTTCGTAGTCTTGAACCTATCCTCGATCTATATCTGGCGACTATACATTTTGCGATAACATCCCGAATACTCTAAAAACCTAATCTCGACTCAACTATCAAGATCATTCTGAACATGTCATACTCAGGGGTTTTGGGATCTTAATCAAAATCCTATATCTTTTATTAAATTCATCTCCCAACACCTACGCTCCCTTACAGGATTGCTTCTTAACTACCTCACTTAACCTCTCAAGAAAGGGTATAGGTTTGGTGTTATTTCCAACTAGGTGAGATTTTCCCTTACATTGTTTTAGCCTTTAAGCTAAGGTTGGGAAAATCTCTCTAAGCTTAGGATATTACATTTATGCTTAGAAATAATGAAGAACACTCTTGGGTAAATTTGGATATTAAATGCTCTGTGTTCTTGAATGGAGATGCTTGAATATTTTGCTTTAATCTTCACTTTGCAGCATCCTCCATTATCTTCTTTTGAAGATAGTGCAATGTATTTATAGTGTGTGTTGGGATATTTTAGTTTTGATGAATTATGCCAAAACATTATCAACTTGTGTTATTGAAGCTAATTCTGGATAACAAGTTGAGGGAACAAAAGAACAAGTTGAGGGGGAACTAATGAAAATCGGGGCCGAAAGATGATCGAGATCGGTGAGGTTGTGCAGGAATTTAGACCGACGAGATCGGATGAGTAAGAAGAGTTCGGAGTTAAGCGATGAGTTTAGCAAAAATCGGAAGAAAAGATAAGCTTAAGCCAACCGATCGGAAGAATCGGAAGGTCAAAAGATCGATGACCGAAACGGACCGATCGGATGATTAGAAGAACGGTCGGCCGATATGGTGATCGGAAGAAGCGGATAAGCTAATTAGAAAGAAAACCCACCAAGATCGGAAGAGAAGGTTGCGGATCGGAAGAGGAAGATGAGATCGACGAGATCGACGACGTGATCGAGATCGAGATATGAAGATGAGCAGATGATCAAGATCGACGTGATTGAGATCGATGTGCTAAAAAGCGATATCTTAAACCTAATGTAATGACTGATGCTATCCTCGAGATGTTGATCCAAGATGTGGTTGATCTCGATCAATGAGCCGACGATCGCAAAGAAGAAATCGATTTTGAGTCAAAGTGACTGAAGGTCGATGATATGAATTGAGAGAACCGAACTCGGTCACTCGAAAGTGTCAAGATATCCGACGATAAGGTCCGCCAAGAGAATTCTCTTCAATCAAGTATCCCGAGGCTCGATAAACCCGAGGATCGGGATGAATCAAGACTCGATATGTCTCTGAAGACATCGAGACTCGGAAGAATCTGAATGATTCCAATGCGAGGAATCGAGGAATATAAATAGTTAGAATCAAATAACGTGGACCAATGAGAGGAAGACAACCACCAAGAAGTCGTACTTACAAGAATAGTATGGATTTGAATGTGATTCTCTCCAATCGGTAACATTCTAATCCACACTATAAATACAAGGTCTTTCATCATTCTAATGTGTGGATGCGTGGAGATTATAGCACGAGATGCTCTGAGCCAAAGAGAGTTATACCCAAAAGCATTCCCACCCTAGAACACAAGTCCGTAGATATACAAATATGTTCAAGAGTGTTCTAGAACCCAATCTAAGCAACCCACGATGTATCCTAGCTTAGAGAGATTTTCCCAACCTTAGCATTGAGGCTAAAACAAATGTAAGGGAAAATCTCAACCTAGTTGAAACCAAACAAACCTTACCCAAATCGATCGGTTAAGTTTGTAGGTGAGTGTGAACCCCAGAACATCTAGCAATCCCGAAAGGGAGGGTAGGCAATCCCGAGTGAGGTGATAAGTCCCGTTGGAGTGTGAACTCGGTAAACATCTCGTAAGCAAACCCGAGTGAGGGTGATAAGTCCAAAGGAGTGTGAGCTCGTTAAATATCTAGAGGCCCGAACGCAGAGGGTGATAAGTCCAGTTTGAAGGAATTTCCCTAGGAACAGGGAGAGTGGATGTAGGAGTTTGAGTCTCCAAACCACTATACTTTGTTGTGTTCTTTATTGCTTTATGTTCTTATATTGTCATATGCATTCGATTATAAGCAAAACACAACACATGAGCTTAAAAGAGAAAAATCTGTAATCACCATTCCTTCACCCCTGTTTTTATATGCATCACAATTTATGTTTGCTTCCATACTTGTTAAAATGGGTTTTCCCAATCGACTATCAAGTGGTATCGAGCGCGTGTTCAAACCGGTTCACCGATTTCAAAGTAACCACTGAACTGATCTTTTTAAAAGAAAACCCGTTTCTTTAAAAATGCATATATTCTAATGTTTTGGCTTCATCATCAAAAATGGGGAAATTGTTGGGATATTTTAGTTTTGATGAATTATGCCAAAACATTATCAACTTGTGTTATTGAAGCTAATTTACAGATAACAAGTTGAGGGAACGAAAGAACAAGTTGAGGAACTCACTAAAATTAGGCGAAGATGATCGAGATCAAAGTAGGTCGAGACGGACACCGACGAGATCGGATGAGTAAGAAGAGTTCGAGTTAACGATGAGTTTGGTAAAATCGGAAGAAAAGATAAGCTAAGCCATCTTATCGGAAGAATCGGAAGGTCAAAAGATCGGATGACCGTAATGGACTGATCGGATGATTAGAAGAAGAGTCAAAGTCGATATGGTGATCGGAAGAGCGGACAAAGTCGATCGGAAAGAAACCGACCGTAAGATCGGAAGGAAGGATCACGGTCGGAAGAGGAGCGATGGGAGATCGACGAGATCGACGTGATCGAGATCGATATGAAGACGAGCGGATGATCAAGATCGACGTGATTGAGATCGATATGCTAAACCGATATGCTAAACCTAATGTCTTGACTGATGCTATCCTCGAGATGTTGATCACGAAGATGTGTTGATCCGACGGCCGAGCGGTCGATCGCAAAGAAGAAATCGGATAGCTTTGAGTCAAAGTGACTAAGGTCGATGTCTCAATTCAGAGAATCAACCGATCAACTCCGAGTGTCAAGATGCTCGATCAAACAAGGTCCGGCCAAGAGAAGTCTGCTTGAATCAAGTATCCTCGAGGCTCGATAAACCCGAGGATCGATGAATCAAGACTCGAAGATGTCTCTCAAGACATCAAACTCGAGAATCTGAATGATTCCAAGGCGAGGAATTGGGAATATAGCCAAGTTAGAATCGCTAACGTGACCAATGAGAGGAAGACAACCCCGCCTCAAGAAGTCATTTTGCCAGACTTACAAGAATAGAATGGATTTGAATGTGATTCTCTCCAATGGTAACATTCAAATCCACACTATAAATACAAGGTCTTTCATCATTCTAATGTGTGGATGCGTGGAGATTATAGCACGAGATGCTCTGAGCCAAAGAGAGTTATACCCAAAGCATTCCCACCCTAGAACACAAGTCTCAGAGATATACAAATATGTTCAAGAGTGATCTAGAACCCAATCTTAAAGAACCCACGATGTATCCTAGCTTAGAGAGATTTTTCCAACCTTAGCATTGAGGCTAAACAAATGTAAGGGAAAATCTCAACCTAGTTGAAACCAAACAAACCTTACCCAAATCGATCGGTTAAGTTTGTAGGTGAGTGTGAACTTCGGAAACATCTAGCAATCCCGAAAGAGGGTAGGCAATCCCGAGTGAGGGTGATAAGTCCCGTTGAAGTGTGAACTCGATGAAACATCTGTGTAAGCAAACCCGAGTGAGGGTGATAAGTCCAACTTAGTGTGAGCTCGTTAAATATCTAGAGGCTAACCCAGAGGGTGATAAGTCTAGTTTGAAGGAATTTCCCTAGGAACAGGGAGAGTGGATGTAGGAGTTTGAGTCTCCGAACCACTATACTTTGTTGTGTTCTTTATTTCTTTATGTTCTTATATTGTCATATGCATTCGATTATAAGCAAAACACAACACATGAGCTTAAAAGAGAAAAAATCAGAATCACCATTCCTTCACCCATGTTTTTATATGCATCGCAATTTATGTTTGTTTCAAAGACGCAAAATGGGTTTTTCCTACTAACTATATCAAATGGATTTGAATATTACTGAGAGTAAATTCAAATCCATACTAATAGTTTCCACCTTTTCTTTGTCCTTTTGCACTGTTGCTTGCAGCTTTATGTCACATCAATATATGTGTTGTCATCTTCTCATTTGACAGCTTTTTGTGTGTCCAACTGGATCCGACCAAATTTCTTTGATTTCAACCGGGTTTGCAGAACAACCGTCACTGTCCGCAGGTTGGGTCCGGCAAATCCGTCTGGCAGATTTTCGCCCGCAGATTTCGCGTCCACGTAACCTGGGTCCGCAGATTCGTCCGGCAGATTTTCGGTCCAGAAAATCTGGTCCGGCAGACTTCGTCACCGATCTGACAAGACAAAGATCGTCAAGATAACATCGTGCCGACAAAGATCAGTCAAGAAGATCTCGTCACCAGATCCGGGTCACCAGATTCGTCAATCGATCCGGTCAGCAAAGATCGTGTCACCAGATTCCGTCACCGTCAGATCAAGATTACATCACCGGTGCATCGCGATCAGATCACCGGAATGTCACTGCTGCTTTGTTCCCCCTCAACTTGTTATTTGTAGATTAACTTAAATAACACAAGTTGATAATGTTTTGGCATAATTCATCAAAATTAAAATATCCCAACAATATCCGACGAAAAAAGAACTTAGAAGATGAAACAAAACTGACCAGAAATCACTTACCGAATCGAACGAAGACTGATAGTCGTCATCTTCGGCTAGAAACTCACGCTCCTCCTCCCTCAAACGCTCTCGCCAGTCATCGCCGCGTCCTACTCTCCATCGTCGTCCGATCTGCAGCAGCTTCAACTCTCTCAAGCTCTCTCGCCAACCGTGGTCGCTGCCTACCCTCCCTCGATTGGGAGAATAACCAATTCCATATTGTCGTTATCTTGTCTGATCTTATCTTCGATCCCATCTCCTTCATTTGTCGTCTCATCGTCTTCTTGAGTTTATGGATTAAAATACGGGGGTTTGGAGTGTTTGTTTGTGGATTCATTTGTATTAGGTAAAATTTTTGAGGGGTAAAATAAAATGGTCAAAAAATGTCACATGGCAAGCCACTTTTTAATATAGTATTGATATTGATTAGAGCTTATTGTACTGTGAAGTCTGCGATGAACTGATGTCGATGATGACCTTTAATTTTATTTGATAAATTATGTTAGGACTTATTATTGTTTTTATTCTATTTGATATATTAGTAGTTGTTGCTAATAATGTAAATTTTGTAAAGTAATAAATAATAATAAAAATCATGGGTCGTGATGGCCCGTGAGCCCATAATGGGCCAGGCACCATTTCTGTAGGCCCCGATTAAAATATGGATTGGCCCGACCCAACCCATAAACATGACTTGGCCCGATGGGCTGGGCCAGGGGCCCGATTTGCCACCTGTAGGTATGAGAGTCAATGGTTGAATTGTTCCCAAATAATTTTATTTACTTGTCCCATCTAAATAACTTTTAGAATATGTTGAAAATTTGAAAGTACATATAGATACATCTTATTATGAATTACATAACAGAGTCTCTTTCGATTAAATTCTTGAATCCACCAATACTTATGAATATAACTAGTCTTTAACTTTAATAATCTATATATAAACTAGCAACACTAACAAACCCAACAAAAACAAAAATAAAGAAAGCAATATACACCCATTAAAGGAGAAAAAAAAATCTAAATTACACTCGAAAAAAAAAATGCACAAGCCGCGGACCACTCACATTTCTAGACTCTAGAATGCTAGAAGGCACAGGAGAGGGTGAAAAATTCAGTGAACCAATATATACTCATTACATGTGGTTTGGGATTGGATCGAATGAAATACTCAATTTGTGAAAACCTTGTGACATTTACCGAATATGTTTGCTCAAACTTCCTTTCTTCTCTATTAATCTATCTTTGTGCTGCAGTGAGAAAATGAGTTTTTTTTATATACATACTAATTTTTTATACAAATTATCCATAATAAGAAGAAAAAATAAAGAATCTTTTTACATGTGATGCCTTACAAAGATTGTTGCCCAAAAACCCGCTGATCATGCTATTGCAATTTATCATGTAATCAAAGAAGAGGAGTTTTTTTATTTAATGTAGAATAAACGCATATTTTAACATTTATGGTGATTGCTGAATTCAAAGTTTAAAACAAAAAATCCAAAAAAGTAGGAGTAAATGGAAAAATATCCACTTTGATAAACAAAATTCACTTGCGTTCACCAAAAAAAAAAAAAAATCATTTTTACCCATTTTCTTTAGAAATATTTTTTACCCATTTCATAATAAAATATCTCATATACTCTTATTATAAAATAATTAATTTTATCCACATGAATTCATATTTCATTTGTTTAAGTGGGATCTAATGTCCATTTTAAGATGTCGAATATGGCTAACGCTTCTATGAACCAGGTGCATCGTGCATTTTATAGTGTATTTCTTAAAGTATATAATTTATTATATTGTAATATACAATTTGTTTATACTGAAACATGTAATTTTTTTCACAAACACAAGTTGCATATTATTGTAAATAAATTGTATATTTTAATATAATAAATTGTATGTTTAAAAAATATATTATAGATGCTCAATACATCTAATGCACAGGAGACCCTTTCATCGAATTTTTGCCAAAAAAATGAATAGCGAGTAAGGTTTTCTTTTATATGGATACTTTATATATATATATATATATATATATATATATATATATATAATTGATATTTTTATTGTTCTTCATAATAAAAAATTAATTTTTTGGGTAATTAATTTTTGACTATTTATCAGTGATGTAAAAATTTGCTTAGGCGGTCACTAGCTAAGCCGATTTCATGGTAAGTGATCATGTTGTGTGTTTTGAGCATTAGTCCGGACTTTGCACTTCTAGACGGGCGTTAGGCAGTCAAATTGGCATAGACAGTTTTCAATTTCTTTTTTTATTTTAAATGATGTTATTCTACAATTTTTTTGTAGATCAGTATACTTATTTTTTGTAAGCTTACTAAGGATTTACCTTTTCTAATTGTATTATGTTGAAATTATACATTTTTGTTTTCTTAATAAGTAAAACAAAATTTGATTATTGTATTTTATCTCAAATTAGAACCTAAAAAAATAGGGATACAATGAGAAGATGTTGTAGTGATCTTGAAAATATTAATCAAATATTCACTTATAAAACTTCAATACGAAAATTTTAAAATAAAAAGATTGGCTTGTTAATCCTGCACTAGTCGATGCCTAGGTGCTAGGTGGTCTAAATCCGTTCGAGTAGCGATTTTCTACTTCTATACCCTTGCTACTCACATGATTAATCTAGTAAGTTAATTATATATTTATATTAACATAAAAATAAAAATAAATATTCTCTCTGTCGCATACTTGTTTGGACATTTAATATTTACGCGTATTTAATATAAGAATTATTTATTAGTATTTAACGGGATAAAATAATTTTTAGTTGAGAGTGTTAAAGACCTTTCTACTTTATTATTAAAGTAATGAAATAATAAAAATGGTTTTTAGTGTCTATAAAATAATGTCATAAAATGTAAGAAATATATATATATATATATATATATATATATATATATATATATTTTTTTTTTTAAGCCCAAAAAATGTAAGAAATATTGAGAGCATATAATTGTAAAAGATAATATTAGTTTATTGTTATTAAAAAAATGTGGGACAAAAAAAAAACGTAACTAGTTGATCTTCCATAAACAAATTTCATACTATGAACTTAAATTATTTGGACTTATTTTATTTATTTCAACGTATTTCTTTAATATATTAAACTTGATTCGTATCATAACCTGAATAGATTTACATGTTTATAAATTAAAAATAAGTTTCATAGCATGAAATTTGTTTATTTTAAAATTTGCGATGCGAAAAATATCTAAGGCTATGTTTGTTTTGAGAATCACACGGATGAATTTAGGACTTTGCGCTACTCGTCTCATACGAGTTTGAGATTTAAAGCCTGATTTTTAAATCTCATATTCAATCCACACCTATAAATACCTATAAAACTTATTATTACTCTTCTCAATACATTACACTTTATACACTATATTACTCTTCTCAATATAACATAATAATACACTTTAATCACTATTAAACATTAATTTAACATAAAGTTAAATTTCACCCTATTCAAATCCCAAAACAAACACATATATTTATTATTTATCAAAATTTCTAAATCTCTGGATTCTAAAATCTTGACTTGTTCCACACACTTAGGGTGTGTCTTGAGACACTTAAAACAGTTTTAAAAACACTTATTTAAAAAACTATAAGAAAGAGCTTTGAAAATAAATACTCTGAAAACTAGTTTTAAGTGTTTCAAAACACCCTTAATATCCATGAACAAACGCAGCCTAACTGATTGTGGAACAGAGAGGTAGAAAGAAAGAAAAGGAAGAAAAAGTAAAAGAATGCAAAATCAATCTATCCAAGAGTGCAGTCGGTTGGTTTGTGGGGGCGTGTGAGAAGGTAGTGAAATCGATAAAGCAGTCACACCCCCTCCCTACTACTTGCCCCCTACCCACCCCAATTATTTCCTTTTTCCATTTAAATAAATTATGGCACCAAAATTATAAAATTAAAGGCACCAAAAAATATCATAAATTAAAAAATAAACCTCGCCTCCCTACCCCTCTCCTTTTCACACACAACAACACACAGTATAGAGAGAAAAAAGAAAACCAAAAAAAAAAAAAGAGGAAAATTATCTCAATCTCATCTCTCTCTGTGGCGTGGTTTGTTCGTCTGTACATATGTCGTCTTCTCCGCTTCTCCATTTCCCCCCCTCCTTTTTTCTCTCTCTAAAAATCATTTCTCAGAATTGACGAGAATTTCTTATTCTTCCTTTTTCCTTTTTTTTTGTCCTATTAGATTTTGGTGGTTCGCTTTTTAATTTTGAGCCATGCGGAGAGGCAGAGCAGCGGTCAGGCAGGCGGCGGCGGTTGCCGCCGTTCACGGCGGCGAAGCCATCGGATCGGGAGGATCTAAGGAGATCAGATTTCGCGGCGTCAGAAAGAGGCCGTGGGGACGATACGCCGCCGAGATCAGGGACCCATGGAAGAAGATGCGTGTCTGGCTCGGCACGTTCGACTCGGCGGAGGACGCCGCACGGGCCTACGACGCCGCCGCGCGCTCTCTCCGTGGCCCTAAGGCCAAGACCAATTTCCCCTTGCCGAACGGCGCCGTTTTCCCCGATTTCAACCCTCAGAACCCTAATCAACATCACATCAACAATAACTCCCACGATCCGTTCCTGGATCGTCGGTATTTCCCCCAGGACCAGATTACGATCGCGCAGCAACGGCCGACCTCCAGCGGCATGAGCAGCACCGTGGAGTCGTTCAGCGGGCCGCGGCAGCCGCAACCGCCGCCGCCGGTGATGCAGCAGCAGCGGAGGTATCCTCGGTCGCCGCCGTTGGCTCCCGATGATTGTCACAGCGACTGCGATTCATCGTCGTCTGTTGTTGATGACGCTGAGTGCGACATCGCGTCATCCTCTTGTAAAAAAGTCATGCCGTTCGATCTTAACATGCCGCCGCCCGGGGACGCTGCCGGTGACGACGATCTCGCTTGCACAGCTCTCCGGCTCTGAGACGTGCCCTCCGGCGATAAAGATGACCTAATCATTTGGAAGGAGTCATCCACTCATGGGATTAACAATTTTTCTTTTCTCTTTTCTTTTTTATTTTCCGTCTTCAATTATTTTTGCCTTTATTATGCGGATTAATTGAGAAATAGGGAAGGAAAGAGAGAAGAATGCTCATAGATATGGGTGAAAATGGAGGTGTTGTTGGCATAAAAACTACAGAGTGTTGTATCCTATGAGTGCTTGTTGTATGGAGAGAACTTACTTTTTTTTCATATTTATAATCTCTAATGTTATCGATAATTGAGGATGTTTGATTGTTATTTAAGTGTGGTCTTTGATTTATCTAACCATCTATTCATGTTCTTTGGAGTGTATAAAGTCTGGCGTTTTAATTGAGTTTGAAAGCACACCCTTAGTGTAGAAGTAAGTACATAAACGATTATGTTCTGTTTTTTCAACTTTTTTTGTGGATTTGATCATATTTGTGAATATCTGATTACTTGAGTTCATGTGAATTGTTAACATTGCCCTCATAGAACATTTTCTGGTACCTGCTGGCATATTTACATCCTTGAGGCTTTGCAAGTAATTTGGGAAATTAGTTTGAGATGATGATATTTTGCTAGGTCATTTTACTGAATTTGTATCTGCATTTCTGTATAGAATGTAGTATTAATTGGCATTCTGGGATTGCTTACTAAATTCGGATCGTAATATCATGTGGGTTAACTTCTTTTTAGTTAACTGAGTTGTCGTTAAACATCGAATTGTGGTTTGCAATCTTTGATGATCACGTTAATGACTTGCTCACTTATTCGCCTTTTATTGTCAGTTAGCATTATGTCTACGAATGGAATCTGATTTACTGTCTTTAGTTAGCGCGTGTTGAGCACCCATTGAACACGTGTTGAGCAACTTTGATTCTTTCCTGCTTCTAGGATAGTAAATGAATTGAGTGTGAAGCCTTTACGTAAATCCTTTTCTTGTGGTTCTGTCGTTTTCCTTATTAGAGAAAGTTGTTTGTTCCAATGCTTCAAATGTTAATGCGAATGTGTTTCCCACCCAATACTTGTTGATGCTCCGAGATTGAAGCTGTGGTACCTCTTGTGGCCTGTTGGCGGACTTTAATATCCGTCTGTCTATTATTTCATAAACCAGTGCCGATCTATATTTTACACTAACCCATTGGTTGTTCATTTAACAAGCTTGTGCAGGATTTCATTTACTAACTGCTATGTTTAGGTTAGTAAATGTCTACACGTTCTTTATTTGCATGCTTGCTTCTGTTCTGGGTCTATTTCTTTCCTTATTTTCCTCTTTATGTAGACATCTCTTTCGTCTATGGCTTGTGGAGAAGTTTAATGACTATAGCTTGCGATACAGTTTATTTTCTTCCATCAAATATTGTGCATATTTGAATCATCAGATTATAAGTTCATAACCCCAGCCCCCTTCTGCCTTTGCACTCGAGGGCCAATTTGCTAGTCTAGGAATGTGGGTCACTGCTTTATAGATTATTGCATATAGAACTGCAAATATTTTCTGCTTATAGGTTGTCTTTCACGATTCTTCGTAAGTTTAGAGATCTCTACAAATACCGGTGGACATAGATATGGAACATGGAGATTCTTACTAGGTACTGGGTTGTTATTGTGAAGCCTCCAAGTCTTGATGCTGATCGGTATGTTTCTTTGTTTGAGCTTCGGTTTTTATATTGACTTGATAATTTCTTTGAATAGCTACTGGACGTTTGATTTAATCTGAAATGTTTGATGAGTTGTTATTGTCATATAGTAGGAAAGATGGGGTTAAACCTGTTATACGTGAAAGTACATCTCATGAGAATGTTCTTGCTCAAACTGTAGTAATCTGGGTACTTCTTTGTTTCTTCTTTCTTCTATTGTAAGGTTCAATGATGATAGTAGAGGTGACTTGAAATATAAACTTATAATTTCCTGACATGTCTGGATTGCACTGCTTTAGCGGGGCTGAATGAATTGTTACCTAACTGTTGTTGATAACAGTTGATCGATGAAATCAAGATGAGAAGTTAACTATCACCATTCCTATTGTTCTGAGGGGTTGAACATTCCTATTGTTCTCGAGGAGTTTAATAAAGGTAGGTTGGTATTTTGGTATTTCTGTCATCTGTCGATACGAACAGGTTGGTATTTTGGCATTTATGTTGTCTATCGGTACTTGTAGCTCTAATGAAACCCTTCTCTATATGAATCATGTCTTCATTGAATACTGTAGTATTGATATAGAGTGGATCCAAGGTAGTTAAAAGCTAAAAGCGCACTAGCGCAAAGGTCCTCCAATGCTTTAAGCGCAAAGCGCAAAAAAAGCGTGCGCTTCACTGAAGTGAGGCGAGCCATTTAATAATATTGATATACATGTATTCTTACATATATGCATATATATTTATACATTATATTTATTAGTATTCTCATATCTTTGAATCATATAGCCTGACAAGAACTTTCACTGCCCTTTTTCTTAGGAGGAAGTTTTCTCACTATAAAACTTAACCCTAATTTATTTATTGTTGTTTTTTTGGCCCAGCAACATTAGCTTTATAATTTATAGTAAGGGCTTTTATTAATTGTAAATGGTCTTTAAAGTTTAAAAATAATTAAGTCCTAGGCCTATCACTAACCAGGCCCATTAAAAACCCTAGGTCTTCCAGGTTTTCTCCGCCTCTTTCCCGATCCCAAAAGAAACCCATTTCCATTCTAGCGACTCGTCTTCCCTGCCACCCCAAACAAGCTTGGTCGCCGGTTTCCCATGGAACAATCGAGCATTAGAGATAACGGGATAAGCCTAGAACAACCAAAATAACCATAGCATAGTCTAATTTCATCAAAGCGGATGAAGAAAATAAGGTGAATAATATTAATAACAATTTGTAAATGAGTAGATCACATATGCATTCAGATGCGCCGTATATTTTTAGAGCATTTTAGAATTATGTAACTTGTTATACTGAAAGGTGCAACTTGTTTATACTAACTGTAGAGTATTTTAGAATTATGCAACTTATTTACATTAACTATGCAATTATTTTTTCATGTCAATAGTTTTATGGTACAGTATAAACAAGTTGCATAGTAATAAATTGAATTATGAGTGAACAGTGTACTTGGATGCATATAAGACTTGACTTTTGTAAATTGTTAAAAAAAAATCTTGTTTTACCCACGATAAGATTAGAGCATCTTCGATGGTGTACCCTAGCTCTAGAGATAAAAAAAATCGATTGGTCACATAAAAAAAATTGTAAATTATATTGATCAATTTTTAATTTTACTCCCTAATCATCTTATGTATAAATAATACTATTTTAGATCCTAATATTCACATCACTAAATGTCTTTAATATTTTTTTGATTCAATATTTCTTATTTTATTTTTTAATTATAATTATATTTGTTTAAATGGGTTATATAAGTAGATTTAATTAATTTAATTTAAAAGCAATATATATTTTTTAAAAATAGCACATTAAATGAATGGTAATTCATGTACAAAATAGAGAAAATAAAATTAAAATTTTATTGAAAAATGAGTACGATGTGGAAAAAGGAAATTTACAATAATACTCAGTGACAGATTACACATTCCTACTAATTCTGATAATATGCTGAAATGTGCTCAATCAAGTCAGATCAAAGTTTTGATGCATTCACTTATCATTAATTCAATCCCTACTTGATAAATTCTTAGATAAGGTCTTGAAATATTTTTGTAATGTTCCTCAAACCAATTGAATATTGTATCTCTTCATCCTCAATTATCATGATATGCAAAATAATGCATGCATACATGATGTTCTTCAAGGTATTTAACGTTCTGCTTTTCTAATCAACGCTCAGTGAGATTGTGATTCCAAATAATATTTTTACCTTTGTTAGCAAATTAGTAGTTTTTTTTTCATGTTTCACATTTACCTCATAAATTTTTTATAAGTGTATCCAGAAACTATTATAGTAGTTACTAAATATTACAAGTTCACCCATGTTAAATATATAAATAATGATGTGGTGAGTTTTTGGTCGATTTTAATTCAATTTTGTTATATTTTTTAAATCAAATCTATATCTCACCACGTAGATGTGAAATCAAAATTCGAACTAAATTGAGATATCAAACACAAGTACAAATTAATCTAAAGGTCAAATTTTATTTCTTACATGAAAACCCGAGCTTTTGAGGATGGTGGAATTGTTTTATTGATTCCTCTACCTTCTCTCATACATGTCCTAGTAAATTAATCAATTACACGACGAAATGGGAAAAAATTAATGAATTACACTTGTTTTTTCAGAAGAGAAGATAACTTTATTAAATAAGGAACAAGAATATAGTACATATACACCACGAGTTAAACCTCTAATCAAAAGAACTAACTCAACCCAAGCAAATGGACAAGAAGGAAAAGAAAAAACTAACCAAGCCAACATTGAGTCCAAAATCATCTTGCCCCATAACTACTTGCACAGTGAACACAAAATAAGATTGAACTCAATCCCACACAGATTAACAAACAAGCATCAATTTGCACCCAACCGAAAAATTAAAAAAAAAAAAAAAACCACGAAAAACTTACAACGAGGAAGAAAACCGCACAAGACGCGAATAACTCACATCTAGAATCTTGGAGAAGAGGAGAAACCAACACACCAATACTAAAAATAAATAAGCTAAAAGTACAAAATAAAAAATTAATGGATCAAACGGATCGATCTATCAACCGGCCACCATGGCGCAATTGGGGGAGATCGACTCGTTGCCTCTGAGAAACAAAGCCTAAAAACTACGACGAGGGCGACAAGAGCAAACTAAAACCAAAATTGATGAAGGAGCGGGCAACGACAAAGAAAGGGAGAAGCAGGCGACAGATGCTCTGGCGCCTCACGTGGCTTGTGGAGGCAAGGACGGATGCAGGAATTTTATTGAGCAGGCTCAAAATTTATAAAAATATACATGGTCTGAAAATTGACAAAATGTTATGACAAATATAAAAATTTAAAGGAAAAAAACACAAAATAAAAAATTGGCTTCACAGGTGTTGAATCCATGACTTGTTGGTTAGAAAAGAAGAAGCTTTACCTCCTAGCCAACCATATTTATTAACAATAATATCAATCCATAGTGCGTCCGTCCTTGTGTGGAGGAGCAGTGGTGGTGGTGACCACACAGTCGCGAGGCGGTGGTAGGCTTGAAAGCTTAGCGGTGAAGAGTTGTTAGGAGATAAGGAGGAGAGAAAGCAATGTTTCACTTGTCTTAAAAAAAAAAAAAAAAAATGAATTGATTTTTGTAAATAAGAGAGGTTTCAATCGTATGAATATGAATACAATGGTTTGGTTAGTGAGTAATTAATAGTGCAATCATCTAAGATTTTTTTTTTCAATCTAAATAGTAAATAATAGTAGCATGAATTTACTTACTAAATACATCAAATATAAAAAATAATAAAATAACACTCGTCTCCTTCACAAAATCGAGAGAAGAAAATAACATAAAAATAAAACAATTATTACAATTACATTCAGTTTGTTGTGGCGTTGATCTTGTACATAATGTTACCTTCTCACTCACTGCAATTCTCTCTTTTCTCTCTAAAGCATTTACACACTTCTTATACCCACAATACTAGTTTGCTCTTTCGAACTAAAGCTTACTCTACCGTTGCATATATATTTAACATGGGTGATCTCGTAATATTTAGTAACTATAATAATTTCTAAAAACACTTATAAAAATTTAAGTTGTGAAGTAATTTGACAATAAAAGTAAAAATATTATTAATAAATCAGCAACTAAGTTAATTGAACTATATATATTATAACTGTTAAGGAATATCATCATCGACCCAAAAGACTGACCAGGTAAAAAGAAATACCTAATGTTGCATGCCGTCTTGTTTACTTTTTGAGACAGTAGTATTCATCTTTATTACATGCAATTTAATGTGATAATTGTTTATTAGGTATCAAACGAGATAAAGTTTAGACTTGAAAACAGAGTAGGAAATTCTCGTTCTCTACGGAGATCCGCACCAAACGGAGCAAGAAATCCATGATTTGGTCAACCGTGAGGTGGGGATTGGAAAAAAATATATATATAAATATATATATATATATATATATATATATATATATATATATATATATATATTTATATCTTAGTATTATATATATTTATAATTAATTTTAACTTTTTTATTTTAAATAATTTTTTATAGATTAAATAAATATATTATGTGAATTCTTCAATAATTAAAAAAATGCAAGAAATATAAAATTGGTTGGAGTGAGAAAAAATATTCTCGTTTTGCTTCGTGGTGATGGGGACAGGGGAAGAGATTGGTCCCTCGACCCTCCCCCGCCGAGTTGACATCCCTAATAAAATTACTTTTCAGTAAAAATTGAATGATATAATAATGTCATGCGATGTAAATTAAATGAGATAAAGTTATTTTTAGTGTGAGAAAATGAACAACATATGGTATAATTTGAGATGTTTGATTGATGTAGTTTAGAATAATTAAGTTGTTATACTATCTTTTAAAAAATAATGCATCTAATTTGGGACGAACCTTTTTGACAAATAATACATTTATCTTGGGACGGAGGGTAGGCTTGGCAACGGGTGGGAGCCTCTGTTGGGGTTATACGTGAAAATATGTTTTTACTTTGTATAACAGACTAATGTAATCTTATTTACTGAATATAAATCTTTTATCACTGTTATTTTAAATATGAATGAATGTTATTTATTTATTGCAAACCGTTCAATATTAGTACATATTGAATTGTAGTTAATGTGGTGATACCCGATCACAGAAGATCATATTAACAGTTCCTTGTAAATAAGTACATCTTCATAACCTAGATGAAATTGAACACTCCATTGGTAGAGGTTGAGGCACAAAGCTCAGATTGACATGTCTTGACCAAGAGATTGCACTAGTGCATTGTGATGCGCTGAAGCGGACCTACAGAGAGGATAAATTCTTCCGTACTTACTTATGGGATGAAGAATTAAACCCCAGTGGTTGTTGATTTCTTAATCTCTGTCACTTAAATAGGATTGTGTGTGATTAATATTTATTGCTTTGATCTATGTTGGGTTTAGAATCAGAGAGCGATTCTATACTTTGTATTTTGGACAATATTATTAGTTACATGACAATAACTAAGATTTAATAAAGAGAAACATGTGCAAGGAAAGTCTTATTTTTGGTGGGCTCGGAAGTTTTATCATACAAATCTTGCAAGTGGATTAAGTTCCGGTATGGATAATAATGTTGAGTTGTCTTTACTCAAAGGAATAAGATATTAATTAATATAAAACTTTTTCAATGGCTTAATTAATTAATTGACTAAATAATCTTAAACACAAAAATAATAATCGGGAGCCATATTATCGTAATATGGGTTAAGATGGACATTGCAATATTAATTTTATAGTTGTTAAATTAATATTAATGGGCTGAATAAAATTGTAGCTCAATATTGAAATTCAGAGCTCATTGGGAGGTCCAACATTAATTCTCCTAAAGGCCCCTCAAGTAGCCCAAATATAAGTCCATTAATAAAAAGGTGATTACAATAAAAGAAAATATTATTGCTCTAATTTTGCCTATTATTTTCGAAAATTACAAGAAAATAAAGAAGAAGAAATTTTTGGAAATATTTTATGGAAGATAAATTTTCTTAAAATACAAATTATCTTATATATTCAAGAATCTTTGACTTTGATTTTTCTTGAGGAGATTTTCGAAAACTGCCTAAGATAAGGAGGAAAAGATTTTATGTGATTTATTTATGGAAAATAGAATATATGAGATATATTCAAGATTGTATCTTGAAGAAGATACAAGGAAATTTTCCATTAGCCCTAATTACACTAAATTTTCGCCCCCTCCTACTCTATAAATAGAGGATGAATTTTTCATCTCCAATACAATTCCAGTCTTGAAAAAATTAGAAATCCACAAAGGTGGTGCAATAAATTTTCTTTATTCCTTTGTTTAAAATTGTTTGTGCGAATCTACCATCGGATTATGAGCAAGGACTTGGGATATACTTGAGAAGGCATTTGGATTGATCCATCGTCTCAACGGTTGTCTCTTCAAGAGGTACATAAACTCCTAAATTCCACATGTGTAGGACTTTACGTGAAATTTATTTTACACATGTATGTTGTTGGTGATTGCTATTTGAATTAATAATATTAATTCATGTTAGTAATAATTGTTTATTTAAATTGCACCTCAACTAGATCCGGGCAAAACGTTCCCCAGGGTCGGGGAACAACTCCCCATCCCCGCGAGATTCGGGGATTCCCCACCCCATCCCGAAAAAAATCGGGGAAAAAACCGCCCCCCGTTCCCTGCCCTCTGAGGATTTTCATCACACAGTCTGCAGGGAATCGGGGATTCCCTGTTCCCCGCCTTTTAAAAAAAAAACTCATTTGCACAATATTATTATAAAAATATAAAAATTCGAAATACAAACTTATCAATGTTTAAAATTGAAATATAAATTTAAAGCATACAACATAAAAAAAATCAATATTCATTTGTTAGTACATATTATTTATATATTATATTCATTAATTATATATATATATATATATATATAATAATTAAAAAAGTTAGGCCCCGCGGTAACAGGGTGGGAAATACTATCCCCGTCCTGGCCCCCCCGCCTTTGGAGAGAAAATTTTCCCCATTTCCGTCCATAAAACAATTTCTCGAGAATTCCCATCTCGTTCAATGTGGACCCCCGCGGAAAACGGGAATTCCCTACAATGGAGTATAAATTTTGGAGGGAATTCATTGAGCTATCCTCCAAAATTCCTTTTTTCATCTAAACCTAAATAGAGGATGGGTCTCATGTATATTAGGTGTATTGTTTAATTTTTATACATGCAATTTATTTTATTGAAACATGAAACTTATTTATATTTAAATATATAATTTATTTATTGCACATTTTAATATAAATAAATTACTACTTCTGTCTCAACTTTCTATTCATACTTACTTTTTTCCCGTATTTTAGCCAGCGAATTTTTTATTAGTATTTAAAATTATAAAGTAATTTTTAAAGAGACATATAATATATAAGACGTGGATCAATTATATTTCTTCTTAAAAAATATTTTATAATTTCAAATATTAATAAATAATTTACTCACTAAAATATAAAAAAATATATATATATAAACAAAAAGTTAGAATAAAAAAAATATATTTTAAAATACACTTAATTATAATATTCACACGGATAAATGCTTCTTTGCCCTAAATAAATTATGAATGGAATACACCAAACTCGAAAACAATAAAATAACGCTAGCCTCTTTGAGGGAGAGAAAAAAACAAAACAAAATATTTATTGCAATCTCATCCGGTTCTATCTGTGGCATTGTTCATCTTGTACATAATGTTTTCTCCCCCATTTCAATTCTACCTTCCTTCTCCCTTCTCTCTCTAAAGGTCATTTCTCAATCGGTGAGACAATAAATTTCACTTCTTTTTTCTTTTCTTTTTTTTCAATTTTAGCCATGCGGAGAGGCAGAGCAGCGGCGGCGAAGCAGGCGGCGGCCACCGGCGGCGAGGTTAACGGATCGGGAGGATCCAAGGAGATCAGATTCCGCGGCGTCAGAAAGAGGCCGTGGGGAAGATACGCCGCCGAGATCAGAGACCCATGGAAGAAGACACGTGTCTGGCTCGGCACGTTTGACTCGGCGGAAGACGCCGCCCGTGCCTACGACGCCGCCGCCCGCTCTCTCCGCGGCCCCAAGGCCAAAACAAACTTCCTCCTCCCCCAAAACGGCGCCGTTTTCCCCGATTTCAACCCTCAAACCCTAATCAACCGCAATTGAACAACAATTCGCGCGATCCGTTCCTTAATTGCAGGTTCTACCCCCAGGAACAGCAACGGCCGACCTCCAGCGGGATGAGCAGCACCGTGGAATCATTCAGCGGGCCACGGCAGCCGCCGCCCCCGCCTCCGGCAGCGGCGGCGGCGATACAGAGGAGGTATCCTCGGTCGCCGCCGTTGGCTCCCGATGATTGTCACAGCGACTGCGATTCGTCTTCTTCAGTGGTTGATGATGCTGAGTGCGACATCGCGTCATCCTCTTGTAAAAAGGTTATGCCGTTCGATCTCAACATGCCGCCGCCGCCGGGAGACTCCGCCGGCGACTTGGATGAACTCGCGTGCACAGCTCTCCGGTTATGAGTTGATCTCATCTGGTGATAAATGATGAACTAATCATTTGGAAGGAATTCACTCATTTGGTTAATTACTCAATTTTTCTTTTTTCAGTCTTAAGAATTTTTTTGCCTTTATTATCCTGATAAATTGAAAAAAAAAAAAAGTAAGAAGGAAAGGTGAAGACTGAGGGGATGCCATATAAGCTAAGTCCCTTGTCTTCTATGACTGTATGTGTTGTATGGAGAATATTTACTTTTTTTTTCTTATATTTAAAAACTCTAATGTTATCGAAATAGAGGATGTTATGATTGAAACTTAAGTGTGTTCTTCAATTTATTTAACCATCTACTGATGTTCTTTGTTGTGTGTGTAAATCTGTTGTTCCAGTCCATGTTTTAGCATAGAAGTAAGTGGACAGGCAGTTGTGATCTGTTTTCTATCTTGTTTTGAGATTGGATCATATCGATGATAGTTTGTCCTTGTGTTCGTGTAAAAATGGAGTATTATCATTGCTCTTAAAGAACATTTTCTGATATCTGCTGGCATGCTTATATGTTTTGAAGATGATTTGGGAAATTTTACTAGGTCATTGAATTCATATATACATTCCGTTTATGTTTAGCATGTAATATTGTTAGTCATTGATCCAGTTGTGGTAGATTTCATTGAAGTTATCCTTGGAATTTTCATGTCATAGAACATTGAACTGTGGGTTTCAATCTTTGATGATTACCAATGTGCTTTTTCGTGTTCCCAAACATTATCCAATTGATTATTATGGTATGATTACATCATTGATTTGCTCAGTTAATTTTCTTGTCGGTTACCTTTGTGGCTACGAAATTGATTACGGAATCTGATTTTACTGGCGTTAGTTAGCACGTGTTACATGACTTTGAATCTTTCCTGCTTTTAGGAGAGTAAGTAAATTGAGTGCGAAACTTTTATGTAAATCTGTTTTTTTACGCATTTGTCGTCTTCCTGTCATTTTCCTTTTAGAGAATGTTGCATATGAACTTTAGATTGTGTGTGCACACGTGTTTCCAACCAGATACTTGTTGATGCTCCGAGCGATTACACCTTAAATTTTGCTAGCACGGTGCTCGTACTGCTGTTAGCTGATTTTATATCTGTAACCAGTGCTGATATATATAAACACCGCCTTATTGTTGTTAATTTCAGAAGCTTGTGCACAATTTCATTAACTAACAGCTCCGTTTAGGGCAAATTTGGCTCCACGCTCTTTATTTACATGCTAGCTTCATTTCCCTTTTACAGTCTCATTCTTATTGGCTTGTGAAGAAGGTTGAAGACTATGTTTTGTTATTTTTTTCCAATAAAAGTTGTGCATGTTTGAATTCTTTGCTGGTCTAGTTTCTGCTTTATGGATTATTGCATCGAATATTTTCAATGGATCTGGTTGTAGGTTGTCGTTCATGATTCTTCACTGTGTAGATGAAGATGTGGAACATGGACATTTTTTACTCGGCAATGGATTGTGATTACCGAGCCTCCAAGACTTGATGTTGAGAAAACTAGATCAATCCTGAAGTTGATAATCGGTACGTTAGTTCGTTTTCTTGTGTTCAGTTTTCTTGGATGTCTGGATTTACTCTCGTTGTTTGATTGATGAGTCGTTATTGCGTTCTACACCTGTTAGAACATCAAGGTATATCTTGTGAGAATGTTCGTGTGCTTGTGTTGGCTACTTTGTTCTCTTGTAAGTTTCAGTAATAATAGTACCATATAAACTTCGTATGAGACGTGATACTTTTTTGCAGGTTTTTGTGATAGTTTTAAAACTAGAGTATCACAGTATCATGTCTTGTATATGAGATCTTGTCATTCCTCTTATTAGTAGAGGTAACTTGATAAATAAAGTTATGATTACAATAGCTAGAATAAAACCCATGTCATTTATTATCTATATTTTCTGACAAAAAGAGGTTGAGGTTGAGATGCTGCAATTTGATGAGCATCAATAGTTGCAATGGTCCATGTTTAGCTACGGCGTCTCGTATCGTATGTATTGTTCCTTAATAATTCTATTCCGAGTTCAATTATTTTGGTCAACACTAGAAAGCTGCTTTATCTGAATCTACTTTTCTTTTTTATTATTTCTTCTTCTTCCCCCAATTCCACAATCTTTGACTGGGGTGCAATTCGAGGTTTGACATTTTGACACGAGATATGGAATTTGAAAGAATTGGGTCGGCCACCCCTACTATTATTCTTGCAACAAATTCAATACTTAATTATTATAAAGATAATTATGTAATTATTTGACATTAGAGTATTTTGCTTGTCGAAGTAAAAATGGATGTTTACGCATAGTAATGGATAAAGCTTCATAGGTTTTGACGATTTAGAATGAAATAAAAAATGAGTCAGGTATTTAGCAGTAAATTTAATTGTAAATTCTGTTGTCTGTAAATAGATTAACATTGAAGAGCAAGGAATTAAAAATGACAAAGTTTAGTATGAAAATTTTCATACATGAAAAAACTTTAATTTACAATTAAATTTTGTAATTGGTGAAAGGTAAGATAAAATTGAGTGGTTCATGGTTCATCCGGCCCGAATATATTATAATTTAAGGTTCATTATTTAGTATTTAGAATGTCAATTGTTGATTTAAGACAATTATATAAATTTTCATACATGAAAATTTTCACACTAAATTTACTCATTAAAAAATAGGATTCCATGGTGATGCTTCATTAATTCAATTGGGGTCTCAAATTGCGGTAGGAGAAATCTCCTGATTTGGTGTTTGACTTTTATCTAAGTTGCCAACTCTTTTCGGTCACCATTTCAAACTTGCAATGGTAGAGAGTAATACTCCATCTGTTCTAATTTAGATTGATCATTTCTTTATAAGTAAGCGCCCTAATTTAGATTAATTATTTTTTAAAAGGAAAATAAAATAACTTTCTTTACAAAATAATACCCCTTGCAAATGAAATTATTTACATCACATGTCATTTTATTACACATACTAAATTCATTTTACACTATTTAATACATAAACAATATTTTTATTAAAGTTGAATTAACATTAATTCCTCCACCTAACTCTCTTTACACTATTTAATATTAATAAATAACATTTTTTTCTTAAAATTTGTATCTACAGTAAATGACAAAATAAAATTAGGACGGAGGTAGTAATACAATAAAAATTCCATACAATCATATTTTTATACGGAAGTTATTACTAAATAGAGTTTTACATAATATATATATATATATATATATATTTTAATATTCAATACAATATATGTTTTTGTATTATGGTGGCACATGTTTTTGACTCGGAACTCTTGTGAATTTGAGAGTCCCTCCTGTTGGGTCAAACTTCCAAACTTTGTGGATGACCTTCTTGACGTCTATCATTTGTGAGATTAGTCTTTTGTTGCTTTCGAAAAAAAAAAAATACAATACATGTTGTAATACACATACGTAAATTCATTAAAAAATTTATGTAATTAATTAATATGAAGTTTACTAAAATAAATAAATGTATTTTAATAGCATAAAATTACATATATAAACTCATTGAGTTATTGCGTACGCTCAAATTGAAGGATGTAGTGACAAATCATAAAATTAAGATGTTTCACAATCAACTATAAATAAATATTTTTGGTCATCTTAAATTTATTAAAGTGATATTTTTTTTTAAAATAATGTTATTTATTTCTATATAGAGGCATAAATTTTTAATACGAGATCAAAAATATATATCTTATTACAATATGGAGTTTATTTTTAAATATAATTAATTTCAAGTTGAGGTCTGTGATTTTTTATTACTATAAAAAAATTATTTTTATATATAGTATGCCTATAGAGTTTTTTTTTTTTAACTGTATCTGAGTATTTTAAAGAACACGGATAACAAATTATGTTTATTAGGAAACCATTGTGAGATTCCATGATCATTTCAATCCATTCAATTTTTTATAACAAAATATTTTTCATGATATTAGTAATTATCTTTTATTATAAAGAAAATGAAAAATAGTACAACAAAAGAAGTTCTAAAAGAACATAAGCCTAGTGTTTTAAAAGGCGGCTCGGACCGGTCTGACAGCTAATCGATAAGTTCACCGAACGATTCAAAAGCTTTGGACGGGGCGACCCCCAAAGTGCTCGCAAATCAGCCGAAACCTATGATAACTTATTTATAGGATATACTATTACAAAGAGAAAAATATAGATAATATTTATTATTTATATATTACGTAATCAGGATGTCATATCGACTCAACACCTTTAATAATGATCGGAACCGATCGAATTCAGTCCGATTGAAATCGTTAAGGTTGTCCGATGCATAACATTGCATAAACCAGCCCAAATGACTAAAAGAACACAACCCTAGAATGGGCCTACCAACACCACCCAAAACCAAGCCCAATTTTGCCAAAATAAATGTGTTCCTTTTTCAATGGAAAATGGAACCAAAAAAATTGTGGAAAAGTCGACATTTGCATGATAGAATATCACGCAAAATACTTCTTCATCTACAGCTAGCACTCCATACAAAAACGATCAATCTGAAGACAGTCACGCATCTGCATATATATTAATCATTAGGCTAAATTAAAGCATAAACGCGAAATGAAATCAAGGATGTCGATTTTTTTTAGGGATTTATTAATAATTTTATATTTATATATAAAATAAATTAATATTTAACACATTATAAAGATGATAAAGGATAGTTTTAGTATATTTTGACTTAGTCAAAATATTGTTACTGGATAGTTAGTTAGTTAGTTAGACTTGCAAGTAATACCTTACAGTTCACCAACTAATACTGTAAGAGTATTATATATATAGCTAGATAGAATAGTTGAAAACCACTGATTCATTTCATCTTCTACAATTGTAACAAACACTCTCTCATTCAATAACAGATTACTCTTTCCTTTAATGGATTCTTTCTCTATTTGATTGAATATCAAGATGGTATCAGTTTTCGAATCGCGATTCTCGATTCTTGTTACGCTTAGGTTTTTTTTTTCAATCGAATCGATTCCGATTTCGGTTGAATTCGATCCATTTTCTCTAAAATTTCCGCTGTTTTAGATCATTTTTCGATCGTTTCTTTGAGTTCTATACTCAATCTTTTCGTGTCTATCACGAATTTTGTTTCCTCTTCTTCGATTTCTTGAAATTTTGAAGCCATGGCACTATTTAATGGTGTGTCTCTCAATCCGGTTGAGAATCCCTTGTCTCCGTTGGCGTTGCATCCAAACGACAACCCAGCGATTGCCATTGTTATGGAGCCCTTGGACGGTACCAATTTCATCCAGTGGAGTCATGCAGTTAAACGGGCTTTGAGTGTCAAGAATAAAGCCCCACTCATTGACGGTTCATTGCCGATACCAGCTGAGGATGATGACCGCGTGGTCTTTGCTGCGTGGGTTAGGGCAAATGACCTAGTGCTAATGTGGGTCCTTAATTCGATTAAGCCAGAAATCAAGAAAACTCTGGATTATTTCACATGCGCAAAGGATGTTTGGAATGAGCTCCACATCAGGTATTCTCCTTCTGATGACACCAGGGTTTATGAGCTAGAGAAATCTTTAAGTGCAATTTCTAAAGGTTCGCAATCTATGGTGTCTTACTATAATATGTTTAAATCCTTGTGGGATGAGTGGTTAGGCTTTAGGCCCCATTACAAATGGTCAAACGATTTGCCTAAGAAACTTGCTATAATCCAAGAAAGGGATGCTATAGTAAAGTTCTTAGTGGGTTTAGATGAGTCTTATTCTGCTATAAGGTCTCAAATTCTGCTAAAATCCTCTACATTGACTTTGTCGAAGGTCTTCTCTATGTTGCACCAAGAAAAATCTCAAAGGGCTTTAAAGTCTGATTCTGTTAGTCAGCAGTCTGAGTCTATTGCTATGTTGGCTAGAAACAATAAGTTCTATAAGGATAAAAAGAAGTTGGTTAAGTGTGGCCATTGTGATGGGCCTGGGCATACAATGTTGGGGAATGAGTTGCACAGATCTATTCGGAGTGAATATTTAAATACAAATTTAATTCATTAATTATTACTAGCATGAATTAATCCTATGCAGTAGCTTTGGTCGGACGGACTAACCAAAAGGACTTCCCAAGTATCCCCTTAGCCCTTGCTCGACAATCCGGTGGAAGGATACCCGCGAACAATTAACAAAAGGAAAAAATAAACTTTGTTGCACCACTTATGTGGATTTGCTAATATTTCCAAAGACATGAATTGTACTTGGGAATGAACTAATCATCCCCTATTTATAAGAGGGAGGGTGGTCGAAATTTTAGTGATATTTCAATGTGGGAAAAAGACTTTTCTTGATCACCAAGAAATCTTGAATATATCTCATATATTTTTTTTTTTCATAATTAAAATATTCCACAAAATTCCACCTCCTCTATTTTATGGCATTATTTTCAAAAAATATAGTATGCAAGAATCCAAGATTTGGATCTTCTTGAATTTATGAGATATTCTTGTATTTCAAGAAATACATATCTTCCATAATATCTTTTCAAGAAAATCAAGAAAATCTTTCTTGCCCTCTATTTTAAAAAAATTTCAAAATATCACTATGAATAACCAAGTGGGAGATTTCTTGAATTTAATGAGATAATCTTGTATTCCAAGAATACATATCTTCATTCCATAACAAAATTCAAAGAAAATCTTTTCTCCCTCTTTTTATCCATAATTTTCAAAATTTAGAGGAAATATAAGCAACAATATTTATTTTATTTTAATCACCTTTTCGATTTATTGGACTATATGTTGGGATACTCAAAGGGGCCTTTAGGAGAATTAAGATTGGACCTTCTAATGGATCTTGAATATCTAATATTGAGCCTTATAATTCAAGCCCATAAGTATTAATTAATCCCACTACATAATTAATATTGCACCATCCATCTTAACCAATATTACATTCAATATGGCTCCGGTCATTATTTCTCGTGTTTAAGATTATCTAGCCCATTAATTAATTCAAGCCATTTTAGCTTTCCGTTAATTAATATCTTTTGTCCTTGGTTAGAACGAGTTCAACATTATTATCCATACCTAAACTAATTCCACTTGCAAGATTTGGTATGATAAAACTTATGAACCTCCCAAGGGCAAATCAAGCAAGCGTTTTGCACACGATTCTTCAGATTAAATCTTAGCAATCACATGTGATCAATAATATTGACCAAGATAAAAAGTATTGAATCTCTCGATTAAAGTCAAAGCAATAGTTACCAATCCCACGTGATCCTATTTAAGGGACGAAGATTAAGAAACAACGAACCAATTGAGGTCTAATTCTTCCTTGTTCGTTAAGAATTTATCCTCCTCAGAGGTCCTATTCAACAGATCATGCACTAGTGTAATCTCTTGGTCAAGACAAACCAATCCCGAGCCTTACACCTCAACCTTTTCGCGATGGTTGTTCATTTCCATCTAGGTCGTGAATGGCGTACTTTTTAGTTACAAAGGGATTGTTAATTTAATCTTCTGTGATCCGGTATCACTAAATTAACTTCTGATAACACGTGTTAATTATTGAAACGATTATGCAAAAAATATATATAACATTCAATCATATTTAAAGCATCGCGATAAACAATTTATTTCAATAAATAAGTCCGAAAATTGATTTAGATTATACAAAGTAAAAAGCATACTTTTTCAAGATAATCCCAACAATCTCCCACTTATACTCAAAGTCCTTTTAAGTATACTACAACACGCGCCTCGAGTAGTCCGTGACATCTAATGTCACCTACACGAACCTAATAATTTCTCCCACTTATACTCAAAGCAGATTAAGAATTGTCTTGACACCCATTCCACTCACATGTCTCTCGAATGTATTCAGAGGCGACGCTTTGAATGGATCACTGCTAGAAATGTCCTTAGACGCTATCTTTACCACATCTATATCTCCTCTCTTAACGATTTCTCGATAAGATGTCTTTCCTTTAGTGTTTGTTTGACTCGTTGACTCTTGGTTCTCTTGAATTTGCAAATAGCGATATTGCTAGACAAATTGAAACACCATCCAAGTCCACTAAGAAGATCTAGAGTCCCAATCGGTTCTTTCACCGCTTCACAAGCAGGAGTCCCATGGTTGAGCCAATGATGCATTTACGCTTCACACTCGTCCATTTGATGGCTACACTTCCCAAATGGAAACACACTAACCGAGGCGTATAATTTCGAATCTATATCGATTGGAAATCCGAGTCCGTGTAGCCGATGGGGATTGAGTATCGATCAACATTCTATCCCGTTTCTTTTCGTGCATTTTGAATGTTTTTAATCATCATCCAATACGCTTTCCCGGGTTACGTTGATATCTTGCTACCATGCCTACGGCAAATCGATATCCTGGTCTCGCATACAAATGATGCATACATAAGGTTTTCGACGGTAAATGGATTCCAAGTCCGAAAGGTACGAATCCTTCTTGGAATCTTGCATCTTTGAATCGTTTCAAAAAACCGGTGTCTATGTATGAAACTTGATAACCCGATCATCCTTTTCTATGCGATCTCGAGTTATCTTGATCCCAAGGATATGTCCGGCTTTCCTAAGTCTTTCATATCAAACTTGTTTTGAAACCATGCCCTTACGTCGATCACACCTTCACATCGTTCCCCATGATCACAATGTCATCTACGATAGTACTAAGAATACCAATGCGTTTCGCTTTTTATACACACAACTTTCAAACTTATTTTGATCAAACCAATAAGACTTTATTACATGATCAAAACTTTGGTTCCAAGCTCGATGCTGTTTGAGTCCGTAAATGGACCTCTTGAGCTTACAAACTTGGTGTTCTTGGCCCGTTTCAATGAAGCCTTGGGGTTGTTGCATATGGATCTCTTCATCAAGACTTCCGTTAAGGAAAGGCCTCTTGACATCCATTTTCCAGATTTCAAAAGTCGAAATGCATCAATCGATAAGAGAATACGGATGGACTTAAGCATGGCTTGGTGAAATTTTTTCTCATAATCGATCCCTTTCTTTTCGAAGTATAACCTTTCGCCATTAGTCTTGCTTTAAAGGTTTCAACCTTCCTGCTGATCCTCTTTTCCTCTTATATACCCACTTGCATCTAATGGGTTTGACCCCATTAAGTGGTTCGACTAGCTCCCACACTCTATTATGAAATATAGAACCCACTTCGGCTTTCATTGAAGAAATTCCTTATCTTAAGGTGCCTCGTCATATGTCCATGGAGTGCGACCGGGGAATCAAGTCCGGGACTCTCATATTCCCATGAATCTCTCGGCTTGTCTAACAACCCTCCCACTATAACGAGGCTCCAAATCGTTTGGTATATCATCTAAAGACAACGTGACCGAGGTTTTGCCCTCTAAGCTCATTTAAGGTAATCTCACTGGGTTTTCTTTGGTTCATATAGTTTTCTTCCAAAATCTAAAGTGGGTGCGGATGTCCACCTTTTGATCTTGAACTATAGAACATACACCCTTTTGTTCCCTCGGGGTATCCTACAAAAAATGCCTTTAATTCCGATCGAGGATCCAATTTACGGTTTCCTTGTCCAACACGTAGGGCGGACACCCCAAAGTTCTCATGTGTCTCATACTAGGCTTGCGCCCCACAATTCTTTAGGATTTTGGGAACCGATTTGGATAGCACCAAGTTCGTAATGTAAGTCATTTACCAAGGTATATCCCCTCGATTTCGGGAAGATCCGCGATAACTCATCATTGATCTAACCATTTCCAAAAGAATTATGTTTCTTTTGCTCTTTTGACCCCCGTTTTGGCGAGGGTTAAGTCTGCGATGAGCTGGGATACAATCCTTCATCGGATAAGCGGTTCAAAAACTCATCATTGAGGTATTCCCTCCACGATCGGATCGTAGAGACTTGATACGTTTTTCCTATGATTCTCTGTTTGAGCCTTAAATTCTTAGAATTTCTCAAAGGGCTTTATTCATGCTTCATAAGGAAAATGTACCTTGAGTAATCATCAATAAAATTACTCATAACCTCCTCTTGCTTTGGTTGACATTGAACTACGCACATCCGTGTGAACGATCTCTAACACTTCTTTGGCACTATTCCCCTTGGCTCCAAATGCCCTCTCGGGTCATATTACTCTCCAAACATGATTCGTAGGTTGGAATCGGTTCAACTTGGTGAAGCCCTAGTGAACCGCTCTCACCAACCTTTGGATCCTCTTTGATTTATATGACCCAATCTTAGATGTCAAAGAAGTGTCTCGTTCACGCCGATGAACGTTTTTCTTTTTCTCGAAACATTGATGTGTTATACATTTAGTGAGTGGTGTGCATATTAATTGTATAGAGATTTTCCATCAATGTCCCGTATCGATACAATCATCATTTCAAAAATGATGTCATTCTTATTAGAAGAAACTTAGTGTCCTTTTTAATCGAATTTTAGAAACCGAAAGTGAATTCTTTCTAAAACTTTTAAAGATAATCTCAAAAAACTTTATCTTCAAAAGATAGGTGCACTTCTCCCAATCGCTTTAATCGCCACTCATGTAGCATTGCAATGTTCTACTTACAGGTAATTGCAATAATCGTTACTATTGTAGCATTGCAATATCCGTCACTTACGTAGCATTGCAATGTCTTCTACTTTAAACGCTGCCCGATTGTGATGAGGATCTCCTCCCACTAAGTTCTTGCGGATCATTTAGAACCCGTGAAGCCAACATGATTAGTGGATCTCGTATCAACCACCCACGAATGAGAAGTATACTTACTAAACAAGTTTCAACAACTAGTGAGTGAGAATTACCTTTTTTCGTCCCTTTGGGGTTTGGAAGCAAAACCTCCATTGTCCTCTCTCACCGCAAAGCACTTCCTCTTTGGATTTTCCTTGACACAACAAGCATTCTCATCTTACCATTGCCTTTGGCAACATTAGTTTTATTGCTTATGGCCTTTGGTCCTCTTCTTTATCTTGCCCACCTTTGGCCTAGAAGATGAAGACAGACCACTTGCCGTCAAAGCTTGAGTTTGGTGCCTTATCAACATTTCTCGCCGAGACCAAAAGCTTGCAACAAATTAGCTTTGAGGCCAAAATGCTCAAAAACTTTTTTTGGCGGAGAGTGAAGTATTAAATTCATCCGAGTCTCCGGATCATAATCAGACCGAGAATCTCAAGTTTGTTCGGATGGGCCATCTATTTTGAGGACGTAATCCTCACGGGTTTGCCCTCCACATTTTTCAATGACGACATCTCTTCAAGGTGATCTACGAGTCCCGTGTTTTGACTCGTCGGTTGGCTCATCCGATTTTGGTGTGTCAAAAAAATCCACTTGTGCTTTTTGTGCGAGACAATTAAAATTTTTCGTTTCCAATGTAGTTTCCATACATATTGTATTGACTTTAAGTATAATAACAAAGGATTAAAAGGGTAACGACATCTTTGAATCGAAATAAACAACTATATGCAAAAGCACAAGTATATCAAAAGATTGATCACATGCATCATATTTAAAATCTCAAAAAAATATGAACAATGCATCAGCCAACATCTCAAAACAGTTTAAATAAGCCACGTTGGGTGGGTCATTATTTAAACACATTCAAGCAGGTTACAAACAAGAACAGTTACAAACCTTTAATATCCAGATTAATAGTTGGCTCCCACTTGACCAATATAAAATTGACAGGGACTTCGGGGAAGTATATGCATATCAATTTTATACCTAAGTAATAACCATGATTAAATACAGATTACTAATTACGCTTTGATCGAGCCTCGTTGGGAGGGTCATAAATTAGTAATAACCCACAATCATCCGTTTGGAATTCATTCATGTGAAACCTATCTTTTGACCGTCCCGTTGGGGGAATTTCTCCAAAAGAATTCACAAATAAATAAATCATGGAGGTCAAAATTAATTCAATTTTATTATCCTGAATAAAATTGTCAATTAATTATTTAAACATACTTAGTAATTTTGAAGTTGAGATTTTTCCATTTGGCAACCCTCATGCAAACACATTTAAACAAATTAAATAAAGCATAAGATAGCACAAATAAATCAAGCAAAACAGAAAAAATAAACATATTGAGCACAAAATCCAATTGTCATGGTTTGATTTTTTCTTGGCTTGATCTTGAAAAACACGTCTCAAATTTCTCCCTCGTTCATCTCGAAACCTTCCGCCGCATCCGCCGGCCACTCGGCAGATTTCGGCGGCTTCGGCACCGCCCGGACCCAGCCTTCGCCGATGCCTCGGCGAGTCGGTAGTTCTCGGCGGCGACCAGCGCATCGCCATCGGCATCACCTCCGCCTGAAGCGTCAAATCCAATTTTTTCTTTGATGTTTTATGCATCCCCTAAATCCTCAAACAAAATGAGTCCTTTAATTCTTAAATCTCTTCGTTTCCCGATCCGGTTACAATTTATTTATAAAAATAAATAAACCTAGATCTAGACTAGTCTATTAAATTGATCAAATCAAACAAATCCTAGTCTACTCGTGGATTTTCTCACGAGGCAAAACAAATCGAATCAGTCGAATTAAAAAAACCACGGTTTATATGCATGCAAAATAAAACATTAAAATCCATGACAATTGGATACTTGCAAAATAGATCTTAACATAATATCCAATTTCAAATTTAATGTCCACGAATTAAATTACAATTTAAAAAATTGAGTCAAATGCTGGCTCGATATTGTTGGGGAATGAGTTGCATGATCTATTCGGGGTGAATATTTAAATACAAATTTAATTCATTAGTTATTACTAGCATGAATTAATCCTATATTAATTCAAATAATAATAGCAACAACATATCATGCATATAAAAAGCCACGTAAAACCTTGCTTCTACTTTACGTTAACGTACCTCCTGGGATGGCCATGGCTTTGGTCGGACGGACTAACCAAAAGGACTTCCCAAGTATTCCCTTAGCCCTTGCTCGACAATCCGTGGAAGGATACTGCTAACAATTAACAAAAGGAAAAAATAAACTTTGTTGCACCACTTATGTGGATTTGCTAATATTTCCAGCACATGGAATTGTACTTGGGAATGAACTAATCATCCCCTATTTATAAGAGGGATGGTGGTCAAAATTTTAGTGATATTTCAATGTGGGAAAAGACTTTTCTTGATCACCAAGAAATCTTGAATATATCTCATATATTCTTTTTCCCATAATTAAAATATTCCAAAAAATTCCACATCCTCTATTTTATGGCATTATTTTCGAAAAATATAGTATGCAAAAATCCAAGATTTGGATCTTCTTGAATTTATGAGATATTATTGTATTTCAAGAAATACATATCTTCCATAATATCTTTTCAAGAAAATCAAGAAAAATCTTTCTTGCCCTCTATTTTCAAAAAAATTTTTGAAATATCACTTATGAATAACCAAGTGGGAGATTTCTTGAATTTAATGAGATAATCTTGTATTCCAAGAATACATATCTTCATTCCATAACAAAATTCAAAGAAAATCTTTCTCCTCTTTTATCCATAATTTTTCAAAATTTAGGAATATAAGCAACAATATTTATTTTATTTTAATCACCTTTTAATTGACTATATGTTGGGCTACTCGGGGGCCTTTAGGAGAATTAAGATTGAACCTTCTAATGGATCTTGAATATCTAATATTGAGCCACAATATAATTCAAGCCCATAAGTATTAATTAATCCCACTACATAATTAATATTGCACCATCCATCTTAACAAATATTACAATCAATATGGCTCCGGTCATTATTTCACGTGTTTAAGATTATCTAGCCCATTAATTAATTCAAGCCACAAAATAGCTTTCCAATTAATATCTTTTGTCCTTGGTTACGGTTCAACATTATTATCCATACCTAAACTAATTCCACTTGCAAGATTTGGTATGATAAAACTTATGAACCTCCCAAGGGCAAATCAAAGTCAAGTTGGTTGCACATGATTCTTCGTATTAAATCTTAGCAATCACATGTGACCAATAATATTGCCCAAAGATAAAAAGTATTGAATCTCTCCGATTCGCTACCCATGATAAGTCAAAGCAATAGTTACCAATCCCACGTGATCCTATTTAAGGGGCGAAGGTTAAGAAACAACGAACCACCGAGGTCTAATTCTTCCTTGTTCCGGTTTTGAAGCCTTTATCCTCCTCAAGGTCCTATTCAACAGATCACCATGACTAGTGTAATCTCTTGGTCAAGACAAACCAATCAGCCTTACACCTCAACCTTTCGCGATGGTTGTTCATTTCCATCTAGGTCGTGAATGGGACTTTTTAGTTACAAGGAATCAAATCTTCGTGATCCGGTATCACTAAATTAACTCTGGTAGAACACATTTAATTACCTATTACATCTATATATAACATTCAATCATATTTAAAGCATCGATGATAAACAATTTATTTGAAAAATAAGTATTTCGATTATACAAAGTAAAAGCATACTTTTCAGTATAATACCAACATACAATAGATAGGTGTTTTCATCTCATTCGATACCCTCCTGGATGGAAGTGTCCTAGGGGTCCTAGGAAGGCTGAGAATCAGGGTACCAATGTCAATAATGCATCTTCTTCTGAGGGTTAAATTGCTTCCAATCCCCTGTTCAATCAAGACATGTTTGAACAATTCATGGCATATGCTAAGATGCAAAAGGGTTCTGAGGCTCAACATTCTGCAGCTGGAGCATTTGTTGACACCAGCCACATTCCTTCAGTGCCTTTAGCCCCTATAGGTAACACAGGTATCCATTCTTGCTTTAACTTCATGTTCACTGATAAATACTCATGGATTCTTGACACTGGAGCCACTGATCACATGGTGCCTGAATTCCTGAACCTTCATGTTCACATTAAATTTTTTTTCTTACATACATGGGAAATATTGTTTTAAATGAACATCTTACAATTTATAATGTCCTATATGTTCCTGAGTTTTCTTTCAATTTGTTGTCTATTTCACATTTGACTAGATACTCTAACTGCACTGTGAGCTTTCTTTCCTCACATTTGCAGGACAACAACACATTGAAAGTGATTGGTTCTGTTGAACTGAGTGGTGGCTTATATTGCTTGAAGATTGCAAAACCTGTAAAGTGTGCTAATTCTGTTTCTCACATTGTTGATTTTGGGCTTTGGCATACTAGGCTAGGTCATGCTTCTTCTAAGAAGATGTTTCAAATAAAGAAATTGAATGTAAATGCTACATCTGTGACTAATAAAATGTGTGATATCTGTCCATTAGCTAAGCAAAAGAGGCTGCCTTTTCCTTTAAGTACATCTGTTTCTGGTGCTTTGTTTGACTTGGTACATTGTGATATGTGGGGGCATTTTAGCATTGAATCTGTTTCTAAACACATATATTTTCTCACTATAGTTGATGATTTTAGTAGAGTAACTTGGTTATAATTGTTGAAAGCAAAGAGTGAAGTGAAACATGCTTTAGAAAACTTTTCAAATATGGTCCAAACTCAATTCAATACTAAGATAAAGGTTTTGAGAAGTGATAATGACACTGAGTTTATTTTGTCTGACTTTTATCACTTGTGTTGAGACTCCTCAACAAAATGGTTTGGTTGAGAGAAAACACCAACACTTACTTCAAGTGGCTAGGTCCTTACTTTTTCAATCAAACCTTCCTTTGAAATATTGGAATTTCTGTGTGCAGACTGCTGCTCACATTATTAATAGACTTCCTTCTTCTGTTTTACAGAACAAAACTCCTTTTGAGCTTTTACACAACATGTTGTCTGATTATTCTTATCTTAGGAACTTTGGTTGTTTATGTTTTGCTAGTAATCTCACTGCTCATAGATCTAAATTTGATCCTAGAGCTGTTAAATGTTGCTTTATTGGTTATCCTTTTGGAATGAAAGGTTACAGACTTCTTGACATATCAACAGGGAAAATATTTGTTTCAAGAAATGTAGTTTTTCATGAGCATGTGTTATCCCTTTCATGAAAGTTTTCAAAACATGTTATCCCTTGTTGATTTACAACATTCTACATTTCCATCCCATGATCACCCTCACACAGATCATGATTCCAATGGTACAGATCCTTCTGATATTCCACCAACTCATTTTGATAATGCAAATAATTCTCAATCTGGTAACTCAGATTCTTCTCATACTTCTGATATTCCTAACCATCAAGATCTTACTGATGAGATCACTTCTCATACTACTGATAAAGCATATAATTCTCAATTTGATCAGATTTCCCTGAATTCTGATCAGGAGCTTAGAAGATCCACTATAACCAAATTTACACCTGCATATCTTGATGTTTATAAAACATCATTACCTGGTTCTTTAATGCATACTGATACAAGTGCAGCAAATCACACATTGTCTTTCAGTACTCCCTATCCTATAAGTGATTTCATCACAACTGCACATTTATCACAATCTCATAAAGCATTCATTGCATCCATTACACAAATTGTGGAACCCAAAACTTATAAACAAGCATGCATAAATGAGAATTGGGTTATTGCCATGAAAAGTGAACTAGATGAATTAGAAAGGACAAATACATGGTTTGTTGTTCCATTACGTGAAAATAATCATTGCATTGGTTGTAAATGGGTTTACAAAGTGAAATACAAACCTGATGGAAGTATTGAGAGGTACAAAGCAAGGCTTGTAGCCAAAGGTTATACACAAGAGGAAGTGATTGGTTATTTTGACACCTTCTCTCCTGTGGCTAAAATAACTACTGTTAGAATCCTACTTGCTTTAGATATTTCTAAAAATTGGTGCATTCATCAATGTGATGTAAATAATGCATTCTTGCATGGTGATTTAAATGAAAAGGTGTATATGACACTACCTCCTGGATATACTATTCCTGATAATCATGTTTGTAAGCTTACAAAGAGTTTATATGGTTTGAAACAAGCCTCTAAACAGTGGTTCACCAAATTATCTGACACTTTAATCTCCATTGGCTTTGTACAATACAAAGCTGACACATCTTTGTTCACAAGATCCTCTGGTACACATTTTACTATCTTTGTTATGTTATGTGGATGACATAATACTAACAGGTACCAGTTTAGATGACATTGAGAGTGTCAAGGCTTTCTTACATCAGAAATTCACCATTAAAGACCTTGGGGTCTTGAAATACATTCTGGGAATTGAGGTTGCTCGCAATACCACTGGTTTACAGCTTTGCCAAAGGAAGTATGCCTTGGATTTACTTACTGATAGTGGTTACTTGGGTTGTAAGCCCTGTTCCATCCCTATGGATCCAAAACACAATCTTTCTAACTCTAATGCTCCTATTCTTAAAGATATTTCTCTATATGGGAAACTGGTTGGGAAACTCTTATATCTCACTATTACCAGACCTGACATATCATATGCTGTCCAAACTTTGACACAATATATGAGCAGACCCACTGAAGATCACTTAGCAGCAGTACACAAGCTTCTCAGGTACATCAAATCCACAATTGGACAGGGCATATTTTACTCTAACATAAACTCTTTTCAATTGCAGGCTTTCAGTGATTCAGACTGGGCTAGATGCTAAGAAACAAGAAGGAGTATCACAGGCTATGCAGTGTACTTAGGAGACTCATTAGTGTCATGAAAATCCAAGAAACATAACACAGTAAGCAGATCATCTGCAGAGGCTGAGTACAGGGCTCGTTGCACCACAACATGTGAAGTCCAATGGATTCTTTACATACTTCAACACTTGAAGATCTCACACCCTCAACCAGTGAACATATACATAGACAACAAATCTGCATTCTGCATGACACACAATCCTTGACTTCATGAGAAGTCAAAACATATACAAATTGACATTCATCTCACAAGAGAGAAGATACAAAAAGGGGTCATCAAACTTGTTCAAATACCCACTGAAGACAATCTGGCAGATCCTCTTATAAAGCCTCTATCACCTTCTCTTTACAACACATTAAAGTCCAAAATGAGACTTCTAAATATCCACTCCCATTTTGAGGGGGGATATAAAGATGATAAATGATAGTTTTAGTATATTTTGACTTAGTCAAAATATTGTTACTGGGTAGTTAGTTTGTTAGTTAGTTAGACTTGCAAGTAATACCTTACAGTACACCAACTAATACTGTAAGGGTATTATATATATAGCTAGATAGAATAGTTGAAAATCACTGATTCATTTCATCTTCTACAATTGTAACAAACACTCTCTCATTCAATAACAGATTACTCTTTTCCTTTAATGGATTCTTTCTCTATTTGATTGAATATCAAGACACATACATATGTTTGAACAGATTTGAGTTGCTCTATTTGAATTTGACAATCAACTAGGGAATTTTATTATGATTGTATGTTTGGATGAATTTTTTTCTATATTTGCTGCAATATAAGCCTTGAATATTGTATTCTTCTTACTCATTGCCAAATTTACAGTGGAAAGAGTATTTTCAACAATGAGACTTATCGAAAGTCACTGTTTAACCGAATGATAAAAATGTTTTTAATGACTTTTGGTTATATATATGTAAAAGATAATTTTCAGAAAGTTAGTGACAAAGCTATCATGCAATTCTTCCAAAACATTACGAGTCGAAGAGGAATATTATTATTTGGATGTATTAAAATTTTATTTTTAAATGTTTATGTAATTACGTTTAACATTTTGATTATATAAATATGGGTAGAGTAACATTTCTATGAACCAAAACTATATATGAATTATATAATTGTTATGTACAAAAACTCATTTTTTTTTAAACAATGATATTTAAAAAAAAATAGAGTTCGCCGTGAACTTGGGTTCACACAATTTTTATCGTATAGGTACTAGTGTATGTCCATGTTTTAAACTTTTATTCTCGTACTTTTTTGTTACTATTAATTGGCCCCCTTGTACGAAAATCCTAACTCCGTCACTGAATGAAATCCAAGTGGAAGATACATCCCAAGAATTCCAATTAGCCATTTCCAAACACCGTCTTGATTTGCCTCCGTTAATCGCCCAAGAGAATGTTCGTTTCGCGATTGGTCTGACTTTGGACTTTATAATCTTAAACTTTCATTTGTGTTCAGACTTAACATAAAGATTTTGAATCCTAAAAATCATATTATATTTTATCACCAATCACTATGCTCCTTTTCACTCTTCTAATGCACTCACACCATCTTTTCTTTTTATAATCTCAATATACTCATAATAATATAATAATATAACATGAATTAATTTTTTTACCATCCTATCCTATAAAATTCCAAAACAATCATACATTTTAACTATTTATCAGAATTTTAAAATCGTAGAATTTCAAAATCCAAAATTTTCCCCTTTAATTTTTTACCTTGCTAACAATTTTATATTATAGTTATACAATTCGATCACAAGCTAATTATTTACCGAAAATTTTACAACTGACATATCTATTGATTTTTTTGAAAATTTGCAAATGATGCACGAGAATTATATTTATGTATTTTAATCACACTTTTTAAAAGTCTAAAATGTCACACGTTGTCATGTCAAATACAAATTGACATATATTTTTAGAATGGGCAACTTTTAGGTTCATTTTAAGACACTATGGGTATGTTTGTTTCGGGACTCACCAGGATGATATTAGAACTTTGAAAACCACGTCTCATTATAATTTAAAATTTAAAATTAGACTTCAAAATCTTCTCCTATAAAGTACATCTACACCCCTATTTTTAACAAAATTTAATACAATCACATCACTACTTTTTTCACTCTCAACACAATATAATAATATCATATAATTCATTATTAAATATTGATTTGACATAAAGTAAAATTCCACCCATCAAAATCTCAAAACAAACAAATATTTTTTACTATTCAACAAGGCTTTCAAATCCATAGGATTTCGAAATCATGACTTTCCCGCACACACCTAAATCCCGAAACAAACATACCCATTAAAATAAATATTGCTAAGTTCAAAATTGATAGTTGAAAGACATTAATACCCTCCCATTTTCTAACCCCTACCTTCAGTAATATTATGTTGATTTAACGTAACTTTTTACCTTCCCTTGGAGAATAACAATAATTCAAAATTAAATTGATAAAAATACCAAATTTTATACATTTATAATCTTCAAATTCATATCAAAAATTAAAAAATTACAAATTACAGGAATTTACACACCAAAAATGAAAAAAATGTCAGAACTTTACATATTTAAAAACCTAAAACTTACAATCTCAATCTTTACATATCCTCGTCTTCATTCCAATATAAACATATTGTTGGTCCCGGTGCAAACGAGTCTTACACGTGTATGGGGGGGAATACACGTGTTCAGTGTTTTTAAAACTTTTTTTAATGAGGTCAGCTTGGGTCAGGTTGTCCTGATGTTTTGGTCCTGAGAAACACAGATCGCTCTGAGTCAAAGTCTCTTTGAGACAAGGATCTGGAAATTTTTCGAAACCTCGAGATAATCCCAACCCGAGTCCCGAGTTTGAGAGATCCTGAGTTGCTTGGATCGGATAACTAACTTCTTGAACCCTCGAGAAGAGTAAGTTCAGTTTGGTAACTATCTGTTCTAGCTACTCAGATGTCTTGAAATGGTTGGCCCTTAGTTTATACTCGTTTTAAGCTTTTGCTGAAAACCTTCCTTTAATGGAATAGTGATTAGGCTGTGATTCAATTATATGCAACTTCAGTGGATTGATTCCAACTGAAATGTCAGTGAAAATATGCTTTCAGAATATATGCAACAGTTAAGCAAAGCAAAACAGAAAGCAAAGAACACAACAGTTATAGTGGTTCGGAGACTCAAGCTCCCACGTCCCACTCTCTCTCATCTCTTGAGAGAAATTCACTAATCACTTCCTTGAGCTTTACGACTACCTCAGTGGTTTACTTACTCAACTTCGACCACTGAGTTTTACGACTACCTCTGTTTTACTTACTCAACCCGACCTTGAGCTTTACGACTACCTCTGTGGTTTACTTACTCAACTCACACAAGCTTTCAGACTACCACGAGTAGCTTACTAACTTCTTCTCTAGAGCTTTCTGACTACCTCAATGTAGTTTACTCACTCTTTACAACTCCAATCTCACCAACAATCACACTCAAACTACCTTCTAAAGGGTTTGGGGTTTCTTGGTTGGTTTCCAACTAGAATGAGATATCATTTACAATAAAGAACAATGCAAAGGCTAGGATATTTCGACTAAGCTTTGGATATATCTTATCAAGCTAGGCTTAATTTAATGAGCTCTCTTCAATATAAAGCACTTGGGAAATTCTTGGGTTTTCGAGTGCTTCAACTTGCAATAATAAGTTTGAGCTCTTGAGTTGCTTACAAATTTCCCGTAACCCTTCAATGTAGAAGGTCACAAGTATTTATAGGCATACACCAAGGTCACTCTTGAAAAACTATCCGTTGGAGAGATAACTCCGAGAGTTTTCTCTTATGGTGTGTGAAGAACGGCTATATTTAGGGTTTGAGACTCCCTAAAACGTTTTAGGCAATAGCCTTTCATGTAGCCGGTTTTTCACTTTTGCGATGCGGAACTTTGTACTTGACATCTTTTTTCAATGACACATCCTTTTGTCGATGTCGGCGTAGTGGCGATCTTTGTCTTCCTCTTTTTGACTTTTGTCTCGATTTAAGGTAGACAACTTCAGCGGCTCTTTTTGGTTACAATCTCGAAAGTGATATAACCTTAACAACACTTTGTCTTAGTTCCTTTTATGCGCATTTGAATGTCTTGGCAAATATCTATTTTTCTAAGGAATCGCGATCTTCTCGATTAGTGCATCCTTGAGATAGATATGTTCGATTGCCTCGGAACATTCGGTTTATCTTGAGCATTGATTACATTCTTGAGTCTTCAATAATTCGCGGCTTCAAAGATTCTTGATCTTGATTCTTGATCTTACGTCTTACTTGTCTTGAGTCTTACGAGTCTTTAGAGTCTTCACGAGTCTTGAGGTCTTATCTTCTGAGATGTCTTGACCGATATCTTGATTCTTCATCTTTGAGTCTTGATTCCTCGATTTCATCTTGAGTCTTCATTATCTCGATTTCATCGAGTCTTGATATCTCGATTTCATCTTGAGTCTTGATTTCTTCGTTTCATCTCAAACTTGAAACTTGATTTCATATTGAAACCGGTTTCTTGAAACTTCTTCTTCGAATCTTGATCCTAACTTTGATCTATATCTGGCGGTATACATTTTGCGGATAACATCCCTAATACTCTAAAACCTAATCCTCACTAAACTATCAAGATTATTCTCAACATGTCATACTTTCGGGGTTTTGGGATCTAATCAAAATCATATCTTTATTAAATTCATCTCCCAACAATTTCCCCCTTTTTGATGATGCCAAAACCTATCTTGTTACACACATACTTAACCTATACTCAGGTTTCAGTTTATCCTATTACAAGATTGGTTTTATTTTCAACAATTTCCCCATAAATAATGAGTCTCTTAACAATTAATCTCCCAATAATTTCCATACAGAGAATCTCACAGCAATTTCTTCAGTAATGAATCTCTCAAAGGATTCATCACCAAATACTTAATTTCTCAATCAATTAATCTCAGAGACAATCATTCAGGCATATCAAAATTAAAAGACATGTAAATAAGATAATGAGATATTATCTTTTGAGCATAAATGATAAGTTTTCATTGATGATAGGTAGACTGTTACAAGTTACAATGAATCTTATCTGAACAAAAATCAAAAAGACAAAAAATATAAAAGATTACAAGAATCTTCTGAGTCTTCATCTTCTGAGTCTTCATTCTATTCTTCAGTTCAGCTCTTCAGTTCGGTTCTTCAGCTCTGCTCTTCCACCTCATCAGCAGGGACTTCTAGGTCGAACATTCCGTAATATCTCTTCTTCAGTGCATCTCTTTCTTTGATGATATCCGAATTGTTTCCTGTCAGACCTAACTGAGCAGCATACTGAGATATTTCCTGAGAAATGATTTTCTCATTAACACAGCCATTCTCCAGTCTGGGAGGAGGGTACACATATAGACCAGATGCGGTTATCTGCACCTTTCCTTCATCCGCTAGATTTATCCATCCTTGGAGATATTTTGGATAGAAGGTCAGGAGATAGTCGATGAAAGCCTCATTCGGATCTGAGCTCTCCCCTCTCCATTCTCTGAGCACATCATAGTAGAACCAGAAGGTTCTCTTGATTTCTTCCCACGCATCGTTGAGCTGGATAGACATCCACTTGTCAACGTGCGGCCATTTCTGTGCTTTTGTGCTCCATCTCCTCTTGCTTCCGAACCTTTTGAACCCACTCCTTCTTTTCTGCTCTTCTTCAGCCTTCTTTCTGATCACTGGTACACCAGAAACAGAAGCAACAACTTTCTTTGCTTGTTCAATCTGTAGTGTTTTCAGAGCGCTTCTAGTGTTGAAGACTTTCTTCTTTGGCTCGACTTCAGAATCTTCAGTGCCCAATATCAATTTCCTCTGAACTGGCTTAGAAGCCTTTGCTCTTTTGCCCTCAGGCTCTTCTATCACCACGGCCTTTCTCTTGATGGGCAATTCAGCACCAGCCTGGCTTGTCCCAATCCTTCCTCTACCACTCAGTTTCTCCATAGCAACTTCCTGCATTGTTTCCTCTGAAACCTGAGTGTAGACAGACTTCTCCACCTCCTTGAACTTAAGCTTCTCAGTGGCTTCAATCTCTTTCATGGCTTCGACAATTATCTTCTTTTCAGCATTTTTAACAACCTTGCCCTTCAGAGTATGTTCCAATAATTCCCTGAGATCAGCTCCAGGTCTTTCCCCCTTCTTGGAACCATACTCTGGCAGAAGCCTGGAGAGTGTTGTGTCCATATGATATTGCTCTTTGCTGACACTCCGCACCTCCCCTGCCATCTGATCTTGCTCCTCCTCGAGCGGCCTAAGGTGGTTCTTCGCCACAGAGAATTCTTCAGACAAATGTGCAAATTGGCTTGAGAGAGCTTCCTTGAACATGTCTGTCATCTTGGCCATGAGCATTGAGCTCATTTCCTCAACAACGTTCTTCACTAGCATCTCATTCTTCTCAACCAACTTTGCTTCTAGAATCTGTGTCTGCTCCTGATGCTTTTGCTTCAGCTCTTCATTAAGCTCAGCCTTGACCCCCTCCATCTTGTTTTCTAGCTTTGCTTCCATGGAGGTCAGCTTTTCTATCATAGAGCTCTGAAGCAGCATCAGTTCTGAAAGTACTCAATCCTTCAATCTTCTGAGATTGGTTGGCCAAAACTTCCTCCATCTGAGCAATTTTGTTCAGTATTGGCTCAACCTTATCCAATTTTTCCATCACCGGGGTGAGATCAATCTCAGGAGCATTACTGATCTGCTGAGCCTCCTGAGTTGGCTGTTCATCCTGAGTCTCAGTCTGAACCTGAGCTTTAGTTTGAACTGGGGCTTCAGACTCAGTCTGAGTCTGGGATTCACCCTGAACTTGGGTGTCCACCTGAGCCTCAGCCTGCATATCAGACATTACATATTTAAAGGTAGGAACTTCAGTAAACCTGGCATAATTATTAATTGTGCCAAAAGTTACCTGAAGGCTAACTTCAGTCTGAGGATGTTCAACAACCTTTGATCGGCATCAATTGAGTCTTTCTCCTCATACGAGATTGACTCTCATCATCCCTTTGTTGGTCCCCATCCCGAGATTTGTCAATGGAGCTCGGGGCACCAACTTCGGCCAGCTTCTCGGCCACCTTCATTTGGGATTATACAAAAAGTATGCTTTTTACTTTGTATAATCGGCCTAATTTCCGAACTTATTTATGAAATAAATTGTTTATCATCGATGTTTTAAATATGATTGAATGTTACATATATTTCTTTGCATAAGCGTTCAATAATTCAATGCGTGTTACATGGTAGTTAATTTAGTGATACCGAGATCACGAAGATTAAATTAATGTCCCTTGTAACTAAAAAGTACGCCATTCACGACCTAGATGGAAATGAACAATCCATCGCGAAAGGTTGAGGTGTAAGGCTCGATTGGTTTGTCTTGACCAAGAGATTACACTAGTGCATGACCGATCTTATTTGAATAGGACCTCTGAGGAGGATAAATTCTTGAATCAACAAGGAATAATTAGACCTCGGTGGTTCGTTGTTTCTTAATCTTCGTCCCTTAAATAGGATCACGTGGGATTGGTAACTATTGCTTTGACTTATCATGGGTAGCGAATCAGAGAGATTCAATACTTTTTATCTTGGGCAATATTATTGGTCACATGTGATTGCTAAGATTTAATCTGAAGAATCGTTGCAAATCTGCTTGCTTGATTTGCCCCCTTGGGAGGTTCATAAGTTTTATCATACCAAATCTTGCAAGTGGAATTAGTTTCCGGTATGGATAATAATGTTGAACCGTTCCTCGACCAAGGACAAAAGATATTAATTAACGAAAAGCTATTTCAGTGGCTTGAATTAATTAATGGGCTAGATAATCTTAAACACGGAAATAATGACCGAACCATATTGATTTGTAATATGGGTTAAGATGGATAGTGCAATATTAATTATGTAGTGGGATTAATTAATATTTATGGGCTTGAATTATATTGTGGCTCAATATTAGATATTCAAGATCCATTAGAAGGTCCAATCTTAATTCTCCTAAAGGCCCCCTTAGTAGCCCAACATATAGTCCATTAACTGAAAAGGTGATTAAAATAAAATAAATATTGTTGCTTAATTTTCCTTGAAATTTTCGAAAATTATGGATGAAGTTGGGAGAAAGATTTTCTTTGAATTTTGTTATGGAATGAAGATATGTATTCTTGGAATACAAGATTATCTCATTAAATTCAAGAAATCTCCCCATGGTTTATCCATATGTATTTTTCGAAAAAAGATGAAAATATAGTGGGCAAGAAAGATTTTCTTGATTTTTTTTTGAAAAAGATATTATGGAAGATATGTATTTCTTGAAATACAAGAATATCTCATAAATTCAAGAAGATCTAAATCTTGGATTCTTGCACACACTAAATTTTAAAAATCCATATAATAGAGGAAGTGGGATTTTTTGGAATATTTTAATTATGGGAAAAGAATATAGGAGATATATTCAAGATTTCTTGGTGATCAAGAAAAAGTTTTTTTTCCCACATTGATTTTCTCTTGAAAAAATTCGACCATCTCCTCTTATAAATAGGGGATGATTAGTTCATTCCCAAGTACAATTCCATGTCTTTGGAAATATTAGCAAATCCACAAAGGTGGTGCAACCAAGTTTATTTTTTTCCTTTTGTTAATTGTTAACGAAAGTGTCCTTCCACGGGATAGTTGAGCAAGGGCTAAGGAATACTTGGGAAGTCCTTTTGGTTAGTCCGTCCGATCCAGAAGTCATCCCATCCCGAGAGGTACGTTCACGTAAACCCGTAGATTCGCGTCGTAGATTTTACGTGGTTTTTATATGCATGATATGTTGTTGCAATTATTATTTGAATTAATATAGGATTAATTCATGCTAGTAATAATTAATGAATTAAATTTGTATTTAAATATTCACCCCGAATAGATTTGTGCAACTCATTCCCCAACACCTTCCTCTTCACAAGCTCATCAAAATCTGAGATTTTCATCCAAGACTTGGTTTTTTCAACCCTGAGAATTCATGAGAAAAATTTTTGTCTCCTCGTTCCATCGATCTTCCCCTCCGAATGAAGCAATATTAAGCATCTCCGGAAGAGTCTCGTTGAGATGTAGATCGTTGACCTCAATCCCGAAGATGTCTTGGAGGTCGAGGAATAAGCTCATTTCGGTAGCGGTCAAGAATGAACCGTTCCCCCTTGCTTCGCCATTCGGTCTCTTAAGCTTCTTCTTTCTTGAGCATCGGGCTCTCGAGTTCGATGGAAGGGTCAATCAACAATCACTCGGAGAGCTCTTCAAAGTTCATCGGCTCTGAGGCTCGGCTGAACTTCGAGGTTTGGGACGACTGACTCCTCCGGTTTGGATATGACTTGGTTACGAGGTCCAAATTTGGCGCCTCCTCGATGGGAATATCTGCTTGCTCTGAGAACTGAGTGGGCATATCCTCAGCAGGAATCTGAGCATCTTCTGCTGTCTGAGCTGGCATATCCTCAGAGGGAATCTGAACTTTCTCTGAGGTCTGAGGTCCTTGGAATATTTCCTGAGAAAATTTATGCGAGCTCGGTGAAATCTCAAGAACCTCGGAGAGAAGACTTGCTCCTCGGTTTGATCTGTGACTTTGAGATAGCTTTGAGCCAAAAATATGTAATGGCGATTTACGGCGGTTTGGCTCTCAGTTTGAATCTCCTCAATCTCACTTTCCTCATCTTCATCGGTGAGAACCACCATCCTTTTATTTTGGAGCAAGGGTTTTTACCTTCTTCAATTTCTCACCTGCTCCTTCTTGGCTTCCAACAACACCTTCCCCCTGGCTTGTTGGGTTTCCTTTTCAGCAGCCGTAACCGGTGATTCCACTTTCATCTCTTTCTTTCCCTTGAAAGTCCTCTTCTCAGCAATCGATTTGAACATAATTTTGGATTTAGGGAATGGGGTAGAGTTGGCAAAAATATCCTCCTCCTCTCGGCACATCTCCAGAATGAATGCAATTTTGGTGGCGTGGAGGATTCTGCCTTTGATAGATATTGCCCCATCATCCTTCCTTTTTATGACCTTGGCTTGCTCAGTCACCACCTTGATCAGATATTTCACCGGTTGAAATCCTTGGTGGGTGAGTCCTCAATCGCCGCCATCGATCGGAGTTTAGGAGTCTTGATCTGCTTTCGAAGCTTCGGATCGACTCATTATGCACTTTCCCACAATATCCATCAACACTCACGTACTTGGTTTGTAGATGCCATTTGTGCGAGTTGCCTCAAACTTAACGGGTTTCTCGGCAACCTTGTCAAGATACTCCTGCTCCCGTCCCAACATATACAATGAGGGATCATCTCCCCTATCGCACAACTCAAATACGTCGTTCAAATGCTTAGGGACTATATAGAGTTCTCGAACAAAATCCACATATTTCATCGATTGCTCGAGATGCAAAACAAAAATTTTAGATTCTATACAATCTTCCTCATCGATTTCCATATTTGTAACAAACTCTATTACCTCACGGGTGTACTCCGCCTCTGGTCGATTTGCGACCCGGGTTAAATCGATTCGCCCCCGATTAAGTGGAGCGCTTCTTCTTCGTGCTTGGCATTTGGCGTGCTCTCCAGAGACACCACGTATTCGTACCATGGCTTATTTGTCTAGGCTAATCTTTCGAATATGGTTGGGGCCATTTTAGATTTTGAAGATTTGAAGATTTAGGGTTTGGGTTTTCTGGGCAAAGGGATTTATTTGCAGAGGATTTTGGGAACGAAGGGTTTGATAAAGTTTGGCTTGAATGGCTTCAAAGGATTAAATAGCTCGAGATCGTGGGAAATCGTGCGGTTTGGTGAAAAGCAATGGTTAAGATTAATCCGCGATTAATCGGTATCTTGAAAGGTCGATCCCCTAAAAAGTAAGCCGCCATTTTAACTTCATTGAGATTAAATGTAACAGAGCATTTAATATTTATTGACCTTCTTTAGAATTTCAAAGATCCCGCCCAAAAACATTCCTCGGTGTTTTGTATTTATTGCGAATGATTACTGAGTTTCATTTAAGCAATAAATGTGTCGCATGAGTCATTACTTCTTCAGACTAATTTCCCTCTATCAGTCTTACTGAGTATTGACCTTGATAAAATGTTAGTATGATCTTTTGTCTTGAATGGGTTCAAGATATGCTCTTGCAATCTTGACCTTCATGCAACTGAAGTTCTCGAGACTCGATTAAGTATTTCCATTTTATCCTCGAAGCTTCTCGGTAGAATTAAAGAAAACTTCATGCATCCGAAAACCTTCAATTTTTCATTTTTACTCTATACACCTGGATCCAACATTCCTAATTCAACTGATAGTTCCTGAAATCTTGATTCAGCCAAAGGTTTAGTCAAGATATCAACTCTCTGCTTATCAGTATGAATTTTCTCCATCCTTATGTCTTTTTTCTCGACATGATCTCTGATGAAGTGATGTCTGATATCCACATGCTTGCATCTGGTGTGCAATACCGGATTTTGTGAAATAGCAATGGCACTATTATTGTCACAAAATATTGGTACTTCATTGGCTACAACTTTATAATCCCTTAATTGTTGTGCGAGCCAAAGAATCGAAAGACTGCAACTTCCTGCAGACCATGTATTCACTTTCAAGAAGATTGGTTTACTCTTGAGGTTTGTTTCTTTGAAAACCAAGATATCAACTTACTTCCTAGAAATTGACAAGTTCCTGTAGTGGACTTCCTATCAATTCTGCAACCTCCATAATCAGCATCTGAGTAACCAGTTAATTCAAGGTTATCATCAGCTGGATACCATAATCCTCTATTCACTGTGCCCTTAAGATACTTCAGTATCTTGTTGGCAGCCTCCATGTGACTAGCCTTAGGATTAACTTGGTATCTTGCACATATCCCAACAAAGAAATGTTATATCGGGCCTACTTGTCGTGAGATAGAGCAATGATCCAATGATTCCTCTATAATCGGTATGACTCATTTGATTTGCCTTGAGTCGATCCATCTTGTAGTTAGTATTCATAGGAATTCTAATCGCATTGCAATCTGTACACCATATTTGGCAATCGATCTACGGTGTACTTTGCTGGTTGATGAAGATTTCTTCCTTTGATTGTTTCACTTGAAAACCTAGAAAGAAATTCATCTCCCCATCATAGACATCTCAAATTTGCCTTTCATCATTTGAGAAAACTTTTCACACAACCGATGATTTGGGGATCCAAAATGATATCATCAACATATATCCGGACCAAAGAAGATATCTTCCCCATCTTCTATCCCGAGCGAGTTCTATCAATGATTCATTTGACAAAATCATGGTCGAAGAAAAACTAAGAAAGAGTATCATACCATGCTCTAGGTGCTTGTTTAAGACCATACAAGGCTTTTCCCGAGCACAGAAACTTGGTCATTCTGTTTGAAACCGGAGAGGTTGTTCTACATAAACCTCTTCTTTAAGCACACCGTTCGAAAATGCACTTTTCACATCCATTTGATAGATCGTGAACTTCATGTGGAGGCAGCATATGCAAGAAACAATCGATGGCTTCTAGTCTTGCAACAAAGCAAAGGTTTCATCATAATCCAAGCCTTCTTCTTGGGAATAACCTTGTGCAACTAGCCTTGCCTTGTTTCTTACAATGTTGTTGTTTTCATCTCTTTTATTCTAGAAAACCCACTTGGTTCCAATGACATTGTGCCTTTCAGGTCTATCTACTAGCTCCCATACTTCATTTCTTGAGAATTGATTCAGCTCATCTTGCATAACAGTAATCCAATGAGAATCTTGTAGAGCTTCACCAATCTCAGTAGGCTCTTTCTCTGATAGGAAGCAGCAGAATAGTGCACTCTCACCGTGGAACCTTGTTGTTTTGACACCTTCAGTTAGATCACCCACAATCTGACTTGTAGGATGACTATCTAACCATCTTCTTCTAGATGTTCCCCCTTCAACAATATCCTCAACATTTAAAATGTTAGGTTCGATTAATTCAATAAACTTCGAGGAACAACAGAAGGAGGAAAGGGAATCATCTTCCTCGGGGAAATTCCATTCGAACATTGTCGAGACATTTGTTCCCCTTTGGTTGATAGATTCGAAATTTGCCTCACCGTGACCACATATTCATTGGCATCACATACCGAGTCCGAATCGGTGTCTGCTCAGATTGGTCACCTTTGGTGTGTTGGCTTTCCCGAGTCTCACCATCCGAAGTTTCATCCCGAACTTTTTATTCGAGTCCGAGTCACTCCAATCATAGAATGTGACCGACTTCTTCTTTTTCGTGTTCGATGGATGATTTGTCATTCTTTTTCGGGCTTAATCTGGTGATTCTCTTGGTCATTGTTACGCATCATGTTCTGTTTCTTCCGAACACAAGTAGATTCATCAAAAAACAACATGAGGTGTTTCCTCCACAATAAGAGTCCTACGGTTGTAAACTCTGAAAGCTTTCTTGACTTGAAATACCCTAAGAATATTCCTTCATCGGCTTTGCTATCAAATGTTTTTAATCGATCTTTACCATTATTGTGTATGAAACACTTGCAACCAAACACACGAAAAGAAAGAAACAAGAGGCTTCCTTTTCATTCCAAAGCTCATAGGGTGTTTTTCCTTGACTCTTGGTCAAGATGGATCTGATTCGAGAATAGCATGCAAAGGTTGACATCTTCAACCCAAAATCTTTTAGGAATATCGGCTCAAATGGCATCATTGTCCTTGCGAACTTCTTTTCGAGTCCTGTTCCTTCTTTCAAAGAACACCATTTTGTTGAGGGGTCCTTGCAAATTGATATTTCATGAGTAATTCCATTTGTTTAATAATCGAGATATGATATGATTTATAAATTCAGTTCCTTTGTCGATCCGATTTTGACCACACTCGATTTTTCTCAATATCGAGCCTTTTCATTAATTCGGCGACTTTATCTCGAGTCTCTTTCTTCTTGAAAAGAATATGACCTAAGTATATCTTGAGTAGTCATCAACTACTACCAATGTGTATTTCCCCGCCATTAGTGCTCATCGGTGTTATTGGACCAAAAAGATCCATATCACGAGAATCAAGTATTCTTTCAAGAGAAACATCTACTTTGGTTTTAAATGATGCTCTAATTTGTTTTCCTTTTTGGCACGCATCACAAATATGTTCCTTACTGAACACTTCATTAGGCAACCCTCTCACAAGAGCTAATCTTGCAATCTTGTTCAGGGTTTTGAAATTCAGGTGATTCATCCTTTTATGCCATAACCAACTGGTATCTGTGGAACTTTTAGCAACCAAACATGTATCTTTAGGAGTTGAACTCCAATCAACAAGATACACATTTCCTTTTCTAGTACCAGTCAGTAATACTTTCTGTGAGATATCGTCTTTCACATAACATAAGTTCTTAGAGAACTCAACATTAAAACCTTTATCCGCGAAATTGGCTTATTGAAAGCAAGTTATTCTTCAATCCGGATACATATGAAACACCATGGATATGAATCGAGTCGATTTCCAAAGTTCCATATCCTTGATCATCCTTGGAGTTATCTCCAAAAGTGATCTAATGGCCTCTTTGTTCAACATAGTCACTGAGTATCTTCTTGAATCCTGTCATATGTCTTGAGCATCCACTGTCAAGATACCATACATTAGGGGCTTTTTCATCTCTACTCATCGGTCTTGCTGTGATCTTTAATCACCGAGGCCCCTTGTTTTCCTCCCCGAAAAAGCAGATCAATTCTTAGGTACCCAATTTGTGTAGGGTCCTACAAGGTTAATTAGACCTTTTAATCCAAATCTGCTGACAACTCTAATCACTTTAGAGTGGCGATCTGTCTTCCATAAACATCTACATACACATTTACTACTCTGGGTGCCTTAGCGGTTTCACGTGTATGAGTGCTAGCCTTAGCATGAACATGAGCTTTTGAATTTTTTCTTTAGTTCGGTCTTTTGTTCATTTGCTTTGGCTTCGTCTTGGTGATGCGAATCTTTGTTGACTTCGGGTTCGAATGTTAACCTTAGGCAAGTGGGGTTCGTTACTTTGTCTTGAAATTTTGGTCTTCGAGATATCTTGAGGACTTGGTCTCTTCATTGAGAATGTCTCTGTGAGTGTTTCTCTTCTCAAGATTCCTCGATGGTTCGGTGTAGATCCTTTCGGGTTTGCATTCTTAGCTTTGAGGCTTTGAAGTACTTGCACGAAATTTTCCAACCGAGTGGTCGATTTTCTAGCCTTCACCGAGGTTTGGGCTTTCCTTCATTCGATTTTTTTTGAAACCATGGGTCCTTTTCCCTTGTCTAGAACCTTGGGAATTTCTTCATTTTGAAGTGTGGGTGCCACTAGTTTTACAAAAGATTGTCTTCTTGATACTCGTCTGACATTGATTCGATGACCTTGTGAGGTTCCCCGGAATGTATCCCAATCCAGATTTTATAGTGGCGAGATCTCTGGTAACTCAATTTCATCTATTACTTTAGATGCACGATTTCAATAGAGTTAGCTTCTTCTGCGCACTATCCTCACGCGATTACTCAGAGAGTTTCATGCTTCTCGGAGAGGTCATTGAACTTAGTTACGTCATTTGAATCTCTTGATGGATTTCTCTAGCTTTTCGATTAGGGTCACTTTATCAACTTCTCTTTCTCGAGAGTTGTACATTGAAACATCCAGTTCATCGGTAGCTCCCATTAATTGAAGTGATTTCGGTATTGCTAGAGTCTTTCCATTTTAGATTTTTCAAATTTCAGGTTCTTTATTCTCGCTCTTGAGTTTCATTTAGCAGATTCTTGTAAAAAGCGGCATAGTCCTTCATTAGACTCTCAAAAAGATCCATCGGTCAAAATGATCATTTTATAGTTGAACTTGACAACTCTTGTGCTAGTGTAGGAGCAACAACAGAGAAAGAAGAGTTTACCTCCTCAATGGCCATCAGACAGATGTCATCACTTTCACTGTCTGAGAATATTTCATCTGAGGAGCTAGATCCCTCCTCATAATGTTCTTCTTCTGCAACCACGGCCTTTTTGCTAGAGAACTTCTTGTCTCTTTTAGCTTGCCTTTCTCTTCTCTCCTTAGCACTCAGATCTGGACAATCATACTGGAAGTGACCTTTCTTTTGGCAATTATAGCATCTGTTGGCATCATCATCCTGATCACTTTCTTATTTGGACTTGGAGTCCTTCCTTTTGGATGAAGATCCCTCAGCTTTCAGGTCCTTCTTCTTCTCAGTTGATCTGTCCTCAGGTTTCTTCTGGTACCTGTGATTCCTGTAATAGTTTTTGTATTTTCCATATCGACTATTAAGTCTTTCAAACCTCCTTGCCATCAGTGTTAGCTTATCCTCAAGCTCATCCTGATTTTTAGCAATGGAGTTCTCAGACTCTCTAGTTTTACAGATTTTATCTTTGGCTTTAAAGGCCACATTCTTACTAGATGATGAATAATCTTTGCTGTCAGCCTTTTTGGATTTCTTATCAATTACAAACTCATAGGCCTTCAACTCAGAGAAGACTTGTTGATATGGCATTGAATTAATGTTTTTGGTGTTTTCAATCACCACTGCATGTATATCCCATTTCTTAGAAAGATCTCTAAGAATTTTCAATGCAACTTCTCTTTGTGGATATTTCTTTCCAAGTGCATTTAGATCATTCATAATACTAGTGAATCTGACTTCCAATTTGTCTATAGATTCACCTTCATCCATTTCAAAACTATCAAACTTTCCAATTGCAACTGAAAGTTTGTTTTCTTTGATATGATCTGTACGCCTTGGCACATTCAAATGAGTGTATCCCAAATTTCTTTTTGCAAGATTGCGGTGAGAGATCATTCCCATCACACCATCATCAATAGCAGACTGTATAGTGTGTCTTTTAGCAATATAGTCTAGATTGACTAACTTCCTCTCCTCAGGAGTCAGTTGGTCATCAGACTTAGGAAATTCTGCTCTGGGATCGTTTCTCTCATTTTTTGTTCCTCTGGGATTCACCACAATAAATTGGAATGGCCCTTCAGAGACCACTCTCCACATTCGTTCATGTTTAGAATACAGGTGAGCCTGCATTCTCAGTCTCCATAAATCATAGTTCTCCACTGAGAACATGGGAAGTTTCTTAGAAGACATTTTTATCCTCGAGTCTTTTAAGAATTCAAAGAATATGATCGGTTCGGATAGACCACAAGTATTTTAGCAAATAAAACTTAGGTCAACAAAGCAGGTGGTCAAGTTGAACCACTGCTCTGATACCACTTGTTGGTCCCGGTGCAAACGAGTCTTACACGTGTATGGGGGGGGGAATACACGTGTTCAGTGTTTTTAAAACTTTTTCTTACTAAGGTCATCTTGGGTCAGGTTGTCCTGATGTTTTGGTCCTGAGAAGCATGACGCTCTGAAGTCAAAAGTCTCTCGAGATGTGATCCTGAAATGCTTTAAACCTCGGATAATCCCAACCGAGTCCTAAGTTTTCAGAGATCCCGAGTTGCTTGGATCGATATAACTAACTTCCTGAACCCTCAGAAGAGTAAGTTCAGTTTGGTAACTATCTGTTCTAGCTACTCAGATGTGCGAATGGTTGGCCCTTAGTTTATACTGCTTTTAAGCTTTTGGTCGAAAAAACCTTCCTTTAATGGAATAGTGATTGGTCATGATTCAATTATATGCAACTTCGATTGATTCCAACCTAAATGTCGATGAAAATATGCTTTGAATATACGCAACAGCTTAAGCAAAGCAAAACAGAAAGCAAAGAACACAAAGAGACATATAGTGGTTCGAGACTCAAGCTCCTACGCCCACTCTCTCTCGATCTCTTCAGAGAAATTCACTAATCACTTCCTTGAGCTTTACGACTACCTCGTAGTTTACTTACTCAACTTCGCCCCGAAGTTTTCTCGACTACCTCTGTGGTTTACTTACTCAACCCGACCTTGAGCTTTACACTACCTCTCATGGTTTACTTACTCAACTCACACAAGCTTTCGACTACCACGAGTAGCTTACTAACTTCTTCTCTAGAGCTTTACGACTACCTCAATGTAGTTTACTCCTCTTTACAACTCCAATCTCACCAACAATCACACTCAAACTACCTTCTAAAGGGTTTGGGGTTTCTTGGTTGGTTTCCAACTAGAATGAGATATCCTTTACAATAAAGAACAATGCAAAGGCTAGGATATTTCGACTAAGCTTTGGATATATCTTATCAAGCTAGGCTTAGTTTAATGAGCTCTCTTCAATATAAAGCACTTGGGAAATTCTTGGGTTTTCGAAAGTGCTTCAACTTGCAATAATAAGTTTGAGCTCTTGAGTTGCTTACAAATTTCCGTAACCCTTCAATGTAGAAGGTCACAAGTATTTATAGGCATACACCAAGGTCACTCTTGAAAACTATCCGTTGGAGAGATAGCTCAGAGAGTTTCCTCTTATGGTGTGTGAAGAATCATTATATATTTAGGGTTTGAGACTCCCAAACACGTTTTTAGGCAATAGCCTTTCATGTAGTCGGTTTTCACTTTTTGCGATCTGAACTTTGTACTTGACATCTTTTTTTCAAATGACACATCCTTTGTAAGTGTCGAAGATGGTACAATGTTGTCTTCCTCTTTTTTGACTTTTGTCTCCAGGTTAAAGGTAGACAACTTCAACGGCTCTTTTGGTTACAATCTCTCGAAAGTGATATAACCTTAACAACACTTTGTCTTAGTTCCTTTTTATGTGCATTTGAATGTCTTGGCAAATATCTATTTTTCTAAGGAATCGCGATCTTCTCAGTAGTGCATCCTTCAGATAGATATGTTCAGTGCCTCGGAACATTGGTTTATACTTAGCATTCAAGACATTATCGAGTCTTGATAATTACCGTGCCTTTAGTATTCTTGATCTTGATTATTTGATCTTACATCTTCCGTGTCTTGAGTCTTACGAGTCTTGAGTCTTCGTGGTCTTCGAGTTTTTACAGACATCTTGGCGATATCTTGATTCTTCATGCTGAGCCTTCAGTTCCTCAGTTTCATACCGAGTCTTCAGTATCTCAGTTTCATACTAAGTCTTCAGTTTCTTCGTTTTATCAAACTTGAAACTTCAAATTTCATCTTGAAACTTCGATTTCTTCAGAAACTTACTGAGTTCTTCAGAATCTTCAGATCCTAACCTGATCTATATCTGCTGACTATACATTTTGCAGATAACATCCTGAATACTCTAAAACTGAATCCTGACTCAACTATCAAGATTATTCTGAACATGTCATACTCAGTGGTTTTGAGATCTAATCAAAATCATATCTTTATTAAATTCATCTCCCAACACATATTCATCAACATATGCATGTCTTCATTCCGACATGAACATATTCATCAATATATACACGAAAACATGCATATTTCATAAATTGATGAACATATGCATTTCCAAAATGGTCTAGATCCAAAATCTGAAAATTACTTAACTTAACCAAAATCAGATCCTGCGTCTTCAACCCAACCCCAAACCCTCCATTTTCAGATCCACAAACCCCCAAATTTAAATGAGATCCAATAGAATAATGAGATCCGCAAAACAGATTTAAAAAACCACCTACAAATTCATATTCAAAAAATAATCACAAGCCCCATTTTGGGTATTAGGGTAAGGGGGTATTATGAGCTTTTCAAGCCCCATTTTGGACCTCTTAGTTATTAAAAAAACAGTTTGGACCCAATAGTATTATCATGAACTTTTTTGGATATAAGAGTCTTTAATTCATATTATTATCACCTCTTCAAATTACAATTTTTTAAAGAGATGATGTATGACATTTAAGGTTAAGTCTTGTATGCATTCATGTGCATCGTGTATTTATACCGCATTTTAGAATCGTACAATTTATTATATTGAAAGATACAATTTATTTACACTGAACCATGTAATTATTAATATGACAAAATAGTTGCACGGTTTAGTGTAAATAAATTACATCTTTCAACATAACAAGTTGCATAGTTCTAAAATGCACTATGAGCGCACGGCACACCTGAATGCACGTGAGATCCGCTCGGCATTTAATTATTAAAAAGATTTGAAAATAGTAGTATATAATTATGATAAAAACTTGAATGAACCCGAGTTCACGCTGAATTCGATTTTTTTAGTATTACTGTTATATTTAAAAATTATCATTGTTATGTATAAAAATTATTATTGTTATATACAAAAATTCTTACTATTTAGAATATATTTTATATTTTTAAACAGTAAAATTTTTTATACCTATTAATAATAATTTTTACATATAATAATAATAGAGTTTATATATAAACCTAATTTATGAGAGCGTGAATCTATAATTATAAAACATATTGTAGGGTATGTTGAATAATAAAAAAATGATAGGGAAAAGCGGACACGTAAATAGTGGACTGACATTACACGAGGCACAGAATTAATGGATACACAAACTTTTGATCGGATTCCGTGTTCCAGCTGCTACACCACATTTTCTAAATAAAATGTTAAATAAGTGGTTGAAGAAATTCAGTAACTCATGACCCAATCTACGAATCCTCACCAGCAAATGCCTTTCTTTTTTCAACACGGTTAGAGATATGAAACTATTGAAATCGACAAGCATCAAATTACGTTTTACTTCATCACGGAGCGAGTCTTTTGTGCATTTAAGTGCACCGTGCACTCATGCAATAGAATGACTCATTAAAAAAAATACTTGATCTATTGAATATATTAAATATATTTTGTGGATATATGGGTAGGGTTGAGGCGAGTGCACAGATTTTAAATTCGTACACTAATTGCTCATGAGACTTTGCCTTAATTACGATATTTTAATACTAACATCATTATCTTTGATTTATTATTTAAGTCATACTCATGTATTATAAGATTATTATAGAACTTTACAACATATCATCCGGGAGTACACGTTTCACAGCCCCTTTCCCCACCCAATTATGTGATGTTATTTCATTTTTATTTAGTTTTGTATGCATCCAGTTGCACCGTGCACTTATAGTGTATTTTAGAAACATCCAACTTATTATATTAGAAAATACAATTTGTATTTACTGAATCATGTAACAATTAATATGAAAAAATATAATTACACGGTTTAATGTAAATAAATTACATATTTTAAAAATGTACTATAAGTGCACGGTGGACCTGGATATACATAAAACCCACCCCAATTAGAGTAATTAGTCTCGCGAAAACTTGTTCACAATGTTGTCTTGAATCTATCTCATACTACGTTGTGTTGTCTGATAATTTATCTTCAATTTCATTTACTAGTTGTTATTGTTTTATTTCAAAAACGTTTACTAATTATTAAATGATGCCAAAAATTCATAGAGACAATTTTATATATATAAAACAAAATACAAAATAACACAAATTAACATTCATCTCTTTCAATGAGTTAAAACGTCAAGTCTAAATTACATTTTATCTCACTGTGAGATCATCTCATTCAAGTGTGTCTTTATTATCAAATATCAATATGGGAAGTGATCATAATGGAGATGAAATTACGCTATGTTCCCTGGCTAAGGGTGATTGATCAGTTTGATCTTTTGCTTGATAAACTTGGTCAATTTACTTGCAAATTAAATATTATTTTGTTATAATATTGGAGCATTGTTTTGTTTCAATGTTCGAATTACGTTTTTTCATCAGTCATAGGAATCTATATTAGTAGTGTCGAGACGTTCACTAGGGTTAATATTTTATAGGATATAGTATTTTAATATAATTAAAATGAAATCATCTGTGACATGTGACACGTGATATTCGGCAATTTTCTTTTTTTAGGACTGCAACTTTAAAAGTTTGACAATTTAAAATTTAAAATTTGTAATTTGTAGATTTTGCTATTTGAGACCAAATTGGCCGGTTTAATCAAAATAAGACCAAAATGTCTGCATGCTTCGGGCTAAAACTGAACTTATGAATTAATTCTAAATATTAATTAAATTAAATAAGTATAAAAATAGGTAATATATAAATCAATGTTTTCAAAACCGGGTTGAACCGGGAACCGGCCAGTAACCCGGTTAAAAAACACCTATATAACCGGATTTCAGGTTGAACCGGTCAAAACCCGGTTAAACCGGAAATAACCGGTTTTTTTCTTTTTTTAAAAAATAAATTATTAATTTATATTAAATATTTAAAATTTTAAATCTATATTCCTCTCACATTTTTCTCCAACACTTTCGATGTGGGATAAATGTTTGAGGTGGGACAAAATTTATAAAATATGATATGAAAAGTTATAAAATATATATTTAAATTTTTGTAGGTGTATACTTATTTTGTTTTTTTAACTAAACATAGAAAACGGTTGAACCGCTAACCGGTGGTCTGTCCGATTCGATCACCGGTTCGGTTATGAAAACATTGATATAAATACATTTTAAAATAGAAAAAAAAGTTAATATATGGCAATGAAGAAATCCAACTTAAACAGTCATTTTTCTTTATCTTGATAGTATGTATACAACAAATAATCTCAAGGGAATCATGACTACGAGTACTAGACATGATTAACACAACAAACAATCACCAAATTGCTCTAAAGCGAAATGAAAAATGCTGAAAATCCAGAGTTAGGGAAGTAAATGTTTCTATATCCGCTCTTCCCAATTCAGTTGGGGTAATTTCTTCCACTAATAATTCGTGATTTAATGTTAACCATATTAGAAATGTTGCTCATTTTTTAGATGAATGGGAAATTAATTTCAATTGTTGGAACTAATTATTGGGAAAGAAAAAAATAACGAGCTTTCGTCCTACATTGAAAAAATATAAACACGGAATTGAGTTTGCCTCGTTTTTATTTTCTGTTTATTGGCTAGCACATAACGATTGTAGCAAATTTATAAGCAAAAATGATATGTACATTTTGAATTTAAATCTGAATTAATATATATGTCATTATTCAGGTGGTTACAAAACATAAATTGAAAGTGTAAACTTGAAATAATGGTTCATTATTCAGGTTGTCTGTTTTGTTTTGAGACCATTAGTGGCTCATAATGACGATGTTCCAACAGTCAAAACTTTGAAGCTATAAAGTAGCACTTTAGTCGAAGTTGAAGAGAGATGGGAAAATGAATGAATTGAAAATTCTTACTGATACTATTCTGGCAATTGCTAATACTTTTCGCTTTTGTTTTGTTATTATTTTTGTTTGTCCTCCGGTGATTAAATTCAGACAATATCTCAGGTCGTCTCCAACAAGATATAGTCACTACTACACATTTAAGCTTGCACAACTCCACTTGAACAACCCTTTTTTCAAACAGCCCTCCAAAATATAGCTTGGAAGGCGGTTTTAATTAAAAAAAAAGTAGACAGTGGTTTAAAACCGCTGTCCAAGAAGAAAACTTAGAAAGCGGTTTCGAACCGCTGTGCAAATTCCCTTAGACAGCGGTTTCGAACCGTTATCCAAGAAACCACCTTGGACAGCGATTTTGAATCACTGTCCAATATCAAAACCCTATTTCAATTACCCCCCACCCGCAGCCATTTTTGTCACCCTCCTCCTCTCTAGCCGTCGCTGTCGCACTCCTCCTCCTCTCCTACCGTCGTCGTCGCCCTCCTCCTCCTCTTGGCTGTCGCTCTCCTCCCTCCCTCTCTGCCCCCATCACGCTCCCATTCCATTTCCTCACAGCATGCCGTCCTCCTCAAACTCCCACACCGTCCACCGCCTTGCCTCCTCCCTACCCCCTATCATTCGCCGCCTTTCTCGCCTCCACAAGTAATTTTTCCTTATATATATATATATATATATGTGTGTGTGTGTTAGTATATATATATTGCATGTGTATATGTATATATATGTTAGAAATTTGGTTTATGAAATTTGCTTGAATAGAGAATATTTTGCACTTGTAGAGAGAAATCGAAATTTGGTTTATAGAATATTTGCTTGAAATTTGGTTTATAGAATATTTGCTTGAAATTTGGTTTTCAGGATTTAATAAATAGAAATGCCAATAGAGAGAAATAGGGAATTTAATTTTTGACATGTGAAATTTTTGATTGAATTGCATTTGTATCCTAATGTTAGTGTTAGAATTGTTGGTGATTTTTTATGCTAATTTAGAGATGAACTTCATAATGCACTCCAAGTGTTTGATTAAATACATGTGTGCAGATTTAAGCATATATAAATTAGGATTGAGATATATTTTTGAGTTGATTGGTGATTTTTTATGCTAATTTAGAGATGAACAATTGATGCACTCAAGGTGTTTGATAGTATGCTTGTGTGAGGATTTAAGCATAAATTAGGATTAATACATTAAGATATATTTGGGTTATTGACTTGATGATTTGGTGAATGGATAGTGTGTTGCTTTAGATGATTGATGGTACATTAGGATACATTGTCTTGAGAAGCAACAAAACCTTTGGTACATGCAATATACAAACCTTAGGTACTTCCACATTCTATGTGCAAGTTTTTGTAAGACTCATTTTGTGTATGTTTCAAAAATTGGAAGGATTTCATGGAAACCATGCTCACACAAGTGTTGTGAGTTGATTAGTTGATTAGGATTTGAAGTAGTAATCAAGTTATAAACTTTTGTTGACTTGGTTAATCTTGACTTGATCTACCAGTGTAATTTTGTGGATGTTCAATTATTTTACCAATTCATAAATGTATAAACTTCAAAATTTGGTGTGACATCAATGTATTATCTCAAAATTAGAAAATTAAAATGAATGTAGATTAAGTATGGTTATGTATGCATTTATTTTCTTAAGAAATAGCCTTCAATAAAAAAATGATTGTTTTATACATTAGGTTTGGAATAGTTTTAGGTTTAATACATTAGGATACATTATCTTGAAAAACACTTCATATTGTCTTTCCTATAGGCATCTCTAGTTCTATATGGATCGAAAGTGGGTTCGAGCAGATCGATTATCAGAGGAGTATAGGAAGGGGGTGGAAGAATTTTGTAATCATGCAATTAGACACTGCACCGATCACCGGTACATTCCATGTCCGTGTTGGAAATGTATGAATGGAAAAACCATCAGTGGTCGAGAAAGCTTGTTCGACCACTTGATGATTCACGGTATCGATAAAACATATACCTTTTGGACATCTCATGGTGAGAGAAGAGATGAATGTAGCTCAAGCAACCTAGGAACTGACTTTAGGTTTGAAGATACAGTGGATGCGGATAGTTTCGGAGATGTACCGACTGTTGATTCATCGAGTGGGGATGATGATGATCTACGAGATCACCCTTATATGTCAAAGAAGTTAAAGGGATTCTGTTGGATTACCCCTTTGACCCGAGTGTAAGAAGACAACAAAACTGTCAGCTGTGTAGATATTGTTCAACCTAAAAACAACTCACCAGTTGTCTGATGCGTGCTTCGCAAATATGCTGGAAGTAGTTAGTGGTCTATTGCCTGATGGAAATGTACTGTCTACGAGAGCATATGATGTTAAATAAATACTCAAGTCCATCGGGTTAACACATCAGAAAATTCATGCTTGTCCAGGTGATTGTATCTTATTTTGGAAGGAGTATGCATACCTCGATGAATGTCCCAAGTGTGGGGAGAAGCGATATAAGAAAATAAATCTCCCGCGAAGGTGATGTGGTACTATCCAATAATACCAAGATTCAGGAGAATGTATAGTAGCGATGTGGATGCTAGACATTTAACTTGGTATCATGATGATAAGATCAAAGATGGAATGCTAAGACACTCTGCTGATTCACCCTAGTGGAAGACATTCGATGTCAGGCATTCAGAATTTGGCAACGAGCCACGACACTTGCGTCTTGCACTCTCAACTGACGGAATGAATCCGTTCGGTATCCAAAGTACCAATCACAGTACATGGCCAATGATTCTGTTAGTTTATAACCTTTCACCTGAGTTATGCATGAAGCGCACTTACATGATGTTGTCTATGTTGATATCAGGACCCAAACAACCTGGTAACGACATAGATGTATATCTGACTCCTTTGATAGAGGACTTGAAGCTCCTGTGGGATGAGGGTGTCGATGTGTATGATGCTTGTAGAAAGGAGAATTTCAAGTTGAAGGTCATACTGTTTGGAACTATCAATGACTTTCCCGCTTACGAGAATCTATCTGGATATATTGTGAAGGGGGCCGATGTTAGAATATAGAGGTACGTCGTAATACATGTGCAGCGGAAATAAATAGTTCACCAACAACGAACATACAATTGCATAATTGAGTACATATAAACATAAAGAGAAATCTTACAACAGATCAAACACAGATTTCTCAACTATGGTATCTACGCAATCCCCGTGGACAGACTTGCACAGATTTGCCAGCGTTGAATCTGAGACGAAATTTGCTAGGAAAATTCCTATCCTAGATTTTATGGAGAAACTAGGTTTTCTTATTGTAGTAAATAATGAATCCCGAGACCTCACATATATAGGGAGAGATTAGCTCATATCTTAAGCAAATCTCTGTTAGGAAGATAATTCCTAATCTCGAAAACCATATCTCAAAGATACGTTTTTCCCTACAGATATTTTCCTACAATAATATTCCATAATATTATTTTGGGATTCTTATTTAATTAAATCTAATTTAATTAAATAATAATAATAATAATTAATTCCAAATTAATATATTATTAACTCTCCATAAATTAAATATTAAATCTAATTTAATACTTAATCAACCAACTTTAATCTGTACACGGGAGTTACTTGTTGTGTGACCCATATGCCCTCATATATCGAGCGATTAGACTAACGATCTTAATTGAACCCTAGATAATAAATCAAACAATCTCAATATATGAGGTACGTTGCGAGAAACGTGCAACTACCTGTAACTGTAACATGGGCTATTGCGATTTCTTCCTTTCATTCACGAATACTCGATTAGTCTTGAACATGATGAAGTGTCTATTCAAATAGCTTAATCGATTTATCTCGAATCACTAATTGATCATTCGTGTCACCTTTGGTCACAAAGTCTAAGGTGACGTGCATTGGCCAATGACTTTGATCAAATTATGACGAGAAGATGAGTATTCTATCTAAATCAACTTTGAGGAATGAATCCTTATCTTGGTTCAACTACCACGCACATGTATTTCGTGATGAACCAAATCCAAGCCATATCTACCCATGGAAGGGTGTAAGCGTCGGTCATGGTCAAAGTTCATCACTCCACACATGTCGTGCGTATTGACCTCAAGTCAATGGAGTATCACATCGCTCTCACTAACCGAGACACCCGTATACACATATAGTGGAACTACATCAAACGGTTGCTCGGATGGGTATACCAATATCCTCTAAGGTATTTGTGCATCCATCATGAGATACTTAGTATCTCGTAGTAAGTGAGATCTTACTACACTCTCTAAGAGTATGATGCAGATCGCACACCAATCTCCATTGTGTCATCGATATCCCATTCTCGATGATCCTTGATCGGGTATTTTTGAGAATCATGCTTAAGTCATCTGAGTTCTCACGTACTCAATGGCAGCAGTGATTCAAGTGAACACAAATAAGAACAAATGCAAACAATCAAACACAATATTCTAATAAGTGTAATGCCATACATTTAATATTAAATAAAATAATATTAAACAACACTAAATATTATCTTAGTATTATGTCCATACAAAGGATTGTCTCTAAGACACTAACACTAACAGCCAATGCATGTCCTTGTTGTACTAAGAAGACACATCACATTCGCTTGAGTCATTGTAGGAAGACCGTTTATATGGGACATAGGAGGTGGTTGGACTCAACACATAAGTACAGAATAATGGCTGATGCATTCGATGGCACAATCGAGAAAGATGAAGCACCACGTTTATTGTCAGGTTCAGAATGAGATGAAGAATATCAACACACAGTACGGAAAACACTTCACAAAGAGTGTCTCAACTAGCGGTTGAAAGAATGAATCAATTTTATTTCAATTACCCTATTGGAAAGAGATGTATGTTAGACACTTCATTGATCTAATGAACGTTAAGAAGAACGTTTGTGCCAACTTGCTCAATACTCTGCTAGCTGATAAGAATCCCAAGGATGGTTACAATGCAAGAATGGATATGATTGATATGAGAATAAGATCATAACTAAAACCTGTGCCTAGAGAAAGGTGAGCACCTTTCTTACCTCCTGCTGCACACACCTTGTCCAACAATGAGAGAAAAGTGTTACTTCAGACACTAAAGGATGTGAAAATACCAGAGGGTTATTCGTCCAACATACAGAGACTTGTATCAGATGATGGCGTGAGACTGACGAATCTAAAATCGCATGACTATCATGTCATCATGGAGACTTTCTTGCCCATTGCAATACATTCTATCTTGCCTGAAAATGTGCGCATAACCATAACAAAGTTATGTTGGCTCTTCAAGGCAATGAGTAGCAAGGTCATAGATCCTAGAAAATTGCTTGGTTTTCAGAGACATATTGTGGGGACACTCTGTGAGCTTGAAATGTATTTCCCTCCATCATTTTTTAATATAATAGTTCACCTAACCCTTCATTTGGTACACGAGACAAGGATGTGTAGTCCTGCTCGTATGCGATGGATGTATGGTGTAGAGAGATATATGAAAGTTCTCAAAGGATATGTGATGAATATGTCTAGGCCTGAGGGATGCATTGCAGAACGCTATTTAGTAGAAGAATCAGTCGAGTACTGGTCTGAATTTATTCCGAATGTCGATGCAATTGGACAACCGATAGGAAAAGAGAGTGAGAAGTTGTCCTTCTACCTTGGGGCTGCAGTCATGAGAGTTATCCCTATCGTCTGCCAACCAAGGACTGGTGTAGTGACAAACTGGCTCATTTCAAGGAAGTGTTATGGGACGAACTTTCAGTATGTTAATTATATGGTTATGAAAGTTGTTGTATGATTACTAAATTTACTAAATTGTTAAATTGTTATGTTATATTGGCCATACAAATAAGAAGCAAATACTTATGTATAATGGCCAAGAATTTTCGGTTTGCCTAAGAAAACCACACGAGACCTTTATTGGTCATTATACAAATAATGAAGGATAAATACTGGTGTCCCCGTCATAGGAGTTTGTGCTGGGGTAAAAATTGATCAATGAATTTTCCTAATGCACGTCTTTTTCGGTGTTTATCGTATTTCTAAGAAAAATCAAAGTAAGAAAAATTATTAACAAGGTAAAGGCATTACTCACCTTGGATCTTCCAAAAGGTTATGCACACATAAGGGAAGATTTGGTGAGATCAAAATCCTAACTTTTAATTTTTTTTTATATATTCACTTTTAATATATCTAATAAGGATAGCCATCACTATGGTGGCCCCAAGAAAAAAGAAAAAGTTTGAGAGGTGCCCCTATTTTACACATTTCGAGTTATTTCAACCGAGAAAGACTCAAACGAAATTTCGATTCCAAAAAAACATATCATTGAAGAAACAATCTATCCATTAATTTATCTTTCAAACTATTATTTCTAAATAAATAATTAAATAATAATCTTTATTCGAGCATTTCTATTACCTTTGATCTTGATAGAATCAAAGTAAGAAAAATCGCCGCTTACATATGGCGTGATGAAGACATCATTGGATGGAACCTGGTTATAATATTGGATCTTCCAAAGGTTATGTTGGCGAAAGCATAACATTTGAGGTCCGGAGATTTCGAGTCAGTGAGATCAAAATCCTAAAATAATGTTCATTATCTTATTTGTCCATTCTAAATAATGTTGTTTTTTAAATTGATATTAAAATTTTCCAACTAAATATCTTCCGCGACGAACTTTTGCTACCTTTATTTGGAGGATCACCACAAAAGATTCATAAACCCTCACTCCCGATTTTGTAAGGGTCACGCTCGAAAATCAATTCACCAAGGGGATGTCATAGACAAACTTCCTTGAATGGGAGAGAACGGTCTCTCTCTCACCATGGGTAAAATATATGTTATTAAAGTTCATTATCTTATTTGTCATTCTAAATAATGTTGTAAATTGATTGTAGAAACCTACTAAATGCAAATCAAGGGGTGTTATCCCTTGGGGATGGAGACTCCACTTGATCATACGTATCTTCAGACTTGGATCACTTCACTCTCTGTACATTCACGGTGAGCATGGTGGTATCATCCAATACTTTCAATACCGTCACAGTTCCCATGCTTGCTTACTTTCATCAGAGTGCTTTTGATGAATTCATCAATCGGGAGCATGTGCTTGAAGTCTTGCACGACCAGTGGTTGAGTGCAACCACCATAACCTTTAACCTCACATATGTATTTACTAATTCTCAGTATTTACTTTCTATATAGTTTAATTTTCTTTTTAAATATTAATTAGCGTATGTTGGTTAAAGATATTTGGGTTAGATATATCTCTCCAGAGATGCCGAGACAAGTGGAATGTATTCCTTCGTCTCCCCCCAAGTGTGTTACTTCTTGGGTGATAGGATACAAACCATTGAGGGGATGGTTGCACATATGCTTAATTATGCTGGGAGAGACCATCTCATTTTTTGGCCAACAAATGTGGGGTGAGTACAATAAATATTTCGTTAAAATTTGTATTCATATAAACATGTAGTTAATTTTAATATTTTAAATATAATATAGGGACCATTGGGTGTGCTGGTCGCCATAAACATGAATACATTAATTGTGTATTTTATGGACCCAGCTGTGGATGGGGTGGTTGCAAATCGCCATGATCTCATGTCATATATGGAAGCGTAAGTTAATTTTTAATATTCTAATATAATGATTTGTTTTACTTTTAAAATGATGCATATTTAATCCATTTTTATTTTTTAATTATAATAATAATAGTGTGATGACGATGTATTGGAGTCGCCTTCTGAGTCAAGGCTCAAGAGCTAATTTCAAGAAAGTGAACTGGACAAATATTAAGGTAAATTTAATTTAGTAAATTATCAAATTAATTGAAAATAATCATAATTTTAATACGTGATTATAATTGTTAATCAATAGGTTTCGAGGCAACAAGATGGTAACCACTGTGGACATTTTGTGTGTTGCTACATTGAAGATATAATCCGCACTTATCGAACGACCATTCCTTACAATGTAAGTCAATTTATTGATTTATTTAAATTATTATTGATTGAATAAAAATTCATACTATATATCTAACTGTATTGATTGATCGTCGTTTGTGGTTTGTCTATGAACGTCCACTCCATTCTTACTCCAACAAAAGAATGGACAAATGGAAAAGAGATTGGACGGGGTATTTTTACAATCGATTCTTGTATTCTATAGAGCCAACTTTTGGTAGCATGTAATTAACTTATATATTTGTGATGATATTTTATGTTTTTGGTGTATTTAATTTATGATGTGTATGTTTATTTATTTTGATGTTTTGGTATTGGACGTATATAATTCATGATGTTTTGGTTTTGGTATTGGTGTTGGTACTATATTTATTTATTTTGATGTTTTTGGTATTCATGATGTTTTGGTATTGGATGTTTTGGTATTTAATTCATGATGTTTTGGTTTTGGTATTGCTTTTTTATTTTGGTTTTGTATAAACATGATTTTTAAAATATAAAAAAAAATTTAGTTCTTGGACAGCAGCGGTTATAATCCTCTTTATATCCAATATTATAAAAAAATTATTAAAAAAAAATATTAGACAGCGATTGAAAACCGTTGTCCAAGAGAAATCTTACCTAAATGGTTAAAAAAAATTGTCTTGCCGAAAATCTTACTGTGGTTAAAAACCGCCTAAGCTAAAATCAAAATCTTACTGTGGTTTTAAAAACAAATTGCCTAAGCTTAAACAGTTGTTACTTGGACAACGGTTATAACCGCTGTCTAAGGTATTTTTTAACAGTTGTGCAAAGCCAAATCTGTATTAGTGAGTGTTAACATTATTGTTCTTAAGTCGTTGTATCCTGAGAAACAAGTGTTCTCCGATTCACTAGCATTGAAAGTGAAGGACATAATTTGTTTTAAGAAAATCCTGTAACACGAGCCTCGATTCTTTATTTATCCTTTCAACCATTTACGGTGCATATTTTCTAACTATCCGGGATACAACAATCAAAGAGGGATTCGACCTACTAGACGTTTTATGAGTTCTATTCCATTCTGACTCAGCTTACTTTTTCTTTTTTTCTTTTTATCAGGCAAAGTTAGTTGTTAGTAGTTAGTACACCAAGCGCCCAAATACTCCACGAAATCGTCAGTCCACCTTATAACTCCCATAACTCCAATTTGTTCCCAGAGGGAATCGAACCTGGGTCTCCCACTCAAATGAGGAGCCCAGTGACCAGATGGGCTAAGCCACCTAGTTTCTGACTCAGCTTACTAGTTGAGTCTATATCAGCTTACTAGCTTGCTTTACAAACCTCCTAACTCTCTGCTCTTGAAAGATTAGGTATTTGAGTTTCCAACTAGCGGCGATAGATTATATAAAAAGATAATTTAAAACTAAGGATATGATCTCACTACTACACATTTAGGCTTGCACAGCTACACTTGGACATCTCTTTTTTCAAACAGTTCTCCAAGTTATAGCTTGGAGAGCGGTTTTATTAAAAAAAAAAAAAAAAAAATACAAATTGCTTGAAACCTGTCAAGAATAAAAACTTGGAAAGCGGTTTTTAAACCGAATTGCAAGTTCACTTATGCAATGCCGGTTAAAACATTGTCTAAATCTTTACTTGGACAACGGTTAACCACCGCTTTTTTTTTTATATCGATATATATCGGCTACGCGTCATTGTAACTCCGGGTTTCATTTTCATTTCTTCTCCTCAATTATTCCTCTCCCCCAAATCGCCGCCGTCGATCAAGACCTAGCTCCTCCTCTACACTCAAATCAAGGCCGTCGTCGATTTTCTCCTCCAACCAAATCGTCGCCAAATGCTGACCTGACCTTTCTTCTCCCTCTCCCCCAAATCGTCGCGCTCGCCTCCTCCCTCCCTCCTCCCCGCCTCCACTACCTCCCCCACTCCATCCTCCCCCTATCCCCACGCAAGCCTCCTCCTCCATATATATATAGGTATTTTTTTTTTTATATATATATATATATGTATATATGTATATATATTTTAATTTATATATATATATATATATATTGTATGTGTTTATTTATATATGTGTTTGAGATTAATTGTTAGGATATATATATATATATATATATATATATATGTTTGAGATTAATTATTGTTATATATATATATATATATATATATATATATATGAGATTAATTATTGTTAGGATATATATATATATATATATATATATATATATATATATATATTTGATTAATTGTTATAAATATATATATATATATATATATATATATATGTGTTTATATATATATATATATTAATTGTTAGGATATATATAGCTAATTTGTTATGATTAATTATTATTAGTGTGAGATTAATGTTGGTTTAATTATATTGTTGTTAGTAGCTTGGATTAATTGTTGTTAGTGGCTTGAATGGATTTTTGTTAGTGTTAGAAATGAACATTTTGTTAGAGATGAATAATGCACTTAATGTGTTTGATAATATGCTTGTGTGATGATTTAAGCATAAATTAGGATTAATACATTAGGATATATTTTGGTTATTAATTTAATGAATGGATAGTGATTAATGATTAATGATGATTAATGGTGATACATTAGGATATATATTGTCTTGAGAAGTAACAAAAATTGTGAATGAGTGAAAAATTGGAAGGATTTTAAAATTAGAAAATTAAAATGAATGTAGATTAAGTATGGTTATGTATGCTTTTAGGTTTAATACTTTAAGATAATTGTCTTGAGAAGCAGTCTTCATATTGTGTTTCCTATAGGCATATCTAGTTCCTATAGTTTATTGAATATTGTTTATTTTTTATTTATTAAATGTTGTTTCTTCTGCTTTACAAGATCATGTCTCTTTGCCATATCCCGGAGATGATGGAGATGATGATGATGGATATTCTGATGGAGATTATGGCGCATATGATCATGGTGCATATGATCGACATCATCCTGATGACTTGAGAGAGTGTGACATTGATTTTCCCATCACCACTAGCAGCTCCGGGGAGAAGTGCACTCGGGGTATAGTCACCATGTCATCTATTAAGAGAGCTCGTATCAAGGGGAAAACACTTCAGGTAATTTTATTACAATTGAACAGTTTGAAATCTATAAATATATTGATTGATCGTTGAACATAATTAAATACTATGGTATTGCAGTTATCGTTCAATGAGTTTGGACAGGCAATAGGAAAAGAGAGTGAGTCGTTGTCCTTCTACATTGGAGCTGCAGTCAGGAGCGTGATCCCTATCGTCTTTTTGACCCGAGGACTAAGCGTAGCCTTCAAACCTCGCTTTGAAGGAAAGAATATGGGACGAACTTACGGTATGTTAATTATATATTTATTGAAAGTTGTAGTATGACCCTTAAATTTACTAAATTGTTATGTTATATGCGTATAGACTACATTCAGAGGTCTTGACCACACAAAGAAAAAGCAAATATTGTCGCAAGCTAGAGTAATGACCAAAAATTTTCGGACTTGGTTGAGAAGTAACACACGAGATCCGGAAACTGGTCTTTACTCGACTAGTCCACCTCCGGCGTATCAGAATAACCCTATGGTGGCTCCATACTGGGAGGAGTTTGTGAGCAGAGCAATGGAGGATGATTTCCAGGTAAAATTGATCAATGTCATTTCCTCAATTTCTAATGCATATAGTTTTTCAAAGGTTTATCATATTTCTATTATAATTGTAGAATCGAAGTAATAAAAATGCGATCAAGCCAAGTCGATGGAGGCGCGATATCGTGGCTCGAACAAAGGTTATGCACGAATAAGAGAAAATATGGTGAGATCAAAATCCTAACTTTTAATTTTTTTTATATATTCACTTTTAATATATCTAATAAAGGGACACATTCATCACTATCGTAGAAATAAGAAAGACAAAAAACTGGAGAGAGTGAGCATATTGTTACCCGTTTCAACTTATTTCAGACTACCAGAAAGGGTCGAGACGGGAATATTCACGATCCCAAAGGCACAACATCATCGAAGAAGTGGTAATCTATCCATTAAATTTATCTTTCAATTACAAACTATTATTTATAAACAAATAATTAAATAATAATCTTTTGTTTTTGTGATTCGCAGGCGTCTATCTCGCACCATGACGCCTTTACGACATCCGCATTATCGGCCCTGATGATCTGTTTGGACGGGCTATAGGTCGCCAGGAGCATCCCGGCCGCTTACGGAGTGTCGGATATGGCGTGACGAAGACATCATTAGCGATGGCACCTGGTCTTCAAGCCATGAATATGGTGGGTATACTAACAGAACATGTTGCCAAGTTGTCTAAAGATGTGGAACGTTTGAGGTTCGAGAGAACAACGAGCCACAAAATGTCGTCGAGTGGAGCAAGCTGTGAACATAAGCGTCGCTAATGCTATGTTTTCGGCTAAACCTAGGGGACGACTTTATTGAGGCACTTCAAAACGCTCTCGTGCATCGAGATACGCATGTCTCACATTTGTTTTAATTAAAGACTAGTGTATTAAAATTTTCTAACTAATATCTTATTCGAACAACCAACGACCTTTTGCTACCTTTATTTGGAGGATCCCGATCGGTTGGTGGCCACAGAACGTTACCGCGGCTCCCATGGAATGATTCATGGTCATTCCATCACTCCCGGTTTCGTGAGGGTCACACTCGATGTACCCGTGAATCGGACAAGAGGATTCAATGCAGTGCCAAAACCAATCGATGAAAGTCGTCCAAATATAATAAAGGGTCGGGCACTTCATCGAATGGCCGAGCAACTTGGTCTCTAGCACCATGAGGGTAAAATATATGTTATTAAAGTTTATTATCTTATTTGTGGTTCTAAATAATATTGCAAATTAATTGTAGAATCTGTCGACACCACAAATGCCTCGGAAGAAATCACCACAAAAGGCTAAAGAGAAATCGAGGGGTATCATAGACAGTCAGAGGGGGAGAACGAGGGACTCCACTGTGCTAATTTCTGGTTATCCCATGACTGGAGACTTAGATCACGATGATTATGTACAGTCTAGGGTGCACCGGATGGTATCATCTAATGCTTTCGAGATCGCCACGGTTCCCATGCTTGCTCACTTTTCATCGAATACTTTCCAAGAATTCTTGATGAGGAACATGTCGCCAAGTCTTGAATGACGAGTGGTTGAGTGCAACCACCATAGCCCTTTTTACCTCAGGTATGTGTTTACTAATTCTCAATATTCACTTTCTGTATAGTTTAATTTTCTTTTTAAATATTAATTAGCGTATATATGTTGGTTAAAGATATTTGGGTGAGGTATATCTCTCCAGAGATGTCCGAGCAAGTGGAATGTATTCCTTCGTCTCCCCAGGTGGTGTCTTGCATATTGGGTGATAGGGTCTGCACCATGGATGGGTTAATTAATCATATCTTTGAATCAAACCGGGAGCGATCATCTCATTTTTGGCCAACAAATGTGGGGTGAGTGATAAACATTTCGTTAAAATTTGTATTCATGTTTATAATATTTGCACATATATATGCTAAATTTATAGTTAATTTTAATATTCTCAATATAATATAGGAACCATTGGGTGCTGGTCGCCATACACATGAATACATTAAGTGTGTATTTTATGGACCCAGCTCAGGATGGAGTTTATTCAAATTTCCCTAATCTCGTTTCATATATGGAAGCGTAAGTTCATTTTTAATATTCTATACAATGATTTGTTTTACTTTTAAAATTATGCATATTTAATCTATTTTTATTTTTTAATTATAATAATAATAGTGTGATGACGATTTATCGAGTCGCCTTCGTGAGTCAAGGTTCAAGATCTAAGTTAAATAAAGTGAACCGGATTAACATTAAGGTAAATTTAATTTAGTAAATTATCAAATTAATATAAAGAAATCATAATTGTAATACGTGATTATATTTGTTAATCAACAGGTTCCGAGGCAACGAGATAATGAACATTGTGGACATTTTGTGTGTTGCTTTATTGAAGATATAATCCGCGCTTCTCTAATCTAACATTCCTCTCAATGTAAGTCAATTTATCGATTTATTTAAATTATTATTGATTGAATAAAAATCATACTATATTGATTGATTCATTGTTTTGCGGTTTGTCTATGAACATGAGCTCAAGTCTTACTCTAAGAAAAGATCGAGAAATGGAAAAACGATTGATTCGGGTACCTTTACAATCGATTCTTATATTCATCTGATATTGAGTGATCGTTGTTTGAAATTTTGGTAGCATGTAATTAAATTATATATTTGTGATGATATATATTTCATGTTTTTTTGTATTGGACGTATGTTTATAATTGTATGTTTATTTATTTCATGATGTGTATGTTTATTTATTTGATGTTTTGGTATATATATATATGGTATATAAGTTTTGATTTATGGTTTTATTATAGGATTTTTGGTTTATGGTTTATGGTATTGGACGATATAAAAGTTTTGGTGTATAATTTTATTATAGGATTTTTAAAATATAAATTAATAATTAAAAAAATATATATTAATAATAACCAATTGTCTATCTAACATAATAAACTAAATAATTAAACAATGAAATTATAAAAAAAAACCACCGTCCAAGTTAACTTTTGGACAATGATTTTTAATAAAGCGCCCAAGCTTGGACAACCCTTTTTTGTTATAACCGTTCTCTAAGGATTTTTTTAACAAATTTGTCCAAGCTCAAATGCCAGATAGTTCTCTAAACTTAAAATTATATAACTATGAAAAAACTTTTTTTAGTATATAAACCTAGGAAATCAAAGTATGTTTGAAGGTTTTCTTGCTTTATAGACAAAGACACCCCAGGGGGTCATTTGGGCCCCGACCCCACTTGAATTTTTTATATATATATCTTATAATTAAGGATTTTTAACAAACAGTCATAGTAAAGCCAAGATAAATTGTGTATTAACGCCTAATATTTTGGAAGAATGAGTATTATTTGTGTTATAGATTATACCCTATATCATGTATAAAACTATCTCTAAAACTTAAAATTATATAACTATGAAAAACTTATACAGTTGTGCATTAGTATATAAACCTAGGAAATCAAAGTATGTTTGAAGGTTTTCTTGCTTTATAGATAAGTGTTCTTAGAATCTCTGGTTGCTTGAATACTTGATAATTTTTTTAAATTTTTTTAAACTTATTTCAGCAGATTTATGGTTTTATTTAGAGTATGATTTTGAATATTATAGTTGGAGGGTAGATTCAAACGAACACTGTATTTAGATGGTGAATCGTCCTCTATATTTGCTTGAGTAGGTGAATACTATACACAGGTAAGTCACTTAAAGTCCGTGTAATTGCACCGTTGCACTTTTAACGCCACCTTTATGTCAGATTCGTAAGTTGTTATCAATTTCTTATTAGTCAACGTTAGTTTGGTAGGTTTTGTCAACGAAACTATTCAGTTAAACTTGAGTTCTTACTTGACTTTCAATTTTTTTGCCAATACTTCATTTTTAACCAAATATGTATCTAAGCTCATGAAGTCCCGTTGTACTCTACCTTTATGTTTTTCACCAGACATCATATATATGTCTTTTCAAAGGCATTCATTTTTTCTTAAAAAATATAAAAAAAGACATTCCATTTTATAAGTTGATTCCTATTCAACTGGTTTGTTATTAGACAAAATGCTAAGGGGGTGTTTGTTTTCAGCTGGGGAGGTCCGGATGGGGGATGGGCCTCCCCGTCCCGGTCATTTTTTGGATTTACACTTTCTATTCATTCAAATACACATTCATTCCTATTATATATTTATACCCCAATTTTCAATAACCCAATATCAATCATATCAACTTTATATTTTCATATTAAATATATATTGTATTTACATTCTCTTTTTTATTTAATTTATAATGTACCATCAAATTAATACTCCATCTGTCTCATGAGGACTTAAACACTGAAATTAGACCGCAAACCAAGGAAAGTGGGTTTTAGTGGAATAAAAAAAAGTATTGTGGGTGTATTAATATTATATGAGTTTCCATTTTGGGAATGTTCAAGTAATATTGTGATATCAAAATAAGATAAATGTTCAAGTAATCACGGGACGGAGGGAGCATAATATATTTATTTTAAATACATAAAAATTATTCCAAATTGATATAAAATTATTTTAAATAAGTGCACAATACACGTGCACCATCACCAGTAATATCATTAAATCAATATGCATGAATATATTTATTTTAAATACATAAAAATATTCCAAATTGATATAAAATCAATTCAACACTTTGTAAATTAATAAAATACACCAAAAATAGATTAAATACGAATATAGATATATATTTTTCTTTTGAAGGGAATACATTATCATCATTAAATAATTATATAATTTATCATATAATTATATATAATAATATCAACTTTTATATATTACCATCAACACAATCATTCAATCATTACCCTCTTAATAAATAATAATAAAATAATACATTATCATCATTAAAAAGTATTGATTTGACATAAAGCTCCATTCATCCCTACTACATCCAACCCAAAAAAAACAAGGGATTACTATTCACAGGATTTCCCCCATCCACTTTTTTCCCCATCCAGATTTGTCCATCCACCTCAAGCTCAAAACAAACATACCCTAAGTGTTTGAAACTCTTTATAAATCCTGTCTTCTACCCATACTCATGGACGTAACTAACATATTGTTAATAAACCACATAAATTGTTGGTATGTTTGTTTCGAAATTTAGGTATGCATGGGAAATTATGACTTAAAATTATGTGAATTTGAAAGTCTTTGTAAATAGTATTAAAAATATGTGTTTGATTTGAAATTTTGGTAAAATAAAATTTTATTTTATGTCAAATCATTGTTAATAGTGATTGATGTTGTATTATTATATTGTTTTGAGAGTGGGAAAAAAAGTAAGATGATTGCATTGAATTTTATGAAAATAAGCGTGTATGTATATTTAATAGGAGTGGATGTTGAAATCTGTTTTTCAATCCCAAACTATAATATGACATGATTTGCAAAGTTCTAAATACATCTAGATGAGTATCGAAATAAACATACCCGGTATGGTTTTTGTTTATCGTTCTTTATATTTTTTTTCTCATATTCATCATAACAATACCGAATGTCATCTATCATTTTTAATATTCAATTTTGTGTTCCACAATCTGAATGTATGACCATATATGGTAAAATAACCAGCAGAATTATATACTCCCCTCGTCCCAAGATTTCTTTCACATATTTAATAAAGACATATTAAAAAAATGGATTTAATATAAGGATTTGAGGGGTACTTTTGCAAACCTTCATGTATAAAGTAAAGTAGACTTGAATCGTGTGTATGTGTGGTGTAAAAAATAATGATATTTTGTGTAAATTTGAGAATATTGTGAGGGTGAAGTTTATAAAGAGTTTTTTCTTTTTTTGGAGTGTACAAATAATGTTGGAACGTCCAAATAAGACAAGTGTGCAAGTAATTGAGGGACGAAAGAAGTATATCATATCTACATGTGTTGATCATCGAAAAAATAGAATACAAAATAAAATACGAAAAATGAGACAGAGGCATGTAACAATCAATATTTATATCTTAAAAAAAACATGTGTGAACCCGAGTTCACCATGAACTTTGACTTTTTTAGTATCATTATTATGTATAAAATTTTAATGTTATGCATAAAAACTATAAAAATTATCAATGTTATGTGCAAAAAACAATTATTGTTTAAAATATATTTTATATCTTTAAAGAATGATTTTTTTTGTGAATAACTGTGATAATTTTTATACATAATATTAATAAAGTTCATATGTACTAAAATTCATATATAGGCCTGTTTATCTGAGGGGTCATCCTATATCTTAAGAATGATTGGAGTGTTTATAAGTATTGGGAAACAACAAATGACCCTTGATTGCCCTCTTTGAAAGGCTAGTCCAAGTTTGTATCTAATTTAAGGCGCCAGCAACTTCATCATATCACGCAACGAACTTGATTCCTCTCAATCTCTCCGTCCCTTTCCCCAAATTTTCTTCCTTAATTCAAATTTATACACAAAATCCCATTCCTTTTCCAAAATTCACTCAATTTCCCCACCACAACCTCTGAATCTACCCACACAGAGATTTCATTCCCACCCTCAAAAATCTCCCATCCCCAAATTCCCACACACATGTCAATTATCATACAAATACATAAATACTACTTTTCCTCCCCAATTTCGCAATCGAAAATCTGTTATGGAAAATGATCGAAAGGCGCCTCTATTGACCCCGAAGAACAGCCAACGCGTGCTGTTGCGATCGGCGTCGAACGCGAGGGACGAGCTGTACGTGTTCCGATCATGGCTGAAATGGCTGTGCGTCGACCAATCGGACCCCTGGACCGCCTGCCTCTCCTGGTTCGTCTTCGTCGTCTTCGCGATTGTGGTCCCCGTCCTCTCCCATTTCGTGTTCGCCTGCGCAAACAGCGACCACCTCAATAACCGCCCATACGACGCCGTCGCCCAGCTCTCCCTCAGCACCGTCGCCTGCCTCTCCTTCATCTGTCTCTCCAATTTCGTCAGGAAGTACGGCGTTCGACGCTTTCTCTTCTTCGATAGGCTCTGCGATGAGAGCCAGATCGTCAGGAAGGGCTATACCAAGCAATTGAATGTCAGTTTATTTCCATTTTCTTTTTCCATTAATACATGATTGCGTTTCTAAAACCTAGATTATCAAATTGGGGCTTTTTTCGTTTATTAGTGGACAAGGTATATAGGGTAAATTGTGTCGAACCACCGGTTTGAAAAATTAGCTGTGCTTTTTAAAAATTACATAAAACTCCCTTATGGTTTTATAAGCAAGTTGTAAACCCCATTTTGTTGATATGATGGAAAATGTATTACACATTCATTTTTTCTTACCCATTTTGTTTGTAACCAAAATAATTACCTTCATTGATTATATTAAAGCGGAGTTTGAGGTCAAGTCTTCATATTTTTACAATTTAAAATTTTTACGTTATATTAAAAAACCACAAGGGTTTCTCCCCATATTTATAAAATCACGAGAGGTTTTCACACAATTTTTAAAGCACATGGGGTTTGACACCGAATTTGCAAACCACAAGAGGGTTTGACGCAATTTACCCTTTTGACGCATAGAAAGAGTAAGGAATTATGTGTCATGTGGGTAAAAAGAAAATCATAACAAAGGCATATGGGTCATTAATGGTAAAAAAAGTTAATGAAGATGGGTAATTTTTAGTTGATATGGTTGAAAAAATAAATGCAGAGATCATTGAAGGTGTTATTCATCTTCGTGCTCCCCTGTTTTGCTGCTGAGATAGCTACAAGATATGGTGGTACACCTCAGGCGGAACACGGATTCCGTTTCTGGGGAACGTCTTTCTGAGCAACTCAGTTGCATGTGTGTTTGAACTGTGCTCATGGTTCTACAGAACGGTGGTGTTCTTCCTCATCTGCATCCTGTTCCGCCTCATCTTCTGCCTCCAGATTCTGCGTCTCCAGGACTTTGCTCAGGTCTTCCAGGTTGATTCGGATGTGGTCGCCGTTCTCAGGGAGCACTTCAGAATCAGACGCCATTTGCGCATCATAAGCCATAGATACAGATCGTTCATTCTCTGGGCTCTCATATTCATCACCGTTAGCCAATTCACCGCCCTTCTTTTGACCACCCGCTCCAAGGCTGATGTTAATATATTTCATACTGGAGAACTAGCGGTACGTGGATATTTTGATACTTGTATCGTAGAAAGATAAATTTATGACTAGAAACTTCTTGATTGATTAATGAAGTGATAAAAAGTAGCATTTGATGCACAGGTGTGCTCTATGAGCCTTCTAGCGGGGATCTTACTGTTGTTACGAAGTGCAACGAAAATTACCCACAAGGCACAAGCTGTAACATGCCTTGCGGCTAAGTGGCATGTATGTGCTACAATTGACTCTTTTGATACAGCAGAAACCGATTCTCCACCAACTCATGGAGGTGCAACCAGCTTCAATGGATCTACTGACGACGATGAGGTTGGCGATGAAGAAGATGAACTCGACAACTCCAAATTTGTTCCCTCATATGCCTACAGCACAATCTCATTTCAGAAAAGACAAGCATTGGGTAAGTTTCACACCTTTTTTTTTCCTTTGAGTAACATTTATACTAGCCAACTAATACCTTTTAGTAAAATAACTAATACTTTTAAAAATGCAAAGAATTTGTCTTTTTGTTTTTAGGTTCACGTGTACGATTTGTGTTTAATGACATGGAGGTGTTGTTTGGTGTTACAGTTACTTATTTCGAAAACAATAGCGCTGGGATTACGATATACGGGTTCATGTTGGATAGAACTTCTCTTCATACAATATTTGGGCTAGAGTTATCCCTTGTGCTATGGCTGCTGGGGAAGACAGTAGGCATTTCCTGATAGAGTCGGCCCTTGTAAACGAGTGATTGATATGATCGGTTAAAATTAAACCGATATTGGATAGCCGGAGGTGGTTGCAAGATTGCCTATTTATCCAGAAATCATAGAGCAGGGATAGCAGTGAGTGAGCATGTACAAAGTGGAGAGTTGAGCAAGTTTTATTCTTTCATTGTTCTTTAGGTGTCATATATTAGAGTAGGTCTTGCGTAAGACCGTCTCACGGTGAGACTGAGCATAATTTGGGAACAGTGTTTTAACACTCCGGAAAAGATGAGTGTTAATTTATGCTATATAGTTTGTGAACCATCTAACTATGAAATCGTTTAATGCAAGTTTCAGTCAATATATTATATGTATATGCTTTTCATCTTTTCCTAGCTAGTTTTGTCTTTCTTCTATAACATTGATCAACACATGTATCATAATCTTGTCAGGTATTGTCTCTATGCAGAAGGGATAATTGCTTGTTTTTCATATGTTCATGCTCATATATGTGTAGATATAATTGAACTAGCCAGTAAAATAATTAGAAATATTCAGAAAAAATGAATGTGGTATATTTTCACACTCTACAAAATATTTTCATAATTACTTTTTTTTAAAAAAACATGAAAAAGATAATATTAGAAATTGTTTTTATAGTTTGAAAACACACCCACAATCCTCCTTTGAATTTGAAACAAAACAAAAATGATTGGATCCCCAAATCTGATGATAAAGACAAAAATGGAAGATTTTGTGCATGGCTGAGTTTGGATTTGATCATCTCGTGGCCTAACTTTGTTTTACGGTCTCACAAGAGAATCGTTAATCAATCTAAGGAACCAACCAATATTAACTTTAGCCTAAAAAGGTCATCAGTTAGGCATGAAACCAACCATTTCAGCGGGGCGGAAAAATTATCGAAATTTTTATTATACCACAATTATTGTATCGAAAAATAATAAAAATATTGAATTTTTTGTATATCGAATTTTAGATACGATATTGGTAAATATATTTAGACCGAAATACATAAAAAAATCAATATTTTTTTATAATTTCGGTATATATATTGGTAATTTTTTTTTTATAAATTTCTAAATATATACCAATACCACATATGACTTTAGGTATATCCAAATTTAGATATGAAATGATATGCCAAACTATTGGTATGGTGTCAATATGAAGTTCTTAATTATAAAAAATTTTGGTGTGATATAGCCATGGGTATAGATTTTTGCATACCAAAATTTTTAGTACATTATACAGTATAAGACGAATGGATTTCATCATATACCCGCAACTGGACACAAACTTATATGTTCACCGCTTATGTGTGCGTCACATATGCAAGGTCTCCATCATCATTTAAATTTTTTTAATTAATTCAATATTCTCATTAATTATATAAACATAAACACTACACCATGAACACTAAACCCTATACCCTAAACCTAAACCCTAAATTATGAACCATTCGGGCCAGATTTGGGTTCGGGTTCGGGTCGGGTAATTTTTTTTAATATAATTAATGAAATTAGGTAAAATATGGAATATATAAATGAGAAGATCGAATTAATTAAAGAAACTAATTAAACGATGGTGGAGATTTGTATACAGAGGCGGAGGCACACTAGGGCCAAGGGGGTCACTGGGCCCCCCTGGCCCCACTTAATTTTTTTTATATATTTATAATTATTTATTTTTTACATGTTGAGGTTTGAGGTTTTAATTAATTTCAAAGTGTGTCTTCTATTTTCATGTAAATTTTTTTATTTTTCTTCATGTGAGGAAGAGGGAGCGAAAGAGAGAAAAAAATATGTATAATTCACATTTTAATATGCATATTAAATGTATTTGACTCAGTTAATATAAGTTATTTAGTCCAAATAATTTTTAAAAATGTATAAAAAATTCTAAAGTGCATTTAATTATAGTATATTATAAATTGGGTCCCCCTCGGCGCAATTTCTGGCTCCGCCACTGCTTGTATATATAGCGCGCCACATAAGCTGTGGACATATAAGTTTGTGCCCACCTGCGGGCATATGATCAAATTCGATATTATATATATACATTTTAGTTCTTTGATTGAATTAAACATGTAATTGATTTTTCCTCTTAAATTGTATGTTTAAAATACCTTATTAAAAAAATTCATTTGTTTGTCTAATGTAAGATTATTTACATTTACGAATATTTTGGCATGCGTACATAATTTAAAATATTTAAATAATTTAGACCGAGAAATTATGTTCAATTAATTGTTACATATTTTTCATAAAAAATATTGATCTAATTATATATTGTTTGGCTTTGAATATTTGGTTATTAATTTATTATCAATTATCATTAATTAGCCATTAAATATAATTAGACCTATATATAGAAAATAAAATAAAATTAATATTCATCTATAATTCTGCAAATAAATTTAGAAATAATATTTATAATTTTTATATTAATATAAATGTAGGTCCCGAACGGGTTTCAGTGAGGGTTGAAGTTTAGGGGGGAGGGTGAATAGACTTCAAATTTTTTTTCGTGGATCAGATATGTTTGCACGTATGTCCGATCAGAGTGCGATGTGAATCAGTTTGGACTGATATCCGACTTACTGATCTGGTAGACAGATCAGTTCGGCGTCTATCAACTTAACTGATGGTGCGGAAGATAAGTTAACCCGTGTAGAAAACCAGTTTTACTCAAATGAGATTCTGACCAACAGTTCGGATCAGGTGACTAAAATGTCAAACTGATCAGATCAGAAGCTTGATGCTAATCTGATCTAGGTACAGAATATGCATGTAAATAACAAGTTGTATGCAAGTATGTGTAAAGCAGATTAAAGACACACAGATTTATAGTGGTTCGGACAACTTGTCCTACGTCCACTCTTCCCTATCAGCAGGGGCACCAACTTAACCAACTGGACTTAGTTTAATGTGTTAGTCTAACACAATACAACCAACAGATATTTAACGAGTTCACACTCAACCAATCCCAGAAATCTAATCTACAAACCCTAGATAGAAATCTTGCTATAACAAACTTAACCTAACAATGTTTTGGTATAAGATTTGTTTTGTTCCAACTAGAATACTATCCTATCTTCTAAGTAACTAAGAGCTAGAGGATAAGTATTCTGCTAAGAACTAAGGGATGAACACTTAAGAAATAATCTTGAGCTTGTGTTATTCTTGCGGAAATCTTGAGAGCTTTTTGCTTGTGAATAATTTCCGTAACCTTACTCTGAAGGTTTGATCCCTTATTTATAGGCACGAAATCGAACTAGCCGTTGGAGAGCAATTCAAATTTTGGTCTATTTTAGGTAGGCTTGCAGGCTTGATTTGATGTGCACAGAAAGGCCATGCCGTCTTCGTGCAATGTTGTCCTTTCTAGCCTTTTGGCTTGATACGCCATATCCTGCAATCTTCAGAACCGTACATACTTGTCTCTTTCTAAGTGGCTAAACAAGTACACTTATTCGGCGTCTTAGAAAAGCTTTGACTTAAGTATACTTCGAGTCTGAGAAACATCGTATGCTTTAAGGATAAGAAGAAATACTTATCGTGTTTCTTTCTTGGCCTCTTCTGATCTGTTATCCATCAAATCAGTAGTCTTGAGTCATCTGATAAGATTGTCTTAGCTGCAACTTATCGACTCTGTTGATGTCTTCATAGAGTAGGTCTTCTGATGTGATTCAGGTCTTCCTTCTGATCTTCTCTTCTGATCTTGATCCTGAACTTCACTTCTGATCTTCATATATTGAGTTCCACCTCAATATGTGACCTATTCTAAATCATCAGCTGTCTAACATGTTCAGCTGGTTTCCTATCTATTCATCAGTCGACTAATAGGTTCGACTGGTCCTATTACAACTGTTTTGGAACTTCCATCAAAACTCTAAATTTTCCAACAATTTCCCCCTTTTTGATGGAACCAAAACTTAATCAGAAAGGATGTTGAACATAAATAGAGCAGTAAAATAAAAGAGACAGTTCATCAGAAGACAATGAGAGTTTGTCTTAAGATCATAGACATAGGATATTTCATTGATAGCGTGTGAGAATTACAAGTACAAAGTGAAATATACCTATCCTGATCTTAAAAAATAAGTCTTCTGATTCAGTATCTCTCCTCCAAAGGAACTTCACAGAAGTTGAACAATCTTGTCTTTATCTGAGCAACCTTGTCTTCATCAGTGATGTCATCTTGTTCAAGGCATCTGTTAAGAGTGTCATTAAAAGCAATCTTGTCCAATTTGCCGTCCGGAGTCTTCTTGTAGTCCATCACCTCAATGTCCGGGTGCGGCCAGGTGTCTTTCAAAGATTTTTCGCCCCCTTCATCAGCTCGGCAAAGAATTCTGGATGTTTGTTACTTAACCAGTCTCTGAACATATCATTCTTGTCAGTTTCAGTTGGGATGACCTGGTTGATGTAAACTGAAATGTACCATCCTCCTTTGATTTTCTTTCAAGCTCCTTGCAGGTCTGGACGAGCTCGCACTATTAGATCAACATCAACATCTAGAATTGGCTCAACATAGTGCGATCATTCTCCTTCTCCTGCCACAAGGACTTTCTTCTTCACCCGATAGGCTTTGTCAAGTTGTGCTGCTTCTTCCCTTCTTCTTTGCCTCTCAGCCTCTGCTTTCTTAAGCTCTTCTTCTTTTCTTTTATCTTGCAGAGCAGCTGGAGCTTTCTTTTTGGCAACCATGACTTTCTTGCCTTCTTTCTTGCTGGTTCGTCTGATTCAGTTGAAGATTCGATCAGCTCAGCTTTCTCCAACTCAGCAGCAGCTTGGGCATCTTTTCTTAGTCTCTTTTTGTCCAATGTTATCTGGATGCTCGCCAGATAGTTCTCAACCCGGTTTCAAATTTTCCCTAATATCGAAGATCCTTAGCTTCTTCCCCCTTTTTGGTTCCTTCAAAAAGGCCCTTGAGTTCAGCACTTAGATTGGTAATCTTCGAAGATAAGTCTTGTTGAAGATTTTTAAGGGTTGGGGATTCAGCTTCAGCTGCAGGTTGAACTTGGACAACAACAGTTAGCATCGATTCTTCTGCTTTGTTTACCACATTGCTAACTCTCAAAAAGGCTATCAAGCTTATCCGTCAGAGAATTTGCCTTGTGTTTGTCTTGCGGACGGATCCTCATCTGACTTGGTCATTTTGACCATCTATTCGTTCATCATCGCCAGAACTTCTTTGATCTGCTTACGGCTCGATCTCATCATCTCAAGCAATTTGTCGCTTGATGTGTCCCCGACATCTTCGCAATCCTTTATTAACTCGAGACGCGCTCTCTCTTCCGATGGCTTTCTCGATTACAAAAGAAAAGTGACATCGTCTCTCAACATGTTGGCCATATTAGCCCCGGAAGGATGTCTCGATGTGCTTCATCGATTCTCCTCAAAATGTGGAGAGGTTTGGAGAATTGCATCCCGATTGACCCAATAAGAAGAAGGTTCCTCAACATCACCTTTTCTATATTTGGACTTTCTTCGCCAGATCGATCGACTAACTCATCGGCTGCTTGTACCTCAGCTGATGGGGACTCTGCCGCTTCTTCCATTAATCGCTTCATCGGGCGATCGCCTCAACTTCTTCTGGTTCTTCAATGATAACCATCTCTTTAGCATTTTTCTCCGTGTCAGCCATTTGTTCAAAAACTTCTTCCACCTCAATCGGCCTTCCAACTTCAACCTCTTCTTCGAACCATTTCCTTTGATGCATTGTTCTCCTGTACTTAACCATTTTGTGAGTGATCTCCCTGTGCAATGGAGTGTCCGTGTTGGGAGATGAATTTTAATAAAGATTTATGATTTTGATTAGATCCCAAAACCCCTGAGTATGACATGTTCAGAATGATCTCGATAGTTGAGTCAGGATTCAGTTTTTAGAATATTCGATGTTATCTGCGAATGAATGTATAGTCGTGAGATATATTTCGGATAGTTCTCAAGACTCAAAGATACTTGAGTAAATCAAGACTTCAAACAGAAGACTCCTTACATCGACCAAAGATAAAACTACAAAGATTCAAGACCACGAAAGACTCAAGAAGACCTCAAGACTCGTAAAACTCAAGACACAAAGATCAAGATCGAGAAACTAAAGATCAAGAATAAATGAAGGCAACAAGAATTATCAAGACTCAAAGAAGGTATCAATACTCAAAGATGAACCTGAATGTTTTGAGGCACTGAATATATCTATCTGAAGGATACAATACTGAGAAGATCGCGATTCCTTAGAAAATAGATATTTGCCAAGACATTCAAATGCGCATAAAAGGAACTAAGTCGTGTGTTGTTAAGGTTATATCAAACTCAGAGTTTGTAACCAAAAAGAGCCGTTGAAGGTGTTTACCTTTAACTGGAGACAAAAGTCAAAAAGAGGAAGACAACACTTGTACCATCTCGACATCGACAAAGGATGTGTCTCTCGAAAAAGGATGTCGATGTACAAAAGTTCCAGATCGCAAAAAGTGAAGACCGGTACATGAAAGGCTATTGCCTAGAAAGTGTTAGGGAGTTTCAAACCCTAAATATAGCCGTTTCACACACCACAAGAGGAACTCAAGAAGTCAGTCTCTCCAACGGATAGTTTTCAAAAGTGACCTTGGTGTATGCCTATAAATACCGGGTGACCCTCTACATTGTAAGGTTATGGGAAATTTATCATGCAACTTAAGAGCTCAAGCTTATTCTTGTAAAAGTTAAAAGCACTCGAAAAACTTAGAATTTCCCAAGTGCTTCAATATTGAAGAGAGCTCACTTTACTAAGCCTAGCTTGATAAGAATTATCCAAAGCTTAGTCGAGATATCCTAACCCTTTGCATTGTGCTTCATTGTAAAGGATATCTCATCCTAGTTGAAACCAACCAAGAAACCCCAAACCCTTGTGAAGGTAGTTGGAGTGTGTTTGTTGGTGAGAAGTGTTGTAAAGAGTTAGTAAACTACGCGGAGTAGTCGTCGAAAACTCTAGAGGAGAAGTTAGTAAGCTACAGGTAGTCCGAAAGCTTGTGTGTGATTGAGTAAGTAAACTACGAGGTAATCGAAAGCTCAAGGTCGGATTGAGTAAGTAAACTCGGGAGTAGTCGTAAAAACTCAGGGAAGTTGAGTAAGTAAACTACGAGGTAGTCGAAAAGCTCGAAGTTGATAGTGAATTTCTCTCGAAGAGTCGAGAGAGAGGGGCGTAGGAGCTTGAGTCTCGAACCACTATAATTGTTGTGTTCTTTATTGCTTTCCTTATCTCAGTGCTTATCTGATGCATTGACTTGATTTTGAAAGCATACTTTTCAATTGATATTCGCTTGGAATCAATCCAATTTGAAGTTGCATAAGTGAATCACATTAATCACTATTTCATAAAGGGAAGGTTTTCAAAGAAAGCTTAAATCGAGTATAAACTAAGGGCCACCATTCCGCTGTTTTCAAAAACAGATAGTTATCAAACCGAACGTATCTTCCGAGGGTTCTAAGTTAGTTATCTCGATCCAAGCAACTCGTGATGTCTCACACATCGAGACTTCGGTTGGGATTATCCGAGGTTTACGGAAGCGATTTCAGATCACCGTTTCAAGAGACTTTGACTCGGAGCGATCCTTCTCGAAACCTAATCTTCGAGATTATTTGACCCAAGTTCAAAGAAGAAAAAGTTTTAAAAACACCAACACGTGTATTCCCCCCATACACGCGTGTAAGACTGGACCAACAAGTGGTATCGAGCGGTGGGTTCAACTTGACCACTGGGAGATTGACCAAAGTTTTATTTTCAAAAATACTTGTGGTCTATCCGAATCGATCTTATTTGTTTGAAACTTTTTATTTTTCAAGAGATCGTAAAAATGTCTTCTAAAAACTTCCCATGTTCTCGAGGAGAACTATGACCTATGGAGATCGAGAATGCAGGCTCATCTCAGATTCCAAACATGAGCGTATGTGGAGAGTGGTCTCTCAAGGACCATTCCGGTTCTCATCAGAGTGAGTCCTAGAGGAAAAGAAGATGAGAGAATTGATCCTAGAGAATTTCCTAAGTCCGATGACCAACCCGACTCTGAGGAGAGAAAGTTAGTCAATCTTGACTACATTGCAAAAAGACACACTATACAACACAATTGATGATGGTGTGATGGGAATGATCTCTCACCGTAATATCTTTGCTAAAGAGATTTGGGATACACTAGTTGTTATGTGCCAAGGCACGATCATATAAAAAAAACAAACTTTCAAAGGGCAATTGGAAAGTTTGACATTTTGAAATGGATGATGGTGAATCAATAGACAAACCGAAGTCGATTCACTAAGATCATGAATGATCTAAATGCACTTGGAAAGAAATACCCACGAGAGAAAGTTGCATTGAAAATTCTTAGAGGTCTATCTAAGAAATGGGATATTCATGCAAAGGGTGATTGAAAACACCAAGAATATTAACTCAATGCCTTACCAACAAGTCTTCTCTGAAATGAAAAGACTATGAATTTGTAATTGATAAGAAATCCAAAAGGCCGACAACAAAGATGATTCTTCATCGAAAAAGAATGTGGCTTTAAAAGCCAAAGATAAAACCTCAGAAAAACTAGAGGGTCCGAGAACCCTCATGCCAAAAAATCGATGAGCTTGAGGAAAATCTAAAGACGATGGCAAGAAGGTTTGATAGACTCAATAGTAGATTTGGAAAATACAAAAAAGCTATTACAGAACCATGTACCGAAGAAACCCGAGGACAGATCAACCGAGAAGAAGAAGGACTCGAAAAATCAAGGATCTTCATCCAAGAGAAAGGACTCCAAGTCCAAAGAAGAAAATGATCGTGATGATGATGCCAACAGATGCTATAACCGCCAGAAGAAAGGTCACTTCCAAAGATGATTGTCCGCAGAAGAGAAAGGCAAGCTATAAGAGACCGAAGTTCTCAAGCAAAAAGGCCATGGTTGCGTAAGAAGAACACTGAGGAGGGATCTAGCTCTTCGGATGAGATATTCTCGGATGTGAAAGTGATGACATCTGTCTCGATGGCCATTGAGGAGGTAAACTCTTCTTTCTCTCGTTGTTGCTCCTACACTAAGCACAAGAGTTTTCAAGTTCCACCGAAAACAATCATTTTGACTTTGATGGACTCTTTTCGAGAATCATGAAGGACTATGTTTGTTTTTGCAAGAACCGCTAAATCAAACTCAATAGCGAATAAGGAACCGAAAGTCGAAAATCTAAAATGGAAAGACTCTAGCAATATTGAAGTCACTTCTCCAATTAATGGGAGCTACCGATGAACTGGATGTTCAATGTACAACTCTCGAGAAAGAGAAGTTGATAATGTCCCTAATCGAAAAGCTAGAGAAATCCAATCAAGAGATTCAAATTAATCGTAAATCGAAGTTCAATGACCTCTCCGAGAAGCATAAAACTCTACGTAATCGTGAGGATAGTGCCGATGAAGAAGTTAACTCTATTGAATAATGCATCTAATGTAATAGATGAAATTCAGAGTTACCAGAGAACTAATGGCAGGAAATACATCACAGAAAGTATTACTGACTGGTACAAGAAAAGGGAATGTGTATCTTGCTGATTGGAGTTCAACTCCTAAAGATGCATGTTTAATTGCTAAAAGTTCCACAGATACCCGCTTGGTTATGGCATAAAAGAATGAATCACCTAAACTTCAAAACCCCGAACAAGCTTGCAAGATTAGCTCTTGTGAGAGGGTTGCCTAATGAAGTGTTCAAGAAGGAACATATTTGTGATGCGTGCGAAAAGGAAAACAAGTCAAAACATCATTTAAAAAGCAAAGTAGAAGTTTCTCTTGAGAGAATACTTCACTTTTGATATGGATTTGTTTGGTCCTATAACACCCGTGAGCACTAATGACGAAATACACATTGGTAGTAGTTGATGACTACTCAAGATATATTTTGGTCATATTCTTACTCAAGAAGAAAGAGACTCGATAAAGTCGCCAGAATCATGAAAAGACTCAAGATTGAGAAAAATCTGAGTGTGGTCAAAATCGATCCGACAAAGGAACCGAGTTTATAAATCATATCATTTTGATTATTGTGCGTTTCACCGCAAGGACCCCTCAACAAAATGGTGTTGCCGAAAGAAGGAAATGTAACTCGAAAAGAAGTTCGCAATAAATTTGGTCGATATTCCTAAAAGATTTTAATTTGAAGTTGCCAACACCGCATGCTACTCTCGAGAATAGATCCATGCCGACAAAAAAGTCAAGGCAAAACGCCTTATGAGCTTTGGAATGAAAGGAAGCCTCTTGTTTCTTTCTTTTCGTGTGTTTTGTTTGCAAGTGTTTCATACACAATAATGGTAAAGACCAATTGAAAACATTTGATAGTAAAGTCGATGAAGGAATATTCTTAGGATATTCTGAAGTCGAAAAAAAACTTTCGAGTTTACAACCGTAGGACTCTTATTGTGGAGGAAACACCTCATGTTGTTTTTGATGAATCTGCTTTGTGTTCAAGAAAAAGCAGAACATGATGCAAAAAGAGTCACTAAGAGGATAACCAGATTAAGCACGAAATGAAAAGATAAATCATCCATCGAACCGAAAAGAAGAAGTCACAATTGGAGTGACTCGGACTCGAGATAAAGAAGTTCGGGATGGTGAGACCCAAAAAACCAACACTCCAAAGGTGACCAATCTGAACAGACACGGTTAGGACTTTGATGCCAATGAAGATGTGGTCACAAATGAGGGCAATTTACTCGAATCTATCAACCAAAGGGGAACAAATGTCTCGACGATGTTAAATAGAATTTCCACGAGGAAGATGATTCCCTTTCTCTTTTTTTGTTGTTCCCCAACCTAACATTTCAAATGTTGAGGATACCATTGAAGGGGGAACATCAAGAAGGAAATGGTTAGATAGCCATCCTACAAGCCGATTGTGGGTGATCTAACCAAGGTGTTAAGACTAGAAGGTTCCATGGAGAGAGTGCACTATTCTCCGCTTCCTATCGGAGAAAGAACCTACCGAGATTGGTGAAGCTCTACAAGATTCTCCATCGGATTACTTTGCATGCAAGATGAGCCAAATCAATTCTCGAGGAATGAAGTATGGGAGCCGGTAGATAGACCCGTAAAAGGCACAATGTCATTGGAACCAAGTGGGTTTTCAAGAACAAAAGAGATGAAAACAACAACATTGTGAGAAACAAGGCAAGGCTAGTTGCACAAGGTTATTCCCAAGAAGAAGGCTTGGATTATGATGAAACCTTTGCACTTTTGTTGCAAGACTAGAAGCCATCGATTGTTTCTTGCATATCTTTGCCCACATGAAGTTCACATCTATCGATGGATGTGAAAAGTGCATTTCTAAACGGGCGTGCTTAAAAGAAGAGGTTTATGTGGAACAACCTCCGGTTTCAAACAGAATGGCCAAGTTTACGTGCTAAGAAAAGCTTTGTATGGTCTTAAGCAAGCACCCCGAGCATGGTATGATACTCTTTCTCGGTTTCTTCTTCGATCATGGTTTTGTCAAAGGAACTATTGATAGAACTCGCTTCGGGTTAGAGGATGGGGAAGATATCTTACTAGTTCAATATATGTTGATGACATCATTTTGGATCTCCAAACCATCACCGTGTGAAAAGTTTTCAACACCGATGAAAGGCAAGTTTGAGATGTCAATGATGGGAGAGATGAATTTCTTTCTAGGACTTCAAGTGAAACAATCAAAGGAAGGAATATTCATCAACCGTGCAGTACACCGAGATCCGATTGCAAATATGGTGTACAGATTGCAATGCGATTAGAATTCCCATGAATACTAACTACAAGATGGATCCCGATTAAAGGCAAATCGAGAAGTCATACCGATTATAGAGGAATCATTGGATCATTGCTCTATCTCAAACAAGTAGGCGGATATAACATTTGATGTTGGGATATGTGCAAGATACCAAGCTAATCCTAAGGCTAGTCACATGGAGGTTTGCCAAAAAGATACTAAAATATCTTAAGGGCACAAAATAATGAGGATTATGGTATCCAAAAATGATAACCTAGAGTTAAGTGGTTACTCGAATCTTTGATTATGGAGGATGCAGAATTGACAGAAGTCCACTTGAACTTGTCAATTTATAGGAAGCAAGCCGATATCTTGGTTTTGAAGAATGATGAAGTACTCACCGGTTTGAATATATGGTCGGGGAAGGCTGCGTAATTCTTTGGCTCGAAATTGAGGGATTATAAAGTTGTAGCCAATGAAGTACCAATATTTTGTGACAATAATAGTGCCATTGCTATTTCACAAAACCCCAAGACACGGATGCAAGCATGTGGATATCGAGACATCACTTCATCGAGAGATCATGTCGAAAAGAAGGACATAAGGATGAAAAAATTCATCTTGATAGTTCTTGACTAAACCTTTGGCGAAATCAAGATTTCAAGAACTTTCGGTTGAATTAGGGATCTTTAGAACCGGTGTATAAAGTAAAATCAAAAAAATTGAAGATTTTCGATGATGAAGTTTTCTCGAATCCTTCCGAGAAGCTCAGATAAAATGGAAATATCGAATCGAAGTCTCGAAAAACTTCAAGAGCATACTTGAACCAATTCAAGACTTTCGAGATTATAATCGACATTTTATCAAGATCGAAGATCAAGAAGACCGATAGAGGGAAATTGGTCCGAAGAAGTAATGACTCATGCGATCCATTTATTGCTCAAAGAAATTCAGTAATCATTCGCAATAAATATTAAAACACCTGAGGAATGTTTTTTTTGGGCGGGATCGTTTTAAATTCCGAAGAAGGTCAACAGTCATTTAATGCTCTGCTACATTAATGACCAATGAGGATGTTTTGCCGCCACTTTTTCAGATCGTTTGGTTCAGATACCCGATTAATCGGAGATTAATCTCAACCGTTGTTACTCACCTAACCAACACGATTCCCCACGATCTCAAGGCTATATAAACCCCAATCAGCCATTCAAGCCAAAATTTTATCAAACCCTTCATTTTCAAATCCTCTGCAATTAAAAATCCCCTTTGCCCAGAAATTCTCCAAACCCTAAAGCTTCATCTCTTCAATCAATCTCTAAAATGGCTCCAACCCTTTTCGAGATTAGCAAACCAACAAGCCGTGGTACGAAAAGTTCACAACCAACTCAAAGCCCGTAAGAGGAGGCTCTGATATGATTCGATCAAGCTAAACTCACTAACTAGTCGCAAAACCCACCGGCACCGGAGTTTGCGAAAGAGGTAATCGAATTCATCTGTAACTTGAAGATAGATGAAGAGGGTTGTATGCATTCTAAGTTAACTGTATCACACTTAGAGCAGTCATCCAAATACGTCGATTTTGAGAGGGATCCAAAAAAATCAATGATGTTTTTGAGCTCAGTGATAGAGGAGAGGATCCTACGACGTATATGTCGAAGAGAGCGAGTACTTAGATAGGATTGTTTGAGAATCTTGTTAAGTTTGAGGCGACATCGCATAAAAGGCACTGAAGCCACAATATCGTGTGTTGATGGATATTGTGAGCAAGTTGAGTCTTCTGGGGAGTTTTGAAGCAGATAAGTACCCCTAATCTCGATTGATGGCGGCGATAAACTTCACCACCCATGATTTCAACCGTTGAAATTCTGATCCAGACGGTGAGTGAGCAGACCAAAGTTTTGAGGAAGATTGACGGGGTGATCTCAATCAAAGGCAAGATCCACCATGCCACCAAAATTGCTTACATTTTGGAGATGTGCAGAGAGGAGGAGGATATCTTCGCCAATTCGACCCCATTTCCTAAATCCAAAATTCTCCTTAAACCCATTCTTTGCCGCAAGGAAGCGGTCATCGGGGAAGAGAGAAAAGAAGGTAGAATCACCTTCTGCAAGGGTGCTGAAAAGAGACCCAACAAACCGGGGAAAGGTGTTGTTGGAGGCAAAAATGGAGCAAGGAGCAAAAATTATGAAATAGAAGAATCTTGCCCCAAAAACGCAGAAGATTGGTGGTTCTCACCGATGAAGATGAAAGTGAGTCTCAAGAGATTCAACCCGAGGGCCAAACCGCCGAGTTCACCATTACAAGTGTTGGCTCGGTTATCTCCAGACACAGATCGAATAGGAGCGAGTCTTTTCTCGGGTGCTCGAGACATCGCCAAGATGAGATTTTCTCGGAAATTTTCAAAGGAGCTCAACCTTAGAGATGCCTACCTCGGATGTGCAAGGTGCTCGGATAGAAGAGCTAGCTCGAGTCGATCCAAGATGTGCAAGCTCGAAAGCCAACTCGACTAAACCGAGGATATACCAGAAATGAGCAACCCACTCGTGATGCAAACCGAGGACCACCCGAGACTGGTGGAGCGAATATTCTTGATGAGCTCTCGAATTTTGATCCCTTTTCAAATGAACCAGAGAGCCCGAGATGGAAGAAGGGAAGCCGAAGAAGGAGAGCAAGGAAAGGGGGAACGGTTCATACTTGACCGATACCACGAGCTCGATTCATACTGATCAAGATATTTTCTTGATTAAGGACAATCAGATTTATCCTCAATCGACTCTTCCCGAGATGCTTGATATTGCCGCTTTTAGAGGGAAGATCGGTGGAATGAGGAGAAAGCCTTTAGACCGACTTCTCGGGTTCGTATGGACAAAGCTTCGGGATGAAAAACACCGATTTTGATGAGCCGGTTCATTCAAGTTGGGTGAGAGGAGAGCAACTAAAGTTGGTGCCCCAGAAAGGAGACAAATCTCAAGATGGAGATGGGGACCAACAAGGAGATGTTGAGAAAGTTTCGATCAACACGGATCTAGTCAACATCGAATGATAGTACTCTTCGTGATCGAGGCGCAAATGAGATCGAGCTCGAAAAGATGATCGAAAAGACAGAGGTCCAAGATTCTGAGATTGATCTCACTCGATAGAGAAACTTGAGAAGGTTGAGCCAATGATGATCAAGATTGCTCGATGGAAGAGAAGTTGGCCAATCAAGCTCAAAAGATGGATTTCTTAGTCACTCTTGAGAATCGGTGCAAATTCAAAACACTCTAACCACCTAGATGACCTCCATGGAAGGAAAGCTAAATGAGAAGTTAAGGGAGTCAAGGCCGAAAGTTGAAAATTTTCTTTTTCCTAGAGGTGAAACCGCGTAAAAAGAATGAGGTGCTAATCAAGTCTCATTGTTGAGGAAATGAGCTCAATGTTCATGACCAAGATGACAGAGATGTTCAAAGAAGATTCTTCGCCGGTTTGCCCACTTATCTGAAGAATTTTCTGTGGCCAAGAACCATCTAAGGAGGCTGGAAGACGAACAAGATCAGATAGCAGGAGAAGTTCGCTGTGTGAGCAAAGAGCAATATCACATGGACACAAAGACTTCTCGGGCTTCTTCCAAATTACGGTGCCAAGAAGGGGGAAAAGGAAGTTTAAAATCTCGAAAAGTTCATATCGTTTTTGGAGAAGAAGGCTCAGAAAGATGCTGAAATGTATAATCTAGCAAAAGCCTTTAAAGAAGTCGGAGCTACTGAGAAGTTGAAGTTCGCTCAGGTAGAAAAGCCTATCTACACTCGAGTTTCTGAGCAAGCTATGCTTGATGTTGCAAGAGAGAAACTGAGTGCTAGAGCAAAGGTTGGAACAAGCCAGTTTCATTCTTCGCTTTTGTTCAACCTAAAAGCAAACGTCTGCAAAGGTTTAAGTCAATCCAGAGAAAACTGATTACGATGATGAAGAAATAGAACAACCCAAGATGAATCGAGTCTCAACCTCGGAAGAAAGTCTTCAACACGAGAAATGCTCAAACACTCCAAGAAGAACAAGCTAAGAAAGTTTCGTCTCGAGAACGCGTCGGATCGAGAAAGAAGATAGACGAAGAGCGTAAGCGAAGGAGTGATTTCGGAAGTTTATCCGAGCAAGAGGAAAGGAACATCAAAAGCACTAAAATGGCCCCACGTTGATAAATGGATGCCCATCAAACTCAACGATATGTGGGAAGAAGTCAAGAGAACCTTCGGTTCAATTATGATGTTCTCGGGGAATGGAGAGGGAAAGCTCGGATCGAAATGAAGCTTTCATTGAATACCTTCTTATCTTCTATCCAAAGTATCTACAGAGTGGATTAACTTTATGATGAAGGAGAGGTACAGATAGTAGCCCCGGGTCCATATTCCTATCCACCTCCAAAACTTGATAATGGCTTGGTGAATGAGAAGGTCATTACTCAAGAGAATGCTTTCGATATCTTTGGTTTGGGTTTAACAGAAACAAATCCGGACATCATCAAGGAAAGAAATGAGTGAAGAAGAGATTTTTCGAATGTTTGACTGAGGTGCCCACCGATGAAGTTGAGAATGAAGCAAATCAAGAAGAGCGAGAAGATCAAGAGCCAAAATCGTAAGATCAAGACTCGTAAGATTTTGTAATCTTTAAATTTTGTCTTTTTTGACTTTGTTGATAAACTCATTGTAATATGTAACGGGATACCAATCATCAATGAAGATTTATCATTATGCTCAAAAGATAATATCTCATTATCTTATTTACATGTCTTTTATTTTGATATGCCCGAATGAATGTCTCCGAACCGCGATTGTATGTTGATAAGGGAGAAATTGTTTAAGTATTTGGTAATGAACTAGTTAAAGAGATTCATTCTTCAAGAAATTGTTTGAATGATTAAACCTTGAGAAACTCAAAAATTGTTGAGAGTTTTTTCGATTTATGAAATTGTTGGGAGACAACCAATCTTGTAATAAGATAAACCAAAACCCGAGTATAGGTTATATGTTTGTAACAAGATAGGTTTTGGCATCATCAAAAAAAGGGGAAATTGTTGGGAGATGAATTTTAATAAATATTTATGATTTTGATTAGATCCCAAAACCCCTGAGTATGACATGTTCAGAATGATCTCGATAGTTGAGTCAGGATTCAGTTTTTAGAATATTCAGGATGTTATCTGCAGAATTTATAGTCAGCAGATATAGTTCAGATAGTTCTCAAGACTCGTTGGGATACCGAGTAAATCAAGACTCATGAAGACTCATCACCAAAAGATAAACTACAAAGATTCAAGACCACAAGACTCGGAAGACCCTCAAGACTCGAAGACTCAAGACACAAAGATCAAGATAAAACTAAAGATCAAGAATACGGCACGTTAATTCTTATCGAAGACTCGAAATGCTCAAGATGAACCTGAATGTTTCGAGGCACTGAATATATCTATCTGAAGGATGCAATACTGAGAAGATCGCGATTCCTTAGAAAATAGATATTTGCCAAGACATTCAAATGCAGACAAAAGGAACTAAGTCAGAAGTGTTGTTAAGGTTATATCAAACTCGTAGTTTGTAACCAAAAAGAGTCGTTGAAGGTGTTTACCTTTAACCGGAGACAAAAGTCAAAAAGAGGAAAAAAACACATGCACCATATCGAATCGATTCTGATGTGTCTCTCAAAAAGGATGTCGATGTACAAAAGTTCCAGATCGCAAAAAGTGAAGACCGGCTACATGAAAGGCTATTGCTAGAAAGTGTTAGGGAGTTTCAAACCCTAAATATAGTCAAACACACCACAAGAGGGAACTCACGGTTGTCTCTCCAACGGATAGTTTTCAAAAGTGACCTTGGTGTATGCCTATAAATACCGGGTGACCCTCTACATTGTAAGGTTACGGAAATTTATACGCAACTTAAGAGCTCAAGCTTATTCTTGTAAAAGTTAAAAGCACTAAAAACTTAGAATTTCCCAAGTGCTTCAATATTGAAGAGAGCTCACTTTACTAAGCCTAGCTTGATAAGAATTATCCAAATCTTAGTCGAGATATCCTAACCCTTTGCATTGTGCTTCATTGTAAAGATATCTCATCCTAGTTGAAACTAACCAAGAAACCCCAAACCCTTGTGAAGGTAGTTGGAGTGTGTTTGTTGGTGAGAAGTGTTGTAAAGAGTTAGTAAACCACGGAGTAGTCGAAAAAACTCTAGAGGAGAAGTTAGTAAGCTTGGGGTAGTCTCAAACCTTGTGTGTGATTGATAAGTAAACTACTAGTCGTCCTCAAGGTCGGGTTGAGTAAGTAAACCACGTGAGTAGTCCTCTTGAGTAAGTAAACTACGAGGTAGTCGATAAAAGAGTCGTGGAGAGTGGACGTAGGAGCTTGAGTCTCCGAACCACTATAATTGTTATTTTTTATCGCTTTCATCCTGTCTTATCTGTTGCATTGACTTGATTTTGAAAGCATACTTTTCAATCGATATTCGTTGGAATCAATCCATCAAGTTGCATAAGTGAATCACAAAGATAATCACTATTTCATAAAGGGAAGGTTTTCAAAGAAAGCTTAAATCGAGTATAAACTAAGGGCCAACCATTCCTTGTAACAGATAGTTATCAAACCGAACGTTTCTTCGGGGTTCAAGAAGTTAGTTATCCGATCCAAGCAACTCAGATGTCTCACACTTTCGGGACTCGGTTGGGATTATCGAGGTTTCGAAAAGCGACTTCACTGTCTCGATCTTTGACTCGAGCGTCCGTGGCTTCTCGAAACCTAATCTTCGTGATTATCGACCCAACCGACCTTAGTAAGAAAAAAAAGTTTTAAAAAACGAACACGTGTATTCCCCCATACACGTGTAAGACTATTCTCGGTTATCCACCACCGGCCGCATCATCGAGAGATCAAATCAGGGCAATCTCCACCTCGCCTATCTTCCCGTCTCTCAAGTTCAGTATTCGATGAATACCACCCCATACTGTTCAAGCCGATTCCAAAGTCTTCAAACTTTTGCAAGCGGATGTCTCGCCGGCGAAAACATCAAAACGAATAATCCGGTTCGGCTTCAAATCCACTCGGATATTTTTCCGAAAAGTTTCTCGACCTCCTGCGAATAATCTTCTCTGTGAAAGATCTCGTCTTTGGTGTTTAGGGAGCATTCAACTTCAGCTTCACCAAATGAGGAGAAATTGGTCCGGAGAAAGGGATCATAGTCAATCCATCAATCTTTGAGGAGATGAGATTGATGATCTATCAGAAAATGTTGGTGCAAAGAAGAGACCTCGATCCTTGACTTTCTCCTTCTTTCTTGGGAGTCTGGCCGACGGGCACATTGTCCGCAGAATCGAATCGATGATTCGGCCCATTATCCCGAAATCCTTGACTTCCTTTTTCGACAATCGAACACTTCGCTTTGACCTTGGTTCCTCGATAGAGATCCCTTTTGGTTTCTGGCAAGAACCTTCTTTAAATTTTCCTTTCTTCTTCATTGCTTTTCATCATCATCGCCAAGGCCGATCGCCTTGTCCTCGATATTCTTTGTGGGTCGTCATTAGGAATCATCTCGCCCTCACTCCATTCCCTATTCTTCTCATCATATCAATCGAATCAATGTTACCTTAAGTAACATTGTGATCTTGGCAGCCAGAACGATCTTTCCACCTTTGGAGACAAACTTTGCTGACTCCTCCAACAACCTCCTTTTCAGAAACCCTAGCCAATTAATCCTTGCCTTGTCGATTATGGAATTCATTATTTTGGCCTTCTTTAGGGTTATGGCATCCAGGCTGTAAGAAATTCCAGCTATCACTTTCTGGACAATATCGAACATCAATCGATATTTCCTCCTCAGCATAGGTTTCTTGAAACCCTTGGTGTGATGTGAATCGGCAGGTCGAAGCAGATTTCTGATTACATCATTTCTTCATCCTGGAGACATCCCAAGATAATCCCATCCTCTGGTGACGGCAAATGAAAGATTTGAAACAAGTCTGCATCGGTGATTTCCAGCCGTTCACCTTGGACCTCTGAGTACAACACACTGTCGTGGTCTCTTAAATTATAAAGAAATTCAAGAGACCCATCCAAAATAATCAAATCGGCACTCGCTGAACAATAGGTTTTAAGGCTATTGTTCCGTAGTAGCTTTAAAATTTCTAGGCATTATGGATCCGTTGTCGTCTTGAAATCGACACATCTATCCTCAACAATGTCTTCAGAAAAATTCCTGAATATTGGATCTTCAGGTTCCAGAGAATTTTGCGAAGAGGAATGTGCAGTCTCTGCAACATGTCTAACTTTGGGTGCCATTTATGCAGATAAACACAAAATTCTCAATTTCTATCGAATATTCGCATAAAAACACAAACACAAATACAAAACCATATCAATAGCAAATAAGAGCATATCTAAGACCAAATTTAAATTACCAGTTAAATCTGGAAAAAGATGAACAAGTAAATGTTTTGGAATTTGCAGAGATGTTTTTAGAGTGAGAAGATAATTGTTGCAAAGAGAGAATTTGAGGTATTTCAGTTTTGTGAAAAAAAAATGGTGGAATGGGAGGGTTTTGGAATTTTAAAAGAGAGGGAAACACAATCATTTTAAAAATCGGGAACCCAAAGAGACGTCCAATCATAATCTACGGTTGAGATTAGGCGGTTTGTTAAAGTAGACATCGTGCGGCTTAGAAAAAAAATATTGTAGGCCACAGCTTTTGGATTTAAAAAATCGTGATAAATGCATTTAATACAAAATCCTCGCGTCCGCATTTAATGAAAGACAGAGTGACATCATACGCATTAAGGAGATAAGAACAAACAAATAAGGAAAACATAAACAGTAAAGGGATCAGAAAAGCGTATCTGATTGACTGATATTGTAATCAACCAATTACCACAAATGTAGATTCTTGTCCCTCTTTTCTGATTTCCAATATGTTGAACCTAATATAGCCTCTAAACCTTAGTATTTTCCCACCATCTGTTCTGCTCAAATCAGTCCTCTACTGATCTTTTATGATCAGATGAACTTCCCCCTTCATCTGACCTTCCTTTCTGATAATTTCCTAATTGATCTCTTCTGATCAGATAAAGTTCTCTTTTCATCTGACCATCTTACCTGTTGTATCTGATCCAACTCTTTTGACTTTGTTGATCTTACCGTGTAGCCTATACCTTAGCAAGGTTTCCCAATAATGTCCAACTTAGCTGATCAGATTTCTGTTGAACCAATCTGATCTAATCTGTTGATTAGATTTCTGTTGAGCCAATATGATCCTATCCGGGTCTTGGAATGTGCTTCCGCCAAAAGCTAATTCTCGGGAAGTCAAATGGTCGCCTTGATTTCCCAAGTCGGCGTGATGTGATATACCCGCAATGATGGTCTGTCACTTTATGACGTCAATTTTTTGGGGAGGGGTCTCAAATTTTAAAATTAAAAATTGCATTTCCACCCCCGCTTATCCTCTATAAATAGAGCTGAGTTTAGATAAACATTCATCAATTTTCATTCTCAAGTTTGCACATGAGAAATTCCGGTGAGTCCTTGATTCCGACAAGTCCTCCGCCAATAGGCTTCTTCTATTCCGGCAAGCCCTCCGATTCTCAGTCCATCCCTATGCTTCCCTTGTTCCTGATCTCGTCTTCATTGGAAGATGACCAAACGGCCGTTGCAAAGCTTCACTGCCACCCTGATTGCGGATTTATCGCCTTTATCATGGAGGTGACCGTCTATGCCTTGTGTTCCGATCGAGACGACGTGGTTAACATAAATGAGCAATTTTTGACATGTAATATGGATTTAGTATTGTATATGCGAACTTGATCAAGCCAAGTCGCCCTTTTACAATACCTTATGTTTTGCACCACATGTATGACATTCGTGTTCATCTAAAGTGAAAAGGCTCATCGGTTCTAGGGTTTAGGGTTTAGGGTTTAAGGTAACAGTTTAGGGTTTAGGGTTTAGGATTTTTTTTTCGACCTCCGGGTCTATTGTAATGAAAAGTTTCGACCTCCGGGTCTTTATCAATGAAATTCTCTCTTAATTCCATTGTTGTGTTGATTTGATTTCATTACGCGATTTTTGCTTAGTTCCCCCTTAATCTAATATCCTTTATCTGATTAGTACCTAACTGATTTTTCTGATCAGTTGAGGTTCCTTACTCAAGTGATTCTAATCGCCGCTCTTAACCAATCGGTGTTTGAGATCGCACCACCAAAATACTGGGGAGATCTCCTAAATCCAATGAAGATAGATCATTTGCATAATTCTCAAATCGACTTCACTAGAGGCTTGGTTAAGATATCGATTTTTGCTTATCAAGATGGATCTTTTCCATTCTGATGTTCTTCTTTTCTGCATGGTCTCTGATAAAGTGGTGTCTGATGTCCACATGTTTGCATCTCGTGTGCGTGAATCGATTCTCGAAATTATAACAATCGCACTATTATCATCACGTTACATTGGTAGCGCTTATGTTGTAATCCCTCACCACGACAAAGCCATAGCAGTTGGGAGCAACAACTACCGCGAAATATATTCTGCTTCAAGAGTAGATGTGGCAACAGACGTTGCTTCTTTAGAAAACCACGAGACCAAATTTTGCTTCCCAAGAACCCGGCAAAGTACCTAATGTAGATTTTCTATCTATCCTACATCCACCATAATCGTAATCGAGTACCCACTAAGCTCTAGATTATCATCTGCTGGATACCATAAACCTAAGTTACAGTACCCTTCAGATACTTAAGAATCCGCTTAGCTGCTTCAAGATGGCTTTGTTTGGGATTGACTTGAAATCAATACACCTATCGCCAAATGTTATATCCGGGTCGCTTTAAGCGAATCGATATAGTAACGATCCAATCAAAGCCGTATACTCTTTCTGATAAGTCTTCTTACCACCTTCATCTGGATCCATCTTGAATGCAGTTAACATTGGAATTCTGACTTCCTTGCAATTCAACTCCATACTTAGCCAACAAATTCCTTGTGTATTTTGGGCTCGATGATGAAGATCCCAAAGTGTGAGCTTGCTTGACCAGAGACCCGTAAAATAGCTCATCCGACCCATCATGGACATCTCAAACTTCCCTTGCATCAGCTTCCTGAATTTCTCACATAGCTTCTGATTGGGAGAACCAAATATAATGTCGTCCACATAGATCTGAACCAAGAGCATGTCTTCTCCATATTATATTCTGAACAAGGTCCGATCAATCAAGCCCTTGGTAAATCCATTCTCTATCAAGAACTGGGGACAATGTATCATACCAAGCTCTAGGAGCTGTTTTCACCAATAAAGAGCTTTTCTTAAATAGTACACTTGGTTGCTTATTTCAAAGCCGTGAGGTTGTTCAACATAAACTTCCTCGCCTAAAGACCCCGCTTAAGAATGCACTTTTACATCCATCCGATACACAAAAATCCCCTATGAGTCGATAGGCGAAAACAAATAATGGCTTCCAAAGCGAAAAAACCGGTGCAAAGGTTTCATCATAATCAATCCCTTCTTATTGTGAATATCCCTTAGCAACAAGTCTTGCCTTATTTCTGGTTATTACATTGTGCTCATCCTTCTAGTTCTTGAATACCCACTTAGTACTAATCACATCTTGATGAGTTGGTTTGTCTACAAGTTCCCAAACTTGATTTCTTTCAAACTGTTCTAGTTCTTCTTGCATGGGTTGAATCCAACTTTTGCATCTTGAAGAGCTTCTTCAACTGTGAGTGGTTCCTTCAAAAGACAGATAACAACAATACATTGCACTTTCACCAACTGATGTCTAGTTCTAACTCTATCGAGATGGGTCTCCGATGATCGATCGGGTTGGATGATCGGTTATCCGTGTCCTTCGTCTCCGATTGTCATCTCTGTTTGGAGAACATCATCCTCTTCAGATAAAGATTCATCACTAGAGTCTGGGAGAGGTACTTGAGTAGGATCCACTTGGCATGGACATGTCTCAGCTGATGTTGGACCATCATGTCTTTGAAGTCTGTCTCCTTGAACATCGTGTTCCCCCGACCCGAAGGTTCGATTATTCTTTATCCTCAAACCAACTTCTTCAATCACCGACAAAATGCGTACCTTAGGTCTTTTCGACCAAATCATCAAGGTCAAAGTTAGGAACATATATACTGTGACATATTTTGATTCCTTTCCTTTGAGCCTTAATCCATTTTCATCTCGAACAATGAAGCCAGATCCGTGCCGCCTCGCTTACGGGCGATTTCTCCCCGATCGTAAGATGTCTCATCAAAGACAACATGGGGTGTTTCTTCCACAACTAGAGTTCGTCTGTTGAAGACCCTAAATGCCTTGCTGGTTGAGGAATATCCTAAGAATATACCCTCATCTGCTTTGGCATCAAAAGTTTTCAACTGACTCTTCCCATTGTTGTGTATGAAACACTTGCATCCAAAAACATGGAAGTAAGAAACATGAGGTTTTCTGCCCTTCCACAGTTCATAAGGTGTTTTAAATTGGATCTTAGTCAGAGAACATCTGTTCTGCGTGTGGCATGCAGTGTTGATTGCTTCTGCCCAGAAGTGGCTTTGAGTAACATGTTCAGCTAACATAGTACATGCAAATCTTTGAGTGTTCTTTCTTCTTTCGCTCGCCGTTATTCTCATAGGTGTTCTTTGCAAATGATGTCTTATGCTGCATACCAAACTCAGAGCAAAAATCAGATATAAAATGGTTAAGGAATTCAGTACCTTTGTCTGATCTGATTTTCACTATGCTGAGACCCTTCTCATTCTAAATTTTCTTGAGCAGCTCGGGTAGTTTGGTTATAGTTTCACTTTTCTTGTACAAGAATATAACCCAGGTGAACTTGGAATAATCATCCACGACCACCAGAGTGTATTTGCATCCACTGAAACTTAGAGGTGTGACTGGTCCAAACAAATCCATATGGAGTAGTTGCAGTACTCTACTGGATGGAGGAGAAGGTATTCCTTTGAATGAAGCTTTTACTTGTTTTCCCTTCTGACATGCTGAACATGTTTGATCCTTAGAGAAAACTTCATTCGGGAGTCCTTCTACCAAAGACATCCTTGCTATCTTGTTAAAAGTCTTAAAGTTCAGATGGCTCATCCTCTTGTGCCAGAGCCAGCTGGAGCTTTTAGAACTCTTAACAATCAGGCATGCATTTCTTGGACAACTGTTCCAATCTACTGTGTATATCGTTCATTTTCTTGAACCAATCAGCAAGATCTGTTGAGTAGCTCGATTTCTGACTGTGCATTTTTCTGTCGAAAACTCAACACTATAACCATTGTCGCAGAATTGTGAAATAGATAACAGGTTGTGCTTTAATCCATCAACATATGAAACTCATGTGATCTGTACATCATCGTTCACTAAGGTTCCGACTCCTCTGGTATGACCAAAGTTATCATCACCAAAGAGAACTCTTGGAGCTGGTCTTTCAACATAGTTGCTAAGGAGAAACTGGCTTCCTGTCATGTGTCTTGAGCATCCACTATCTATGTACCAGATAGCTGCATGTTCTCCACCCTTATTTACAAGTCCCAAGCGATTCTGCAAACAATTCAGATTTTAGGTACCCCAGTAGAATCGGGTCCTGGGGGGTTAGAGGTACCTTTCGGGATCCAAACATATCTGGCACCTCTGTTGAAAATAGAAGGCTTGATCTGTCTCCCATAAACATCTACATAGTCATACGTCTCTTCATATGCAATCTGGTTCGTATGATTATGAGTGTGAGCCTTGGATGAATTAGAAGACTTGGGATTTTTCATTGAAACTTGTCTTCTTTTAATCCAGTGGGGCTCAGGTGCAGCAGCCCTATGTTTCTGATTGTAAGGGTAGGTACGACTGCTACCATTAAAAGATTCATATCTTTCTGGCATAATTGGTCTTAGCAGTTTACCCTTAGCTTGCTTGTTAGGCAGCTTGGACTGAGTCTGCATCAGCTGGGACTGTCCCTTACGAGATGGTCCAGCCTGATGCTTACTCTGCTGATTGAGATCTTCAGAAGAACTGGGTTCATCTGATGATACCTCGGCTGATGTCTGATCAGTTGGGGTTCATTTTTGTTCCCTTTCTGATTTGACATTTGCCTTGCCTGATCAGCTGGTCCTTTTCCCTTACCAGATACAAATTTAGCATTTCGTGTATCTTGGTCAGAAACTCATTTGGTTACACTTTTCTGATGTGAACCAGACGGGGCTTTTGAGGATCCAGAAGGGATTTCATACCCAATTCCCTTCTTGTTAGTTGACGTACGAAAATAGTTGTTCAAGTCTTGAACAATTTTAGAAAATTTCGTGAAAACCTCTATTTTCTTACGTAGATCGTCCTCAAGAACTTTCAGATTCTCATGCATCCAGAAGAGTTCATCAAACTTAGCCTGAAGAGATTTGAGTTCATTGGCTTGTTGTAGGTTGAGAGCCAACTGTTCCTTAACCAGCTTTCCCTGAACAAAAGAGCTGACCTTCAGAGACTCCAGTTCTGTGGTCACCTTTTGAACAGTTTCAGCTGATTTCAGTTCAGCTGCTCTACTTGACTCAATTTCCTTAACAAGCCTGATGTTCTCAGCTCTCAGGTTATCGTTCTCAACTTTCACTCGTGTATAAGTATCTATTGCATTGGAAAGATCATCAAGCAATTGGTCATTGTAGACCTGCAAGTTGACCTCTCCTGCAGATGTGCTCGGCACATGTGGTGTGGAAGAAAGAGACACAGAAGATTTAGAAAGTACCTCTGTTTGATCTAATTCTCTGGCCACGAGACAAATATCGTCATCAGATAAGAAGCTCAGATAATCGACATCATCAGTTGCTGTTATCAAACGAAGTCTTCGACAGATGAGTAACCAGAATCATCTGAGGGCAGGTAGGAATCATCAATGCCAGACGTATCTGCAACCATAACTTTCCGTCCCTGTATCTACTGTTCTCTTCGCTTTCTTTTATCCTCTTTTTCTTTGGGGGGTTAGGTCGGACAATCAAGACTTTGTAATGTCCACAGTTTTCGGCGCTTATAGCACACTCTTGAATCCCCTGAGCTTCCTCTGCCTGGAGAATCATGTCTTCTGTAATGCCTGTCAGGAGACTTCCCATTCTGTCGATAGATATCCTTTCCTATCTGATCGATCATCACGTCTGCTTTCTTTCCGGTCATTTCTTCGATCATCCTTCCTTTCGTCAGAATGATCGTCCTAACTTTCTTCTCTTCTGTTATCTCGATTGTCAGATGAACGACGATCTCTTCCTCTATTCCTTCGATAGTCATCATAAAACTTCCTGTATTTGGCCATTTGGACATTTGTTCTTTCCAGCTTTCTTGTCAGTAAGGCAATTTGTTCAGCTTGACTGATGATGTTTCCAACTGATTCCACAATTCGTGAACTACTACTTGCTGCCTGAAATGCAACAGATTTAGGGTTGGAAGTAGTTTCATCTGGGACATCATCAGATCCTTGTCCTCTCTCGATCAGGTTGAACTCATGAGCTTTCAAACTGAAGATTAGATCATTTGGTTTTATTGTAGTAATATCTTGACAGTCCTTAATCATAGTCACCTTCGTATCCCATTTCTTAGTCAGAGATCTGAGAATCTTGTAGTTGATATCCTTGTTTGACATTACTCGTCCGAGATCACGAAGTCGGTTGACTCCTCGTGTGATCCTTCCATCAAATTGATCAACTGTTTCATTTGGCAACATCTTGAGTTTCTCAAATACAACCAGCTCAGCTTGCAGTCTGCTGTCCTTGATTTGTTCATTTCCTCTGCAGATTTCAGCAAGCGTATCCCAGACTTCCTTAGCTGTCTTCAGGTACTTCACTTTCTCTCTTGTAGTAGCATCCATGGTTTTCATGATGAGATGTCTGGCAACAGTATCCAGGTTAGACAGTTTTCTCTCATCTGCATCCATCAGAGAGGGACTCTTTCTGATTCTTGCTCCAACTAGTTGAGTAGGATCTCGTTCTCTGCTTCAGCTGGATTATAGTGATAGATGATAATCGGTCCTATCTCAAGAATCTCATCCATTCTATTGTTAATCACTCCCAGATGGTCTCTCATGTCTATGGACCAATCTGCATACTCATCAACAGAAAACATAGGTAGATTATGATGCATACCTGAAGTGTTATCCATGCTTGGTGTTTTTGTTTTTAAGAAAATGAGTTTTAAAAAGGTTTTCAAAGATCAGTTCAAGTGACCACAAAGGTTCTTCCTCAAGAACCAATGCTATTCAAAGCCAGTGGTCGGTAGAACCACGACTTTGATACCACTTGTACGTCCCGAATGGGTTTCAGTGAGGGTTGAAGTCTAGAGGGGAGGGGTGAATAGACTAAAAAAACTTTTTCGTGGATCAGATGTGTTTGCATGTATGTCTGATCAGAGTGCGATGTGAATCAGTTTGGACTGATATCCGACTTACTGATCTGGTAGACAGATCAGTTCGGCGTCTATCAACTTAACTGATGGTGCGGAAGATAAGTTAACCCGTGTAGAAAACCAGTTTTACTCAAATGAGATTCTGACCAACAGTTCGGATCAGGTGACTAAATTGTCAAACTGATCATATCAGAAGCTTGATGCTAATCTGATCTAAGTACATAATATGCATGCAAATAACAAGTGGTATGCAAGTATGTGTAAAGCATATTAAAGGCACACATATTTATAGTGGTTCGGACAACTTGTCCTACGTCCACTCTTCCCTATCAGCAGGGGCACCAACTTAACCAACTGGACTTAGTTTAATGTGTGAGTCCAACACAATACAACCAACAGATATTTAACGAGTTCACACTCAACCAATCCCAGAAATCTAATCTACAAACCCTAGATAGAAATCTTGCTATAACAAACTTAGCCTAACAATGTTTTGGTATAAGATTTGTTTTGTTCCAACTGGAATACTATCCTATCTTCTAAGTAGCCAAGAGCTAGAGGATAAGTACTCTGCTAAGAACTAAGGGATGAACACTTAAGAAATAATCTTGAGCTTGTGTTCTTCTTGCGGAAATCTTGAGAGCTTTTTGCTTGTGAATAATTTCCGTAACCTTACTCTGAAGGTTTGATCTCTTATTTATAGGCACGAAATCGAACTAGCCGTTGGAGAGCAATTCGAATTTTAGTCTATTTTAGGTAGGCTTGCAGGCTTGATTTGATGTGCGCAGAAAGGCCATGCCGTCTTTGTGCAATGTTGTCCTTTCTAGCTGTTTGGCTTGATACGCCATTTCCTGCAATCTTCAGAACCGTACACACGTGTCTCTTTCTAAGTGGCTAAACAAGTACACTTATTCGGCATCTTAGAAAAGCTTTGACTTAAGTATACTTCGAGTCTGAGAAACATCGTATGCTTTAAGGATAAGAAGAAATACTTATTGTGGTTCTTTCTTGGCCTCTACTGATCTGTTATCCATCAGATCAGTAGTCTTGAGTCATCTGATAAGATTGTCTTAGCTGCAACTTATCGACTCTGCTGATGTCTTCATAGAGTAGGTCTTCTGATGTGATTCAGGTCTTCCTTCTGATCTTCTCTTCTGATCTTGATCCTGAACTTCACTTCTGATCTTCATATATTGAGTTCCCTCTCAATATGTGACATATTCTAAATCATCAGCTGCCTAACATGTTCAGCTGGTTTCCTATCTATTCATCAGTCGACTAACAGGTTCGACTGGTCCTATTACAACTGTTTTGGAACTTCCATCAAAACTCTAAATTTCCCAATAATTAATTATATCAATTTTTATTTTCAATTTAAAATTTTCTTTCTTAATTATAGCAAAAAAAAAAAGTATTAGTTCATCAGGAATGAGATAACTTAACTAATACTTTCTCATTCAAGGTGTGGTTTATTTTACATGCCAATTAATTTATCAACTATATATAGAAATTAAATAATTGTTCACCCTTTTGACTATTCATTTGCTTTTAATTTAAAATTAAGAGTATGTCCACTGTACAAATTTGTATAGATACAAATCAATCAATTTAGGAAACTAAATTTTAAAATTCGTGAATTGTACATTGAAATCGGCTAAGGAAGGGAAATAGAACCAATGGTTGTTGCAGCCTGTTGGTGAGCTGTTGCTTGATTTGGTCTTTAGACGCAGGTTCGATCCCTGTATACTACAATTTTATTTTTTTTCATGTATAAAAAAAATATTAAAATAGGAGGTGAAATATAAGACAATGCTAATATCCGAATTTACAAAACTGATGGTTGTGGCCTAGTGGCTGAATTCTTGAATAAGAATCGGGTAAATTGTGTGAAACCCCCCTGTGGTTTGAAAAATCGGTGCCAAACTTCCATGTGGTTTAAAAATTGCGTGAAACCCCCTCGTGGTTTTAATCATGTGGTGTGAAACCCCCATTTTTGTTGGGATGATATAGAGTGTACTACACTCGCCCTTCATGAAAATCTTGGTGTGTTTTCTACATCTTTTTTATTTAAAAATGAAAAAAATTGTCCTCTATTAAATTAAATTTTTATAATTTTAAATTTTTATATACTAATTAAATTATTATATATAAAATATTGTAAAGTGACGAGGTGAATTTTTTTGTTCCTCTCTTTATCTAATTATTATTAATATATCATTAAGTATATAATTTATATATTAATAATCCGTTCATTAAAAAAATATTCATTTCCTGTGCAAATGAAATCGAAGCAAAATATGACTTTCATTGCAATCAAACTATATTTTATCATTTAGGGCTAACACATTGAGACAAAAATCAACTTCACAAAAACCCCGTTTTTTTTACTTAATATTTTTATTTCAATGTAATTTTTTTTCTTAATATTTCTAACTTCATTATTAATATACAAATTATATACTTAATGATATATTAATAATAATTAGATACAGAGAGGAATAAAAAAATTTATCTCGTCACTTTACAATATTTTATAGATAATAATTAAATAACTATATAAAAATTTAAAATTACAAAAATATAAAGACTTAGAGCCAAACCCCACTTAATATAATTGATGGTAATTTTTTCATTTTTAAATAAAAAAAATGAAGAAAACTCACCAAAATTCTCATGAAGGGCTAGTGTAGTACGCTTTCCATCATCCCAACAAAAATGGGGGTTTCACACCACATTTTTAAAACCACGCGCAATTTTCAAACCACATGTGGGTTTGGCACCGATTTTTCAAACCACAGGGGGGTTTACGAATCATAAGTTCGCTGGTTCAACTCCTAGATGGAGGTTTTTCTTGATTTTATTTTTCATTTCCTTTTCTTCCCAGAATTCTTTTTAAAATTTCATTTCCTTTTTCTCCCTGATCTTCTAAATTAATTTTTTTCATTTCCTTTTCTTCACCCTAATTCTTCTCCACCCACCCAACCCTCTCTTATTTCATCTTTATTATATTATAAAATATATAAAAAAATAAAATAAAAAATTCAATGTTTTATTTATCCATGTTTGTTCTCCTAGCAAAAATAAAAGAATAAAAAAATAAAATCTGTATTTAGTAAATAGTTTTCTCACTAATTTATTTACCTTCATTACAACACACATCACATAATTATTAAATAATTTCTTTTATTAATTTATTTACTTAAATAATACTACTAATATTATATTACTATCTACACATTTTTTAGTTATGAAGGATACATGTGAAATTAAAATTTTATTACATTCAAAACATGACAGTATTACATGCGAAAACTATAAAAGTATTACATCCAAAAACATTAAAAAAATTAAAATTATGAAATATATTAAATGAATAATTGAAACAATATAAAATTCATAATCAACAATCATTAACACCATCTACTTTAACTTCGAACAAAAAAATTGAAGCAATATTACAAACAAATCATAACAGTATCACATACAAAAACATAACAGTATTACAAACAAAAACATTATTTGGTAAGGTATGAAGAATATTTAATCAAAACTGAACAATATTATATAAAATACATAACAGTATCACAATTAAAAAAAATTAATTTGAAGGTATTATACATACAATTATAAATGGAAAATTGTCAATTCAGGGCCTGAAAGATGACAAAATTATCAATTTAAGGCATTAAAGATTTTTCCTATCGATTCAAGGCCTGAAAGATTAAAAACTATCGATCCAGGGCCTGAAAGATAAAAACTATCAATTTGAGGCTCACACATTTTAAGGTCATGTTTGACACTTATATTTTATATCCTTATTTCATGTTCTTATTTTTTTTTTTTTTTAGAGTTTACGATTCAAGGTTTACTGCCCGCGGGTTTTAGGTTCATGGTTCAAGGTTTAGGGTTCATCGTTTAGGGTTTAGGGTTTAGTGTTCAGGGTTTAGGGTTTTAATGCCAAACATAGTCTTAAATTTTATAAGTCTTGAATTGATAGTTTATCTTTTTTCGGGCCCGTGATTGATAATTTCCTATCTTTCAGGCCTTGAATCGATAGGAAAAATCTTTCAGGCCTTAAATTGATAGTTTTACCATCTTTCAGGCCCTGAATTGATAAAACTCCGATTGTAAATAGAAGCACTACTAAAAATATTTCTTTACATATTTAAATCAACTAGAGAACTAGAATTAGCTCTATTTTTCATCCATCAATCAATTGCAAATGTAATCTATAAATAATTAAATATATATACATTATTGAAACGATTAAACATGATTAATTAATTAAAAAGTCTCCATTTTAGAATAGCAAGTGATTGTAGTAAAATAGTAAAAACTTCTCATTGACACCTTTGAGGTCTAGGTTCGATCCATGTAGACGTCCATTTTATTTTTAATAATATATTATACTAAAATAATAAAAAATGTAAATACCTAATAAAAATAGTTAACTTTAATTTATTATTTAAAAAATCTCAATATTATTTTTTACCAAAAAAAATAATAAATAAAATCTCAATACTGAAGCGTGATTTTTTTTCCCTTAAAAATCTAATGGCAGCGAATCAATGAAATTAAATTTGGTTCAATCATTAACAATCCTTTGGCAATGGCGAGTTGGTAGTGCACCTTCTTTCCTCAGCGCGAAGGTTGGGTTCGAACCTTGACACCAACGTGTATTTTTAATTTTTTTTTCACATAAAATTTGGTCAAAATTGGGTCTCAATTGAGATTTGTATGTATACAAATTTGTATCCTAAACTATGTCTAAAATTAAAATTCGTATCACATCTTTAATCAAGAGAAGAATTAAATAAGGTAAATCAATTTCTAACTTTTTATATAATCTGTATATCTTAATTAGAGTCACAAACTTAATTAAGGGAATAATAATTAAGATAAAACTAAATTTTTTTATCAAGTATAAATAACTATTAAGAGTATAATTTTTTATTTAATAAATATTTATTGTATAATTAATAATATAACTGTGGAATTGTGGTCATCAAACAGAACCAAAAATGAAACTAAACGGGTCGTTTACGACGCAGGAAAGACTATAAAGACTTAAAGAGTGTGGTGGTTGACTTGAGCAAGTGCGGTCTTTTTATCTTTATCCAAGCTTCATTATTATTATGAGCGACTCTCACTTGCATTCAGATGTTCCGCACTTATAGTGCATTTTGAAAACATAAAATTTATTATATTGAAATATACAATTTATTTACAATGAACCGTGCACCATTTTTTTATATTAATAATTACACGGTTCAATATAAATAAGTTGCATATTTCAGTATAGCAAATTGCATGTTTTTAAAATGCACTATGAGTGCATGGTGCACTGAATGCATACAAGACTTAGTCTATCATTACGGGAAAAATCATTTTTTGCCCTAAATTCATAGTTGAAACTCTTTTTTGTTATACCCTTGATAAAACAAATTCTTTTTTACCTTTTTATAACATATTTACCCTTATTAAAAAGAGTCGCGCATGACGGTCGTGCATGGATCCAGCGACTCATACGCTACCTAATGGAAGGGATATATATATATATATATTAGTGTAGTAAGGATAAAAATATCATAAATAAGTAAAAAAGAGTTTTTTTTATCAAGAAAGAACAAAAAATAGTTTGAACTATCAATATAGGGCATTTTTGCTAATTTTGTGTTGTTATTAATCTTATACTAGTTTTTCCAGACATTTTTGCTTGAAACGCCTTGAGAGAGGCTTGCAGATGAAGGTGATGATCATGTCTACATTTTGGATCATCTTCTTTGAAATATTTACTCTCTTCCCCTGTGTGCCTTGTGTGACCTCCCAGCTGCCACATGATAACTATCCAACTGCAAATCTCTCTGCTGTGTGGATCAATAATGACAACAGCTTCACTGCAGATCGTCGTCCGTCGTTCTCTGTTAGAATCATCCTTTGCAGAGGAACAACTTTTGGTCCAAAATATGCCTGTGGATGTTGGGTGGTGGAGTCTGAGTTGCAGAATGAGTCCAGGGAGGACAAGACGTTCGACCTAGTTGAGGTCGTGCACTTCCGCTCCAGTGTCAGTCTCCAGGTGGGACATTGTTGGGTTATGGAGCCTGAGTGAAACGGGATGCAGGGCGCAGGAGGCGCTCGACCAGTGCTCGAGGTCGAACACTAGAGCTCGGTCGAGCGCCCCCTATCCAGCACCATGAGGGCGCTCGAGCTAGATAGTTGATCGAGCAGAACCGCTCGAACAAATGCCCTGGTCGAACGGTTCCGGAGGCAGAGACGCGGATAAGGGCTTCGGCCCAGTTTCATCTTTTAGGGTTTCGGTGTTTTGTATAAATACCCCCCTGACTCCCCCATTGTATCTTGCACTACTTGCACTATCTTGTATGGTTATGCAAGAAAACTAATAGATCTCTCCTGGCTTGGTAGTGCCCCCAAATGTAGTCATTCCTAATGAACTGGGTAACCAAATTGTTGTTCCTTAATTCGTTGTTTCCATTATTTTCTCCTATAATTGCTTGCTTTAATTCCTAACAACTGGTATCAAGAGCATCGGGTTAAAGGGATCTGTGGAGAGAAATTGTGATGGCTGAAGGAAGATCGCCTGTTGAGAAGTTTGACGGAACGGATTTCGGATTTAGCTTCGTTCGGTATGGGGCCGGGCACAACCACTGAACATCTGAGAACACATAAGGCGCTCGAGCAAGCTGGTTGGTCGAGCAAAACCGCTCGACCAAAGCCCCAGGTCGAGCGGGTTCCGTAGGCAGTTCGAGGAGTATGGGGCGTTGCTTGGAGTAGGTGGTTGGATGCAAGATCAAGATGGGCGTTGACACGTGGCTGAGATCGTTGTATCAGGTTGGATGCAAGATCAAGATGTGCGTTGACACGTGGCTGAGATCGTTGGTTGGATGCAAGATCAAGATGGGCGTTGACACGCGGGTCGGGATCGTTGTATCGGGTTGATGCAAGATCAAGATGGGCGTTAAAACGCGTGCTCGAGATCGTTAGACGAGTTCATGCAAGATCAAGATGGGCGTTTGATACGTGCCTGAGATCTTGCGGGAATCGGTGGCCGAATGATTCAAGGGAATGTTGTGGGACGTTGTTCGATTCTGGTGCGAATCAAAAATGTTGAGGGGCATTGCTTGGAACGAATGGACGTGAGGGTCCAGGTTGCGGTCTTGTGGGCCGCAATGATGCAGGTTCTAGAAGTATGTTGTGGGACGTTGCTTGGATCAAGTGTGGATTCGAAGTCGAATGTTGAGGGACATTGCTCGAAGTGCGTGGTTTACTACCGATGAGAGATTGGGAAGACGAGTTACAGTTGGAGTCAGTCTCTAGGTCGGAGATTGTTGGGTGGTGGAGTCTGAGTTGCGGAATGAATCCAGGGAGGACAAGACGTTCGACCTAGTTGAGGTCGTGCACTTCCGCTCCAGTGTCAGTCTCCAGGTGGGAGATTGTTGGGTTATGGAGCCTGAGTGAAACGGGATGCAGGGCGCAGGAGGAACTCAACCAGTGCTCGAGGTCGAACACTAGAGCTCAGTCGAGCGCCCCCCTATCCAGTGCCATGAGGCGCTCGAGCTAGATAGTTGATCGAGCAGAACCGCTCGACCAAATGCCCTGGTCGAGCGGTTCCGGAGGCCGAGGCAAGGATTAGGGCTTCGGCCCAGTTTTATCTTTTAGGGTTTCGGAGTTTTGTATAAATACCCCCTGACTCCCCCATTGTATCTTGCACTACTTGCACTATCTTATACGATATAGTAGATCTCTCCCGCTTCAGAAGGTGCCCCCTGCACGTAGTCATTCCCGATTTAACCGGGTAACCAAATTGTTGTTCCTTAATTCGTTGTTTCCATTATTTTCTCCTATAATTCCTTGCTTTAATTCCTAACAACTGATATCAAGAGCATCGGGTTAAAGGGATCTGTGGAGAGCAATCATGATGGCTGAAGGGAAATCTCCTGTTGAGAAGTTTGACGGAATGGATTTCGGATTTGGCTTCGTTCGGTATGGGGCCGGGCACAACCACAAAACGTCTGAGAACACATAAGTCGCTCGAGCAAGCTGGTTGGTCGAACAGAACCGCTCGACCAAAGCCCCAGGTCGAGCGGGTTCCGTAGACAGTTCGCAGAGTATGGGGCATTGCTTGGAGTAAGTGGTTGGATGCAAGATCAATATGGGCGTTGACACGTGGCTGAGATCGTTGTATCAGGTTGGATGCAAGATCAAGATGGGCGTTAACTCGTGGCTGAGATCGTTGTATCAGGTTGGATGCAAGATTAAGATGGGCGTTACAAACGTGCCTGAGATCGTTGTATCAGGTTCATGCAAGATCAAGATGGCGATGACTGCTATTTGCCATCTGAAATCTTTTCATTGTGGGAAGATGACTTGTTTGGTTTCATGCCATCTTCATCTTTATCTATGAAAGTACAAATTGCTCCAACAACTATCAGGTCCCTTACAGAAGAAACAACTTGGACTGTGTTAGGGCCAGTGCTGGGATCAACTCTTGGAGTTCTTTTTGTAGCTGTTGTTATTGGAACTGCGGTTTTTGTGAATCGAAGGAGGCGATGAAGGTCTGAAGAAGTTGAGGAGGACTATTTAGATCATGTACCAGGCATGCCCACCAGATTTTCTTTTAAACAGTTGGAAAATGCAACCGACAACTTCAACAAGAAACTTGGTGAAGGAGGATTTGGCTCAGTTTACGAAGGGTCGTTCAATGATGGCACAAGAATCGCGGTGAAGTGCCTTGATGGAGTCGGTCACATTAAGAAGTCTTTTCTAGCAGAGGTTGAAAGCATTGGCAGCATTCACCATATAAACTTGGTGAGACTAATCGGCTTTTGTGCAGAGAAATCTCACAGGCTTTTGGTTTACGAATATATGTGCAATGGCTCTTTGGAGAGATAGATCTACTGCAAAAGCCATGACCGAATGCCCGAATGGAACTGCAGAAGAAACATCATTCTTGACATAGCCAAAGGATTGGCTTATCTTCATGAAGACTGTTTGCAAAAGATCATCCACTTGGACATCAAGCCTCAGAACATACTTCTAGACGAACATTTCAACGCTAAACTTGGTGATTTTGGTCTTTCTAAAATCATTGACAGGCACCAAAGTAATTTCATTACAACTATGAGAGGAACTCCTGGTTATCTAGCACCCGAATGGCTTAAGTCCGCCATTACAAAGAAAGTAGATGTGTATAGCTTTGGAGTCGTGATTCTTGAAATTGTGTGTGGTAGGAAGATATTTGAGCAATCGAGGCCAGAGGAAGAAAGACATCTACCGACCCTATTCATGAAAAAATCCGAGGAAGGACAGTGGCTAGATCTTGTGGATAATTGCTGTCAAGATGTGGAGTCGAATGCAGCAGAAGTAAAGGAACTTATGCAAATTGCAGCATGGTGTTTACAGAGTGATCCCGAGAAGAGGCTCTCTGTGTCCATGGTGGTCAAGATCTTGGAGGGTGTTAACAATGTCCCAAAAGACATGGATTACACCTCCTTCATTAGTGAAGTCCCACAAGTTGGTTCCAAAGACGCAACTCCTCTACTTCCTTCACTTCTGTCGGGGCCTCGATGATTTCCAGAGTAAGCTCTTGAATTAATCTATCCAGTATGGATCATTTATTGCTGAATACATTTTTCCCCATTTTAATCTGAATTCTGAAGATTCCAACTTGGTAAAACTGTTCCTTCAAAGCTATGATTCACTCTCTCAAATGCATCTTACCTATCTTTTAAACTCTCTGTCTCAATAAAATTAAAGATGGCTATCAAGTCTTGGAGTGAAAGTGCTCGCATATACAAGTCATTTCTAACAAGCATTCACCATATATATAATATTAAGATACATTTCAACATTATATCATTACAATTTACATGTTGGGTTTAAATTTGAGTATTTTTAATGACATTAGTCGATATAATCTACTTCAATCATAGTTCTGGAACCTGCTATTCATTATTCTGGAAAAAATCACAGAAGGTATTGTCGGCCTGTCATCTGATATATTTTGTATGCGTAATGAATGACAACTAATGGAGTTTTCTTGATTCAAAATGAAGTATGCAGTGGATTTTTTTCCATCTAATTAAGCTTATAACATTATAATTATAACACAAAAATTTGTATTAGACCGTCTCATGTATAAGACGTGATACATTAGCCTGCTTTCATGATACGCAAATTCCAAAAATATCACAAGAGAGTGCAAGAGCATTCTCATGCAAGGCTTCATTTAGTGTAATACTAATTCTTACCTTGAGAGCTTTCCCAATGAAGTTGATGATGAATGATGATGCCTACATTTTGGATCATCTTCATTCCAATAACCACTCTCTTCTTCTTCTCCGGATTTCCGTTTTTCCACCATCTTCATCTCTGGCAGCATGATGTGACCAGAGTAATCGAAGCTCCTAATTCTAAAATACAAAGCCTAATTCTTAATAAAATAAATAATTTATTCATTCAAAAAATTATGATGTCGGATCAATTGGGCCGCCCATCAGTCCACGAGCCAAATTTACCCAAGCCCATAGACTACATGGGTCGGGCCACATAGGCTCGATTTTTGGCCTAAAATTTACAACTCAACACATACTTACTTTCTGTTGGGTTATGGAGCCTGAGTGAAACGGGATGCAGGGCGTAAGGAGGCGCTCGATCAGTGCTCGAGGTCGAGCACTAGTGCTCGGTCGAGCGCCCCCTATCCAGCACCATGAGGGCGCTCGAGCTAGATAGTTGATCGAGCAGAACCGCTCGACCAAATGCCCTAGTCGAGCGGTTCCGGAGGCCGAGAAGTGGATTAGGGCTTCGGCCTAATTTCATCTTTTAGGGTTTCGGTGTTTTGTATAAATACCCCCCTGACTCCCCCCATTGTATCTTGCACTACTTGCACTATCTTGTATGGTCATACAAGAAAACTAATAGATCTCTCCTGGCTTGGTAGTGCCCCCAGATGTAGTCAGTCTGACGAACTGGGTAACCAAATTGTTTGTTCCTTAATTCTTGTTTAATTCCTAACAACTGGTATCAAGAGCATCGGGTTAATGGGATCTGTGGAGAGCAATTGTGATGGCTGAAGGGAGATCGTTGTTGAGAAGTTTGACGGAATGGATTTCGGATTTGGCTTCGTTCGGTATGGGGCCGGGCACAACCACTGAACGTCTGAGAACACAAGGCGCTCGTGCAAGCTAGTTGGTCGAGCAGAACTGCTCGACCAAAGCCCCCGGTCGAGCGGGTTCCGTAGGCAGTTCGCGGAGTATGGGGCGTTGCTTGGAGTAGGTGGTTGGATGCAAGATCAAGATGGGCGTTGACACGTGGCTGAGATCGTTGTATCAGGTTGGATGCAAGATCAAGATGGGAATTGACACGTGGCTGAGATCGTTGTATCAGGTTGGATGCAAGATCAAGATGGGCGTTAGAAACGTGCCTGAGATCGTTGTATCAGGTTCATGCAAGATCAAGATGGGCGTTTGACACGTGCACGAGATCGTCTGCGAAATCGGTGGTCGAATGATTCAAGGGAATGTTAACGGGGCGTTATTTGGTTCGGTTTTACAATAGTAACCGTACATACAAAGATATTCATAGGAGTTTTATTCAAATATTATATACCACTACAAATATAATATGATGTATGTTGCCATGTTGGCATGTGAATATAATATACTACTATATAGAGCTGAGTATTTCGATATTTATATTTTGACAATAATTCATATGAGACGGTCTCATATACTAGACGGAATATAATTTAGCATAAAGCATATTCACTACTCTCAAAGTGTTAAAGCGACAATGCCCAATTTATGCGTCGTCTCACCGTGAAACCGTCTCATGCAAGTGTGTCTCCTATATATTTTTTTCGAAGCAAATATTTATATTTTTAAGAAAATATATGTTTACTAGTGTTAGCCCCGTGAACTTAGCAAACTGAAAGAATATTTTTATATAAAATAATTAATAATATTTTAATATTATTTTGATCATTTAATATTTTTTTTATGATCAAATAATTTATAATTCAAAAAATATTAAAAATAAAATATAATTCAAATATGCAACTATGAGTTTATATGTTATTTTACTTAACACTCTATAATAAATAAATGAATCCACAAATTAGATTTGAAAAGGAAAAAAAATACTATAAATTACAAATTTTGGAAAACTTTTTTTGTAAATAATATTTATTGTATACTTGTAAGGTCTCTTATACGAATCGAGACACATAATTTTCAATTCTCTTTTGCTTTTAACTCTAATAAATACTCTAACATATAATTGTTTGATTGGATCGGCCTAAATCGGTTTAAATCGCTATACAAACCTCGGGTTCATTGAAAATCTATTTACTATAAATTTTATTTATTTTCAATCACAAAACATAAATATGAAACCAATTTGGTCTTCCAAAAAATGGAGTATGAAAAATGAACATGGTTGACTTGGTTGACCACACCTAAAACATTATGGTCATGAACACCTTATTCTCAATACTCCTTGTGGTAAAATTATTTATACTATCAAGAATTTGATTTCACATATTTTGTCTCAACCAAAATCATGCCAACAAAAAAATTTTGAAGTAATGCATTTGGTGAATATTTATGAAAGTAGTGTTTTGAAACATTCATTCTTCCAAAATTAAATTTTTTTTTTTAATGAAATCCCTAACCTGCTTAAAAAAAAAGGGATTAAAAAATCAACACAAACAACCCTTTAAATCAACCAAAAATTGTGAAACGTGCGAAGTGTGTTTATGCAGCATCTTATGGAAAACCCCAATATCTTTGATGATTTCAACTTGATTTAGTAATCATAAGTTCGACTGCAAAGTTTTGTTAATAGAATTCTAATTTCATCTATATCTATATGCTTTAGTTTTGATATTTTATTCGACTCTTCAACTGATATTATAAACGATATTTTGAATTGATTTTAAGATGTTCATGATTCTATAAGATGACCATCGCAAATTTAAAGAAAAATGCTTCAAATAATCTTCAATAGTAGAATGCTTTTCTCATTAAATTATTTCAAAAATTTTAAATAAAAATGATAGGTGAATATTTTCGCAGTCCTATTTAATTATTCTTAGAAATAAATATTTATTTTTTATTTAAAACCCCGTCATTATTTTCACAAAGGTTTTACAATAGTAACCGTACATACAAAGATATTCATAAATTTTATTCAAATATTATATACACCACAAATAAATATGAAAATGTTGCCATGTTGCCATAAAATATAATATACTACTATATAGAAGATTTTTAAATTTTATTTTTGATATTTTTTATTTTTTATATTAATATTTACACATCATATAAGACGGAATATAATTTAGCATGAAAGCATATTCAAGAATTTCAAAGTGTTAAATAATAATCCCAATATTTTTAAATAATAAGTAAAAAGTGTGTCTTAAATTTTTTTTTAGAAAAATATTTATATTTTTAAAAAATATATGTTTAAAAGTGTTAAAGTATGTGAACTTAGTGATTTTATTATACAATATTTTTTGATCAAATATTTCAAAATTTTATTTAGTTTAATTTATTCTATTTTTTTTTGAATAAAATAATTTATAATTTAAAATATAAAAAAAATAAAAAAATAATTTAAATTTAAAAATATAAGTTTAAAAAAGGTAATTATTTAACGCTGAACAAAGAAATAAATGAATACATTAAATTTAATTTTAAAATTAAAAAATATTTAAAATTATAAATTTTGGATACATTTTTTTTGTAAATAATATTTATTGTAATTTTGCAAGATTTTCCATCATGATCAAGACAATGTTTTTAATTCTCTTTTTGCTTTCACTCTTGAGACAACACTATATAATTGAATTGAAAAAAAATATATTTTAGGTCCATAATATATGGCAAACCTAAGGACAATAAATTTAAATTTTGAAAAAATTATTTTATTTAGTTTCATCAAAAAACATATAATTTGAGTTTACAAAATTTAGTCTTCATAAATTGTTTTCAGAATTGTTTGAGTTTTAATTTACTCAATTTAAATTCTTCAATATGAAAAAATTACCTCAATTTGCCAATAAAAAATATTATTTATACTTTCAAGAAAAAAAAAAGTTTCCTACTTTTTTGTGACAACCAACAAATGCCATTCCACAAACACTCTGAACTAATTTGGTAAATAAATTGTCAAGCACTTAAGTTGTTCATTCTTAAAAAAATAAATTCTAATATATAGTTGTCCCACCCTATAATAAAAAAAAAAAAAAAATCAACACAAACAACTCTATTAGCTCAAGAAAAAAATTTCGCTTTTTTTTTTATTTGAAACATATAAATCAACCATATTTAATCTAAATCATGGTCATAAACAATCATTAATATCCTCCACTTCAAATGATTATAGTCTCAGAACATGATTTTCAACTTAGTAAAAATCAATTTTTTTGCATTTAACCTTTTGATGGATATCCTTAAAAGCATTATCAACAAAAATATCTTCAATAATCAAATATAGCACATTAGAGAGTCATGAACACTTACTATAGTTCAAAAACTTTTTTCCTACATATAAATTTATAAAATAGGTGGATGGTGATAATTGAGTTCAATAAAATATATAATTTAAAAAAATTATGTAACCTATAATATATAAAATCACTCACTGCCTTTATTATTTACCCGATTCAAACTATTTACCAAATCATATCAAATTACATGTTCTCTCAAAAAAAAAAAAAACATACGGATTGTGTGCGAAAACACCACCTAGTAATTTTTCGACTGTCAGCGATTTTTTAAATTTTCCGACGGTCATATTTTTTCCCCAGCGATTTTAATATTTACACATCAGCCATGCCATGACGGCATGACGACACCAAAATAATAATCCCTATTTTTAAACCTCGCAAAAAATCCAAGAAAAAAAACATGCTACTAAAATTGGATAAACGATCCTAAAAGCCAGCGTAATCGCTTTGATTATACATTATTAAATTTTGATCAAATCGTTTCAAAATTTTATTTCGTTCCCATTTATTCCCTTCAACCAAATAGTAATATTTTTAATCGCGCCCTATACAAAAAATATTGCGAAAAAGTCCTTTTAACCCTTTAAAAATATAAGTTTAAAAAAGGGTTCTTTGACGACAACCCTGGCGCGACCCTTGTTCTGGCGTCTTCCGTGTCCCCAGAAAAACTTCACCTGCGTTTACACGATGGATATAACGAACCCGGTCGTCAATGGCGGTGGTTCGCTCCCAAACCAAGGCCTTATTTCGTCTTCAATGGCCCCTCATCCGATCATCCCTGCTTCCATGTTTTATTCCTCAGAACTCATCACGAGACCAAATTTCACTCACATCGCGCCCTTGTCACCGGCGGTTGCGAGAACAGGCCAAACCCTAACGGTTACCTTGTCGTCAATGGCGGTTCTTGTCCACTCTAACCCTTTTGCGATTAATTCGCCTGCGTTTCCGTCGTCCCAGAACTCTTCACCAGGTTTTAGGTCAAGAATGGAACCCGGTCGTCCCCTGGCGGTGGTTCGTGTCCTACAAACCAAGGCGGTTATTTGGTCTTCAATGGCGGTCCTCATCCAGGAACAACTGCCTGGTTACGATGTTGTGGCGTACCCCGTGCCTTCGTCAACCCCATGTGATGCTGCGACGTCTAATTCTGCTCATGTTGTGGACCTCTCTCCACATGGCGATTCTTCGGCCGGACACCTGCTTAACAAGTTTTTCGACCTTACGGGTATTCAATCAAATCCTAAATTTATACGCGATGATTTATCTATGGTTGGTACTGGCTCGTCGCCTCTTTCTGTGCAGTTAAATCCATGCATACGGTGCATGGTGGTAGACGACCACATATGGATAGCCCCTTCCCTAATGCTTCGGAGGCCTCTCCGATTAGCGCGTTTGAGGCCGGGAACAGTACTCCGCTGTATCCTGGACCTACGGGTATTATTCATAAACCTCCCTTCATGCTTAATGGCAATTCTCGTGCTTTGCTCTCTCGCCCTTCTCCCTCGTTTCAGGATACGCTCATGGTAGACGCCTTTCCATCGGATGCCATGGTGGTGGCTGCCCGATGGCCTGGATTTGATCACAATGCTCCTGATCTCGGACGCTGCGTAACATCTAATGTTGTGCAGCAGACTGGTACTCCCTTTCCTGGCTTTGGTTCATATACTGCTCCCACTCTGGACATATCTGCTGCTCTTGCTCGTACATCTTTGCAGGGTCCTGCAGATCTCCTGTTAGTTAATATTGATGACTCGACACAACAGCTTGGGGTTAGAGAACATGAAGACTCTCTCATTGCTCGGGTCCTCCTCAAGCCTAAATCTGCTTCTACTCCCGATGCTGCGCCTTGAACTTCTGTAAGTATTCGAGAGGCTATTAATAGTGTTTGGCAGATTCCGGGTGTTTGACAGTTTATCCCTCTGGGTAATGGCTACTATCTGATTCACATCAATGATGTATTTGTCCGTGACTGTGTACTAAAATGGTGGATCTGGCAGTTCAAGTTTGGTACATTAAAGCTTCAAAGATGGACCCTAGAATTCAATCTATATAAAGTGAATTCTCCAGTGGTTAATGTCTGGGTTTGGATTTATGAGTTGCCTCCGGAATATTTTTACGAGTCTATTATCAAAACCATTGCTTCTGCAATTGGTCCGGTGGTCAGTGTTGATGCTCGAACGAGGAACAGGATGATGATGCACTTTGCTAGAGTGCTGGTTGAGATTGACCTCCGAAAAGACAAGGAGAACTTCATCATGTACGAGAGATCGGGTCATTGTGGTACGGTCTCCCTTGGTTATGAGGTTCATCCGAGCTATTGCACGGTTTGTGAGACAGTTGGACATGCTACCTCCAATTGTACGAGATATTCGGGCCCGGGTCGCAAACCTCAACCTCAGCCGAAGCCTGATCCCCCCGCCCCTAAGCCTTCCCTGAAGCCGCCTGTGCAATCCACCAAGCACTAGGTGGAGAAGAGTTTTGTTCCGACTGCTTCGGTCGATGCTTAGAATCCTGCCCTGACTACTCCTATCATGCCAGTCACTCAGATTCAGCACCAGACACACGATGGTGCCATTGCTCAGCCCATTTCCGACAGATATGATGCTACCTCTACCCATTCTTCTGATTGTGAGAACTAACACTTCCCTAGGAGGATTGGCTCCCCTTCTCGTCCTCCAGCTCCATCGCCACCACCAGTGTTGAACCAGTTTGCATCTATTGTTCCACACACTCTCGTGCCTTCGGCAGCGGATGGTGAGACCACCTCGGACTCTGACACCGAAGTTGCTAATTTCCCGAATGATCCCCTCGCCCCGAATGACGGAGCCTCCCCTCCTGTCCAGAAGAAGAAAGTGTTGGAAAATAGAGGCACGTAAACACGTAATACATGCGCAGCGGAATAGAACAGTTCACCAACAACGAACAGTTAATTGCACAAAAGGATTACAATAATCATAATGAGAAATCTTACAACAGTTGTAGAGCAGATTCCTCAACTATGGTATCCACGTAATACCCAAGAACGGATCTGCACAAATTTTCCAGTGTTGAATCCCAAGTTGAATCAGCTAGGAAAATCCAAACTTTAGATCTTATGGAGAAATTGTGAAGTGTAAAACTGTTTGTGAAATCCCAATAGCTAATATATATATGGAGGCCCAACTTAAAACCTAAGCTGACCTATTGGGAAATTAAGATCCCTTTTAATTAATTAAATTAAACTTCTTTAATTTAATTCCCTAAATATAAATCTCTACGGATTTAAATTCCATATATGACAAATCTCTACGATTTGTTTCCATATATATTAAATCCTACAATAATATTCCAAATATTATTATTGGGAATTCTTGTTTAATTAAATCTAATTTAATTAAAAATTAATAATAATTAATTTCAAATTAATCTATTATTAATTACTTCTCCATAAATTAAATATTAAATCTAATTTAACATTTAATCAACCAACTATAATCCGTAAAAGGGAACTACTTGTTGTGTGACCCATAGGCCCTCATATATCGAGCGATTAGTCAAACTAATGGTCTTAATTGAACCCTAGACAATAAATCAGACATTCTCAATATACGAGGTACGTTGCGAGAAACATGCAACTACCTGTAACTGAAACATGGGCTATTACGATTTCCTCCTTTCATTCGTGAATACTCGATTAGTCTTGAACACGATGAAGTGTCTATTCAAATAACTTAATCACTTTATCTCCAATCACTAATTGATCACTTATGTCACATTTGGCCACAAAGTCTAAGTTGACGTTCATTGGCCAATGACTTTGATCCAATTAGGATGAGAAGATGAGTATTCTCTCTAAATCCACTTTTAGGAATGAATCTTTTCTAATTGGCTCAACTACCACACACATGCACTTCGTGATGAACCAAATCCAAGCCATATCAACCCATGGAAGGGTGCAAGCGTCGGTCATGATCAAAGTTCATCACTCCACACATGTCATGCGTATTGACCTCAAGTCAAAGGAGTATCGCATCGCTCCCACTAACAGAGACACCCGTATACACATATAGTGGAACTACATCAAACGGTTTCTCGGATGGGTATATCAATACTCTCTAAGGTATTTGTGCATCCATCATGAGATACCTAGTATCTCGTAGTAAGTGAGATCTTACTACACTCTCTAAGAGTATGATGCAGATCGCACACCAATCTCCATTGCATCATCAATATCCCATTCTTGATGATCCTTGATCGAGGCTATTTGAGAATCATGCTTACGTCATCTGAGTTCTCACACACTCAATGACAGCAGTGACTCAAGGGAACACATATAAGAATAAATGCAAAAAATCAAACATAATATTCTAATAAGTGCAAAGCCTTATATTTAATATTAAATAAATAATAATATTAAATCAATACTGAATATTATCTGAGTATTATGTCCTTACAATGGATTTTCTCTATGACACTAACACTAACAATCTCCCACTTGAACTAGAGCCAATCACCTACATGTCTAACCCCTAGACCATTAAAATGTCTAGTGTGTACATGAACACTCCATGCCTTGGTGAAGGGATCATCGAGGTTATCCTCCATGGGGACACGTTCTAACTTTATCTCTCCTCTAGCGATTATCTCTCGTATTAAGTGATAACGCCTCGAGTCTTACGCTTGTAGACCCATTTGCAACCTATGGGTTTTACCCCTTTCGGCAACTCAACCAAGTCCCAAACTTGATTGGTGTTCATCTAGTCCATCTCGGATTTCATGGCTTCTTGCCACTTCTCTGAGTCAACGTCTAATGTTGCCTCAGTGTAAGTTCTGGGATCGTCTTTGTCCGGGATCTCCACATCATCATGTTCCTCTACAAGGAAACCATAATATCTAGTGGGCGGATTACGAATCCTAGTAGACTTACGGAGCTGTGTTTGTGCAGGCTGTACATTCTGATCGTGAAAATTTTGTGGTGCATCGATTTCATCAATGTCTGGAGAGTCCTCAAGAGAAACACTTTCTGATGCCTCTTGGGCGGGAGTTTGAACTATGTTGTTCTCATTCAGCCCACTTGGAGTTTGTTGCTAAGGCAATGCAACTCCAATTACTCTCCCACTGGCTGAAAGAGGATCACTAAGTAATAAACTTCCACCATGTGAGCTGCTGAATGCTCCCACTGATTCCTTGTCACGTTTCTTTGACAGGATATCAGTCTCTTGATTATCTTGCGGTTCTTGAATTTCTTCAAGTTCTATCATCTTACGGCCTTGGTCCTTGAAGACATAGTCTTCTTCGAGGAACCTGGCCTGCCTAGAAACAATTATCGTTTGTTTCTCAGGTAGATAGAAATAATATCCTCTCGTTTCCTTAGGATATCCCACAAGGTAACCCTTTTCACCTTTGGATTTCAACTTATCAGTGATCATCTTTTTCACAATCGTGGGGCAACCCCACGTTTTGATATGTGAAAAAGTTGGTTTCTTGCCACACCATAGTTCATATGGCGTATGCTCAACTGATTTGGATGGAATCCTATTCAGAATGTAAATTGAGGTTTGTAACGCCTATCCCCATAAGAATGTAGGGAGAGAAGAAAAGCTCATCATGGACCTTACCATGTCTAACAAGGTTCGGTTTCTCCTCTCGGATACTCCGTTCATCTGCGGTGTTCCGGGAGGAGTCCATTGAGATTAGATTCCATGGAATTTCAAGTAATCAACTCCTTGAATTTCTCAAAAGATTTGAATTTGTGTTTCATGAGATACACATATCCATATCTTGAGAAATCATCAGTAAAAGTGATGAAGTAGGCGAAATTACCCCTAGCCAGAGTGGGCAATGGTCCACAGACATCACTGTGGATCAACTCTAGAACTTCTGTGGCACGAACCTCTTTCCCAGAAAATGGTTTGTTGGTCATTTTGCCCTTGAGATAGGATTCACAACTTCCATAAGACTCAAAGTCGAATGGGGTTAAGTAGTCTAACTTCCTTAACCTTGCAATTCTATTCTCATTTGCATGACCAAGCCTACAATGCCACAAGTAAGTTGGGTTTTCATGATTACTAAGTTTGAGTCATTTGTTTTGTATATTAAGAATATTATGTCCACAATGAAACAAGTATAAACCATTCGATAAAGGAACATTTCCATAAACATCACCATTAAGCGAAAAATAACAATTATTGTTTGCAAAATGGAAGGAAGACCCTTCAATGTCTAACATAGGAATAGAAATAATGTTGCGAGTAATAGAAGGAACGAAATAACAATTATTCAGTTCAATTCTAAAACCAGAGGGTAAGTCTAAAACATAAACGCCAACACGTTCAACAGCAACTCTTGCTCCATTCCCAACGTGTAAGGTGAATTCACCCGGCCTAATTGCCCTGCTATGCTTGAGACCCTGCACATTTGTACAAATGTGTGAGCCACAACCGGTATCTAATACCCAACAGTTAGTATCATTTGTGGACATGTTTATCTCAATAACAAACATACCTGTTCTAGTGGCTGAGACACTTTGTGCCTTCTTTTCAGTTGCTAGAACCTTGTAGTCCTTCTTCCAATGCCCCTTCTGCTTGCAGTAGAGGCATACATCCTTGTCCACCTTATCCTTCTTTTGAATTCCATCTTTGGGCTTAAGGAAGTTTGGCTTGGAGCCTTTCTTTGCCTTGTCCCTTCTCTTATTCTTTCCTTTCGGAGCAGAAAAAGTAGAGGCACTCACCATGAGCACGGGCTTTTCCTCAGCAGTGGAAGACTCAAAGGTCTTTAGCATGTTATGCAGCTCGGGCATAGTTGATTCCGTCTTATTCATGTTAAAGTTTACTACGAAACTCGAATATGAATCGGGAAGTGACTGAAGAATGGCATAAACAACAACATTGGTCTTGAGCTCGATGCCCAATCGACCAAGTTTCTCGATTAGCCCAATCATCTTCAACACATGAGGAGAAACCTTCCCTCCCTCAGATAGTCGGCATCTAAACAGATCTCTCATCACTTCATAAATCTCAAAACGAGATTCAGAATCAAAAAGATCCTTCAGATGCTTAATCATCTCGAAGGGAAGCATCTTCTCATGTTGCCTTTGCAATTCGGGAGTCATCCCGAGTAGCATAACACACTGAGCCTGGGAAGCATCCTCTCGATGCTTCTTCTGAGCCGAGGCATTTCTTCAGTACCAGCCTCCGGGGTAGCAGGGATTGGTGTGTCCAACACGTACTCAATCTTTTCTTGCCTAAGCATCAAAGGCACGTTTCAGTGCAGTCGAGAAAATTTGGCCCACCTTATTTGTTTGTTTCCAAAACGCTTCTCAGTGACAAGTTATTCATTTCAACAATCCTAGAGAAATAAAATAAAACGGGAATTAAAACACATAATTCCTATGATCAATATTCAGCAATCAAAATAAATATGGTCTTTCAAATTTATTTTGTCTCCATTATTTTTCACATATTCAACGACCTCATCGGAAGAATACAAATTTATATCTACTATAAATTTAATGGACTAGGATCCACATTCCTACTATTATAATATATGTTTGGGTTGATTACTATAATAGCAGAACTGGTAGGTCTCCAAACCAATTGAAATACTGAAACTCCTAGTTGATTGAACATAGTTCAATCGGATGCCCCTTGACTCTCATTTCCCTGCTTACGTCTCTCGATTTGCCTAGGGGTATGAATTCTTGCTTTGTGACCCTCATCCCGAAGGTTGCGGTTTCCATTCATGTCACGGATTACCATCCTATTGTCATGGGGAACTTCATATATAAGGTTTACACTAAGATTGTTGTCACGAGACTTGGGAGCTTTATCGTGGAGGTTCTCTCTCGTTCTAAGTTCGGCTTCATTCCAGGTAGGAGGATCCACATGTGTATTGCTCTTGCTTCGGAGGCTATTAATAGTTTAGATATAGGTGGAAGGGGTAACATGGATCTGAAGATCGACATCACCAAGGCTTTTGATACTATCTCCTGGAGGTTCCTCTTTTATGTTTTGAGGTGCATGCACTTTTCGGGCCATTTTGTTGAGATGTGTAGGTCCCGAACGGGTTTCAGTGAGGGTGGAAGTCTAGAGGGGAGGGGTGAATAGACTTCCAAAACTTTTTGTGGATCAGGTGTGATATGCAAGTATGCCTGATCAGAGTGCGGTATGAATCAGTAATGACTGATATCCGACTTACTAATTTGTATGAACCAAATTAATTCGGCGTCTATCAGTTTAACTGATGGTGCGGAAGATTAGTTAACCCGTGTGAAAACCAGTTTTACTCAATCAGATTCCGGTGCAATCTGTTTTAAGATCAGATGACTAAAGTGTCGAGCTGATCAGTTCAGTAGCTTGATGCTTATCTGAACCAGATGGGAATATTCATGCAGATAACAAATTGTGTGCAATTGAGTGTAAATCAAGATAAATGCACACAAATTTATAGTGGTTCGGACAACTTATCCTACGTCCACTCTTCCTTATCAAGGCGGGCACCAACTTAACCAACTGGACTTAGTTTAATGTGTTAGTCCAACTCAGTACACCAACAGATGTTTCACGAGTTCTCACTCAACCAATCCCAGAAATCAGATTTAGAAACCCTAGACTGAAATCTTGCTATAACAAACTTAACCTAACTTTTGTTTGGGTATAAGATTTGTAATGTTCCAACTGGAATACTATCCTATCTTCTAAGTAGCCTAAGGCTGGAGGATAAGTATTCTATGCTAAGAACAATGGGATGAACACTTGAGAATAAATTTTGAGTTTGTGTTCTTCGTTCGGAAATCTTGATAGCTTGAGCTTGATGATAATTTTCGTAACCTTACTATGAAGGTTTGATCCCATATTTATAGGCACAAAATTGAACTAGCAGTTGGAGAGCAATTCGAATTTCGGTCTATTTTAGGTAGGTCTGCAGGCTGATTTGACGTGCTTTAGGGGCGGCATGACCGTAAGCATGCAAGCTTGTCCTTTCTAGCCGTTTAACTCTGAAACGCCTTCCTACAGTTTGTCAGTGCTCTGTACGTGTGTTGTCGACTTCTTATTGGCTATCAAGTACATTTTGCAGCGCTTGAATTAGCAACAAGGTTGACATTCTTCTTGTCTGAACACTTGGCTCGTACTAGGTAACATTAAAGTAGTCACCTGATGGAGTTGACACAGATCAGTTGGGAAACTGATTTATCCACCTAACTTAGGTCATCTGATTGTAAGTTATCTTAGCACAACTTGCTGACCTTTCATTGTTGTCATCTGATGTAGCTCTTCTGATTGGTCTTCTGTCTTGAAGTCTTCTGATCTTCTGATTGTCTGCTTTTCGACTTGTCTGCTTCATTCATCAGATCTTCAGCATATCTGATCTTCAACTTATTTGATCTTCTGATCTTCAAGATTTAACCTATACATATTGAGTCCCCCTCAATATGTGACCTATCTGTTACATCAGTTGTCTATACATTTCAACTGGTCATCTTATCTGCTATCTAGATCATTAGTCAGCTAACATGTCTGATTGGTCCTATTACATTATCTGTTTTGGAACTTCCATCGAAACTACAAATTTCCCAACAATTTCCCTCTTTTTGATGGAACCAAAAGAGTTAATCAGAAAAACAGATAACCAAATGTAAATAATCAACACCCAGTTCAGAAGACAATGAGAGGTTATCTTTGATGGGATATTTTAGTTTTGATGAATTATGCCAAAACATTATCAACTTGTGTTATTCAAGTTAATCTACAGATAACAAGTTGAGGGGGAACGAGAAAACAAGTTGAGGGGAACTCATGGAATCGATTTAAGATGATCGAGATTAGATTTAGGTCAAGAGATTTGAGGCCGACGAGATCGATGAGTAGGATGAGTTCCGAAGTTAATTGATAAGTTTGTCGTAAAAATCAGAAGAAGAAAAGCTAAGCCAGCTGATCAGAAGAAGGAGAGTTACATGATTAGATGACCAGAGAAGATATGCTGATCAGATGAACATATCAGGTGACCATATCGTGACTGACCATCGATGACCGTATGACGCATAAGCCGATTTGGTGATCGAAGAGAAAAGATGTCGATCGTAACATAACCGACCGTAAGATAAGAAGAGAAGGTTGATGATCAGAAGAGGAGCAGATAAGACTGATCAAGATCAGACGTGATCGAGATCAGATGAGATAACCTGATGCAACTGACCTAAAATGCTAAACTGATGCAACTAACCTGATATGCTCAACTAATAATGTAATCGATCCGATCACGAAATGACCAGATCAAAGTAGAAGAAATTAGATATCGAAAACCGTAAATCAGATACCGATCAAAGACCAAATCAGAAGACAAGAGTTAGAAGATCTCGAACAAAGAACACAAAGCGCATCGATCTAATGTCACCTAGAGATAAGTCATCCGAAGTCATGTTCATTGAGAATCAGAACGCTACTAATGATCGATAGCTCGAAAAGTAGTAACTGAGGGTCGATGTCGGGTCAAGAGCCGAACTCAAGAAGCCTCGAAAGTCGGGATGCCCGACGACAGTCCGTCCAAAGAGAAGTCTGTTAAATCAAGAATCCTGAAGACTCGGAAGAATCCTGAAGACTCAGGGAATCCTAAAGAACTCGGGAAGAATCTCAAGATTATAAATGTAGATTCAAATTTGGACGGGACCAATGAGAGGAAGACAACCAAATTTAAAAAAGTCAAAAAAGTTATTAGAATAGTATGGATTTGAATGTGACTCCATCCAACGGTAACATTCAAATCCACACTATAAATACAAGTTCTTCCTTCATAATTAAGTGTGTGAAATGCGTGAAAACACCATTGAAGCTACAGAGCCAAATCATCTAGCATTTTCACCATAGAACACTGAGCAAGAAATACGCGCATATATTCAAGAGTGTTCTACCCTAGATCTAAGCATAAATGCCATATCCTAAGCTTAGAGAGATTTTTCCAACCTTAGCATTGAGGCTAAACAAATGTAAGGGAAAATCTAACCCTAGTTGGACACCAAACAATCTTTACCCAAATCGAGTGTTAGGTTAAGTTTTGTTAAGCAAGGATTGTAAGTTAGTTGGACTAGCTTACTTTCTGGGTGTGAGTGAGAACTCGTTAAACATAGAAGCAATCCCGTGAGGGAGGGTAGGCAATCCCGTGAGGGAGATAAGTCCCGAGAGAGTGAGAACTCATTAAACATCTGTTGTATCGTGTTGGACTAACACATTAATCTAAGTCCAGTTGGTTAAGTTGGTGCCCCTGCTGATAGGGAAGAGTGGATGTAGGAGTTGGACTCCGAACCACTATAAAATCGTGTGTTCCTTACTACTTTATGTTCTTACTTGTCATATGCATTCGACTATAAGCAAAACACGTGGTTTAAAAACAAAAAATTGGTAATCACCATTCCCTCACCCCTGTTTTATATGCATTACAATTGGTATTTTACGCATTCATGGGTTTTCAAACGGGACCAACAGTCTTAGAATCAGAAAAAGATAGGGTATTTTATTATCAAGGATATACGATTACAAAATACAACAAAATACCTATCATTTGATTCTAAGAGTCTTCTGATCTGATCAAGTTCTGTAATGAAACTTCTGGAGTTCTGGAGTAATACTAAACACCTTGTACATTCTTTCCATCGGAGTAGCTAATCGATATTTCTCAATGATTCCACCCATCTTGGAAAACTCATAGTACATTTGCTTGAAGCGTACTGGGTCAAGATATTTGTCTGATCGAAGAGGTGGAAGGATGGTCTCGAATGGGGGTGCTTCAGGAATCAATCCCATCTCCTCACCTTCAGACATGACCAAGTCGTAGAAATGTGGATGTTTCAACTCAAGCCAGCTTCTGAATTCTTCATTGAATTCACCCTGATCAGCTGTCGTCGGAATCTTCTCCAGAACGTATACATCAATGAGCCATTCTCCTCTTATCTTGTCCCATTCTGGCCACCAGTTCCTTTTTGAGATCAGGAATATCCTTTACTGGGGCAGGTAGGGATTTCTCTTCCCAAGTAACATCCTTAGCTGAAGCGGCCTTCTTTCTTTTTCTCCTAACATATCTGGTCGCAAAGCCATTGCTCTCAGCAAGCTTCTTCTTCCTCTCCGCTGCCTCAATAACTGCCCGTTTGGCTTTCTGCTCTTCTTCTTGTGCAGCAGTTAATTGCACCCTCGATCTGGTTTGTTTTGGAGGTTGGGAAGTTTCCACGGCTTGCTTCCCTCTCCTTCTGGCTTTCAGTTGGGTCTCCTTCTCGGCCTCCACCTCTTCAGATAGTTTCTTTATCATCTCAAAACGTTTGACTTGATCTTCTGCTTCAAGTCTCTTCTGAACAGAAGAAGAGAAGTTTTCAATCTTATTTACCCTTTGAACTACTTCAGTTAACACTGATTTCTATTCAGAAAGCTCTTTCCCTTGGGCTGCAATGGCTTCTCCATGTTGTTCAACTGTTTGAAAAAGTTCCACCAATTCGGTGTCAGGAATGTTCATAGTTGGTGTGGCAGATTCTAGCATGGCAGATGGTGCAGGCGGAGTAGGTACAGATGGGTTTCAGTTGTTAGCATGATGGTTATCATCTGCATCTGTTTTTCCTTCTCTTGCCCCTTTTTGGTATCATCAAAAAGACGTGACAGACTGGCATTCAGAGCATTGAATTGTTGCCTCAGTTCATCTTTGACCTCCTCAACTGCGAGTGGAGTTATCTGGACCGTAGAAGATGTTGGCGCTGGTCCCAGTAGTCTGTTCAGACCATCTTCAATGGTCTTCCCGGTCCGTTTAATCAATGCTTCGAAACGCTTCCATCCAGCGTCTAAGCATGTGTCTGTCCTTTCTAGAGTGGACCAGACACTTTCCAACAACTTGCCAAGTTCAAAGAGCATTGATTCATGCAGACCCAACTTCTCCGTGACTGGATCGACACGCTTTATCACATAATCGAGGATTTGATCATGCATAAGTGTGATCTTGTCAACGGTCAGCTTCCTCTCCTTCTCTAGCAGTCCGCTCTGCTCTTCCTCAAACCTTTTCATCAGAGTTGCTGTGAAAGTTGTGAATTGAGCATCAATGGAAGCTTTTACCCCATCCTGAATTTTAGAAGAGATGTGATCTAGGGTATCAGCACTCAAAACAGCAGTCTGCTCAGATGTTGATGCCTCGCCAAGCTGGGTCTCATCTACAGAACCCACTCTTGGTTCATCGGCAGCTAGCTCATCGTACTGGTCTTTCTGGTCCAGCCAATCTTCCACCCTGGGAATCTTAAAATGATCATGTATGAGCCATCTGATGTCATCATCAGAGGCCAACTCAACAACACTATCCACTCCAGCATTCGCCAAGCACTTCGTCTCCAGATCTACGAAGTAATCTTCTGGAAGAGTCTTCATCAGAATCAGAAATTCCTCTACGCTCTTCAGCCTGATGTCCCTCCAGAACACTATCTCCTCAATCTTTTCTTGATGTCCTGGATGGTTGATGAGGTCCAGGCAGATCTCAAGTAGATAAGTCTTGATCTGCTGCTTCAGTATATATACCACCGGATCTTCCTCTTCTGGCGTTCCCAGCTGGATCTTAGTGTTGAAAGGATTGTGGGAGACAGAGACCACGTGGATCCGCCACTGATCTGTCCCACCCTTGGTATCTATTTTCATTTCTTTGGAAGTATTATGCAGCACATTAATCATATACCATATCATCTGATTTAAATGCTACATTTATTATTTAACTTGTTTCGATGTTGGTTTTATTTGTTAATATAACTATGAAGAGATAACCCTATATAGTTATTAATTTTTCCCAACTTTTTGCAGGATATTGCCTCCAAGATAATGAATATGTGTCAGAATGGATCAAGGGCTGTTTGTGTTTTATCTGCAAATGGAGCTATATCAACTGTGACTCTTCGCCAACCTGCAACATCTGGTGGAACGGCGACTTATGAGGTTTTTTTTCTTGATTCGATTTATGTTAGATTTCAATTTTCTTTTCTTCTTTCATTTGAGGAGACTAACTTCTCTCAAGTTTGATTTTGAATTCCAACTTAATGTCCATCTTATTCCTAAAGGTAACATGAATACTGGGTCATGCACTATTTAAATATTTGAGGTTGGATTGCACTGTAAATTTAATTTTTTTTAATCAATATAGAAATCCATTTTCTGAATCTATGCAAATAAAGTAATGTTTCAAAAAAAAGTAGTACAAATCTGGTCTAGGCTATCATAACCTATACCATTTTTCCTCTTTATGATGGGCTTTATAGATAAATGATGTATTGGCTAGTTACGATGGGTTACTGGGAATTTCTTGGTGTTAATGAAACGTTTTTTTTTTTTTTTTTGTAAAGCCATCACCCCATTTTTATAGGTTGTAAAAACTATTATCATCATTTAATTTAAATATGATTTCCTTACGCTCCATTATTCTTTCTCCTTACGTGGGAAAAAGCCTTATATCTGGAATTAATTAGCCAAATCTTTTCAAATATAGATTAATTAGATATTCTTTTTTTTGTTTAATTAGCCATTCTTTCCATGTCGAATGACCACATGTGTTTGTGTTTTAGGCTTTTTTAGAGGTGCAAAATAACAAACTTTTATGTAGTTCTTGTTTGTTATATGATGTACCATTTATTCTAACATGTCATTGATTGAACTAATGCACATTACACTATAGAAAAATAACTCCATATTAATTGTTTAACATATATCCCTCTTGATATGAAAAAGAAATTAGCTCCATTTCCACCAATGAGATTTTATCTAATTTTTTGGGTCCCACAATTTTCAGTTGAACCTCTTGATATCCATATGCTATTAACAAAAGTGAGTCTTAGGTTTCTTGCTTCAGAATAAAGGAAAAAGTATTAGTTGGGCAGTCCAAAGAAAGGCTATAGAAAAGGAAAAGTAAATTTATATAAAAAAATTATTATATAAAAATGTGATTGAATTAATAAATAAGATAATTAAAATAAAGAATTTTAAAAAAAAATTGTAAGAAAAATGGTTTTTAGAACATATAGAATTAATTTCATTAAATAAACGAGAGTAGATGAAGGTGTCGAAATGGAATTGATCCTCGCTCAGCGCCCAAGGTCCTCCTCAAGGTCCCCCATGAGCGCCCGCTTGCATCAATTAAATATGAGAACTGGTGGTTTATATATTTGAAATAGATGCTTGGTTTGTACTCGTTTTTTTTTAAAAAAATTGAATTTTTAAAAAAAAAATATATATTAGACAGCGGTTGAAAACCGTTTGTCTAAGCCAGTAATCTTGCATAAGCGGTTCAAAACCGTTGTCCAGTCACGATTTCTTGGACAAGTTTTTTTATCATTTCCAAGATTGGGCGGTGATACTTGGAGAGCGGTTATAACAGCTCTCCAAGGTCATTTTTCACAGTTGTTCAAGCCCAAATGTGTATTAGTGATGCGTGATTTAAATATCATTGAGTTGGATTGCTTGTAAATTTAATTTTTTTGGCACCCATAATCAATATAGAAATATCATTTTCTGAATCTATGCAAATAAAGTAATGTTTCATCCCAGTAGTACAAATCTGGTCTAGGCTATCATAACCTATACCATTTTTCCTCTTTTATGTTGGGCTTTATAGATGAATGATGTATTGGCTAGTTACGATGGGTTACTGGGAATTCTTGGTGTTAATGAAACTTTGAATGACCACCTCATTTTAGAGGTTGTAAAGATATATATCATCATTTAATTAAAATATCTTTAGTTACGCTCCCTCACAGGCAGGCAGTTTACGTGTAAAAAAAGCCTTACACGTGGAATTTATTTGACAAATGGGAAGTAATGAGATTCGAACATTGGACCTTTTTGTTTTCCCTACCTTTGGTACCATGTCGAATGACCACCTTGTCTAAAATTTTAGGCTAGTATAGAGGTGCATCATTCTAAATATTTAATTAAATATCTTGAACAGTAAAATTTCCCATAAATGTTTGACTTGAATTGCTATGTGTTACCTGTCATCATATAGATTATGCATCTATAAACACAGTATCTATCTACCTTTCTTGGTTGTAATTTGCTCCATTTGTGTAGGGTCGGTTTGATATCCTATCACTTTCTGGATTATTTATGCTGACCGAAGTTTCCGGTCAGAAAAGCCGACGGGGCGGCCTAAGTGTCGCTATAGCTGGCCCCGATGGCAGCGTGCTAGGAGGTTCAGTTGCCGGGTTATTGATTGTTGCTTCACCCTCGCAGGTTATTTTTCTCACTCAATAGAAGGGTGTCCAGTAATATCATTTAAGTGTACTGGAATTTTTTTTTGTTGATTCTCTATGTATATGTGTATTACCTTTATTAATTGAGAATATTTCTGTCTATATTTTAAAAGTGCATCTCTCTCTCTCTCTCTCCAGATAGTAACCAAACAGCTTTCTGCACAATGGTCAGAGGGAGGACCCGCCATTGAATCCAGCGAGAGTAGATGCTGGAGGTGCTGCTGGCGCTTTGAGCAAAGAACTTCGCCATCTCGGGGACTCTCTAACACGTAAACTCCTCTGGTGGGCCCGCTAGTCCTTTAAATATGAGCGATGGCGGTTTCAATAACCTTTCACAAGGCATGGCAGGCTTGCCGTGGAAATAGTTTTATGTATTAAGACTTTTGTACTATTATTTTTTGTTCATCTGTGGGCTCAGTCTCTATTGTCATCTGCTCCTCAACTGTTTCCGTCCCAGGTTCTGCTGGCTTCTCTGGGATGGGAACAACTGGTTCTGATGCAGCTAATGGTTCTGGGGCAGGTATTTCTCTTTCTGGCTATGGAGAGGTGGGAGGTAAGTCAGATATGGGTTCAGCGGGCTGAGGTGAGGGTGAGGGTGAGGGTAATTTAGAGGTTGGTGTGGGTGATCGGTCTCTCCTAAACACCGTGCTGATTGGTACTGAATCAGATAGCTCTCTCTCCACAGATGTTTCTCTCCCTTCTCCTTCATCTCCTCCTTCTACCAACACTTCTTCATGTATAGCCTCTACACTTATGCTAACTGTTCTCTCTGGGCTAGCAAATGCTTCTTATATCGATTCCGGATGAATCGGGTTTTGCTCGCTCCCTTCTCAACTTGCTCGGGCACTGTCGCTTCGATTGATCATCGGCACGATGGGGCCACATCTTAAGCCTGCCGAATAGAAGTTATCTTCTTCTGCCTCTGGTTTCTTGGCCAGAACCTTTCGTTTCAACTTCTTGGAGACCGGCTGCATCTCAGACTGTACAGACGACATGGCAGCTTTGGGACTCTTGCCTTCACCTCTGGGCTTGGGAGCATACGGGGTCGGATCCTCATCAGACTGTCCCGGAAGAGCCTCATCCTTCAGGAGTATGGCTTTCTATCTAGCCAAGTACACTTTCTTGCCCTCTTCCTTCCATTCAAAGTTGTCTGGCAGCTTGTCTGAAATCATGATGGAGATCTTGTGAATGTAAGAGCACTTAGAGGTCAGAATGACCTTGTTGCCATCATCCAGACCAAACTTTGTGGCCTCTTTGAGAATTCTCTTTTTGATCATCCCCAGTCAGTCCAGATTCTCGGCCTTGCAGATAATCGCCGTCATCACATTCTGCTTCACCGCAGTTAGAGCATCCAAACTATGTGTAATGTAAAGTATCACCTTTGATACAATCTCAAACAGAAGTTGATATTTTCGTCTGAGATGAGGTACTTTGACATTAAACACCTGATCATTATTGGCCGGTCTCAACAAGACATCCTTCAGATATGTCTTCTCATCCAACTCTGTTGAAAAACTGGTTGGATCAATACTCCCAGTACGTAGTCCGAAGATTCTGTTCAAATCTTCATCTGAAACTGTAAGGTCAAAACCTCCTACAGATGACTGCAATCTTCCTTCGTCGTCCTCCTTGAGATTGTAAAGGAATTCCAGAGCCTCATATGTATGAACAATCTCTTGATGGCGAAAGCAAAATTGATCGAGTCCTACGGCCCGGAGACATTCCAAAATCTCCTTCGATTCAGCATCATTCGTGGTGTTGAAGATTACATATTTTTCATCGATGATATCCTTCTTCATCGATAGGAAATTGCACACTTTCTTTCCTTTTCCTGGTTTTGCGGATAGATGTGCCATTTATGCATCAACCGAATATATTTGGGGATGAGTTTGGATAATATATATATATATCAAATACATCAATATCTCAACCCAAATCATCAACTAAGACACAATCGGCATACAAATCTCACAATAGATATATACATATGTACGCAAATGAATAAATCAAGCAAAACCAAGAAAATCTAAATCCAAAAAATTTAAGTAAATAAGATACAGTTCTTCGAGAATACTTCAATAGAGATGAAGAATCAGTGAAATGCACATAATAGCAAGCAGTATTCTCTTAGAAATTACCAGAAATCGATTCGGGAATTTGAAAGATTTTAAATAATCGATTTGAATTTGCCTCAAGTAAGTTGGATTTTGCACGAAGGATTTCTTGAGAATATGGAAAGTTTCAGAAGTGAGAAGGTTTTTCTGGAAGATCTTTAGGGTTTTAAATAGTGCGAGGGAAAAACATTTTACACAAATTTCCACAAATACTTGAGTATTCGTGTTTTGAAATGAACGGTTTAGATTAAGCGGTCGTAAAGTAAAACGATCGTGTGGTCAACAAAAATTTCTAAAAGTATTTTGGACGGCTAAATACGCATTAAAAGCTAATAAATACAAAAACCCCACGTCCGCATTTAAAAGCTAATAAAGTAAGATAAACAGTAATCATTACAGAAAAGTAGATAAGATCAGATATTTTAAATAGAGAACATATCTGACTGGTTGATATTGTAATCAACCAGTTACCTCTTGTATCTGATCCAACTCTTCTGATTTTTTGATCTTACTGTGTAGCCTATGTCTTAGAAAATTTTCTCAACAATGTTTTTATCCCTCAGATCAGGTTCCTTCTGACCCAAATCCCTTAGTCAGTTGAAGTTCCCCCTTCACCTGACGCACCTCTCTGATCAGTTCCCTACTGATCTCTTCTGATCAGATGGAGTTCTTTCTTCATCTGACCTTCTTACCTGGTCAGTCTCTTAACCAACTGGTGTTGGAGATTAATCCACCAAAGTAATCTAGTGCATCTTCTCCTAAGTCCAGTAATCCTAGCTCATTACATAGCTCTCTGAATCTGACTTCAGCTAGAGGCTTGGTTAAGATGTCAGCTCTTTGCTTATCAGTATGGATCTTTTCCATTCTGATGTTCTTCTTTTCTGCATGGTCTCTGATAAAATGATGTTTGATGTCCACATGCTTGCATCTTGTATGCAGAACTGGGTTCTGAGTGATAGCAATCGCACTATTACTGTCACAGAAAATATGCACATTCGTAGCTACAATGTTATAATCCCTCAGCTGCTGACATAGCCAGAGCAGTTGGGAGCAACAGCTTCCTGCGGCCATATATTCTGCTTCAGTAGTAGATGTGGCAACAGATGTCTGCTTCTTTGAGAACCAAGAGACCAGCTTACTTCCCAAAAACTAACAGGTACCCGAGGTTGATTTTCTGTCTATCCTGCAACCTCCATAATCATAATCAGAGTACCCACTAAGCTCTAGATTATCATCTGTTGGATACCATAAACCGAAATTTACAGTACCCTTCAGATACTTAAGAATCCGCTTAGCTGCTTCCAGGTGGCTTTGCTTCGGATTTGCCTGAAATCTGGCACATACACCTACTGCAAAGGTTATATCTGGTCTGCTGGCAGTCAGGTATAGTAAATGTTGATGTTGCACATATGTTGTTCCAGATGTTGGACAACATTCTGCACAACATCTTAAATTTGCCCTCTCTCCTAACACTGACTCTGTTTTATTAGATGTATTTTTCTATGTTTTCTACATTGCAGGTTGAAGACAATTTCGGATATTGTCAAGCGGTTGCACTGATGGAGTAAGAATAGAAAGATCATGGGTGGTTACACCAAGATCATGGAGATAGTGGAGGAGATCTTCAAGGCTGTCCACACCAAGTGGATAGGACAATGCAGTTGGTCCGAAAGTCTATAAATAGACTGCATTGGTCGACATTCAAGTTTGAGTTAAAGTGAAATCTCATTTGCTCTACTCCAAACTTAAGAGAGTAGCATCCGAGACACAACCGTGAGTGGAGTGTGAGGGTCGATGCTATGTTTATTTGTACTGGTCGAGTGTATACCAACATTTCCCATTAGTATTGATTTTGTCTTATTAGATCAAGTTTTAGGTTGAATAAGATCACTAGTTACTTGTTCGAATAGATTGATTTTTGGTGTGTGGTTTTTCACTACACCTTTTAGGATCTTGTAAGAGATTTGTGTGTATCTCACTACTTGTTATAGTGATGTTTTTAACCATGAGGTTCGTATAGTCTTATTATAGATTATACACAATTTTGGAAAATCATTTGGACTGCGTTTTTTATACTTCCATTGTCATATGTTGTTTTATATGTTTCACAACATTTTCAACAACACTCTGAAATACACGCACACACACTTTTAGTTGGCTCCAGAGCATTAAAATTGATACACTAAGTTAAAGGTCATGTGTTTAAAGTGTGTTTTTGCAATGGAATATCCACTAACTCCTTCTTTAAAACCTCCAATTTTGGATGGATCAAATTATCCATACTGGAAACACAAAATGCGCATGTATATTAAGTCTATAGATGAGAGAGCATGGCATAGTGTGTTCTCTGGTTGGAATCCACCAAAAATAGTGGGTGATATTGATGGAGAATCGCAAGTCAAAAAGGAGATTGATTGGTCCAATGATGAATGCACATCGGCCAATTTCAATTCGAAAGCCCTTAATGCGATTTTTACTGCTACTAATATTTCTATGTTTAAACTGATATCTAACTGTGTTTATTTTAAGGATGAATGGGATATATTGCAGGAACATTGTGAAGGATCAGAAAGTGTTCGAAGAACTAGACTCAGAATGTTGGGAACCAAGTTTGAAAACTTGAAGATGAAAGATGATGAGAACATTTCATCATACAATGAAAAGATAAGTGAGATTGCTAATGAGTCACACTCACTTGGTGATCCAATTTCCAACACTCGGTTAGTTAATAAGATACTTAGAACTGTTCCTAAACGATTTGATGCTAAAATATGTGCAATAGAAGAGGCTAAGAACACTGATTTATTGAGTCAAAATGAGTTGATAAGCATTTTGAAAACTTATGAGATTAACTCAAATGTGTTAGATGATGATAAACATGAGAAAGATAAAAACAAAAAAGTACTTGCTTTTAGAGGTGAAACTTCTGATAATGTTAGTAAACATCCTTATGTGACTGAAGGTGATTCTGGTGATGATGTTTCTGATTTATGTGATGAAAATATTTCTGAACAATTTGCTCTTATCACTAAGCAATTCAAATCTTTTCTAAAACGAAAGTTCAGAAGACCAAATGGTCAATTTCAATCAAAGGATAAGTTTAACTAAAATACTTCTCCCTCTGATAAAAAGTTTGTTCCAAGTCAGTCTTCCAGTTTCAATCAACCTAGACAATTCAATAAGGATAACAAGTTCAAATATGATCCTGAGTACAGAAAAAAGGTTAAATGTGATGCATGTTCTGGATATGGTCATTATGCTAATGAATGTGCTAATATTATGCTTAGGAAGAAAATGAACTTTAATACTACCTTAAGTGATGATTCTAATGATGAAACTGATTCTGGTAAATGTAAGCTAAGTGCTATGTCTGCTAGAATAGTTTATGATGATACATTTGATGATGATCTCGATGATTATTGGTCTGAAGCAGATTCAGATGTTCATACAACATCTGAAACAACATTCAGTCAATATAACTCTGAGATTAACTGTTTTACTGGAACTATTCTGAATGCTGAAACATCAAAATCTGCTGATTGTGACTCTGAATATCTGAACTTTAAAACTGATTTAGAAACTCAAAAACAGGTGTTGAGTTCCTTATCTTTAGAAAATTCAGATTTGAAAGAAAATCTTTTGAAGCTTGAAGTTCTTTTAACCAGAAAAGATGTGGAAATTTCTTCTTTGAAAGATGAACTTAAGTACATTACTCTAAGTTTTAAAAAGTTTTCTGCAAGCACTACTGAATTGAATGAGGCATTAATGATTGGTAGATCTGATAATGCTGGACTTGGTTTTGTGAAAACTTCTAAAAATACTCCTTTATCATGTGAACCTATTTCTTTTATAAAAGCTGGAACTTCTTTGCCTAAATCTTTGAAAGGTAAACAAAAGAAATCTGATGGTTTGTTTAAAGAGTATGTCTATTTTTACTGTGCTGGAGTAGGTCATATACATCCATATTGTTCTAAGTTAAGAAGAGACTTAAAAGCTGGAATTGTTTTACCTGATAAAATTGAACACCCTATAAAATAGGTTAACAACACTAAAAAGTTAATTCATAAAAACATGTCATGCAATGTTGTGTATACATCCTTGAAAACATGTGTTCCTGGATCTTGGTACTTTGATAGTGGTTGTTCTAGACACATGACTGGTCAACTTAATTATTTATCTGATTATACATCATGTAATGGTGGTCATGTTACATATGGAGGTGGTTCAAAAGGTAAAGTTGTTGGTAAAGGAACTTTGAATGTTCCTGGATTCCCAAAGTTGAAAAATTTATTGCATGTAAAAGGTTTACTTGCTAATCTGATTAGTATTAGTCAGTTATGTGATGATGATTTACATGTAAAGTTTGACAAGAATTCATGTTATGTGTTTGATGAAAATGATGATTGCTTAATGACTGGCAAAAGATCTGCTAATAATTGATATTTGATTGATACAAATCATACTTGTAAAAGTGCTAAAGCAGATGATATTTTCCTGTGGCATCAAAAACTTGGTCATGCTAATTATAGAAGTATTCAAAAATTGCATAGACTAGGTGTTGTTGTTGGTTTACCAGATCTTAACTTTGAAAAAAGAAAAATCTGTGGACCATGCCAGAAAGGTAAGCAAGTGAGGACAACACATCAAATGTTGTCAGCATGTACAACAAACAGGTGTTGTGAATTGATGCATATGGATCTAATGGGTCCTATGGAAACTGAAAGTTTAGGTGGAAAGAGGTATTCATATGTTCTTGTAGATGATTTTTCTAGATATACTTGGGTTATCTTTCTAAAAGAAAAATCATATTCCTTTTCTGAGTTCAAAATTCTTTACAAAAGGTTTAAAACTGTTTTATGTTTAAAGATCAGTAGGATGAGGTCTGATCATGGAAGAGAATTTGAAAACAGTTTGTTTACTAATTTTTGTGAAAAGAAAGGTATTTTGCAAGAGTTTTCATCACCTAAAACTCCTCAACAAAATGGAATTGCTGAAAGAAAGAATAAAACTTTGCAAGAAATGACAAGAGTTATGCTAACCTCAAAAAGTCTTTCTAAGAAATTCTGGGCAGAAGCTTTGAATACTGCTTGTCACATTGTGAATAGAGTCTATATTCATTCTGGTAGTAATTGTACTCCCTATGAGATTCTGAATAACAAGAAACCAAATTTGAAATACTTTCATGTGTTTGGTTGTGTTTGTTACATTTTGAATGATAGAGATCAGTTGCACAAGTTTGATTCTAAGAGTGATAAAGGATTTTTCTTAGGATATTCTAAGAATAGCAAGACATATAGAATCTATAACTTGAGAACTGATACAATGCAAGAATCTGTTACTGTGGTATTTGATGAACTTGCAAGTCTTGCAGGTAAAAGTGCTGAAGATAATGTATCAGATTTGATAGAAGTATCCAGAAATACTGATGACACTGAAGATAGTAAAAATGTTGATCAGAATCAGAATGTTACTTCAACATCTGATGCAACATTACCCAAAAGTTCAAATACTGAAAATCTGTCACAAGATTTATAGTGTCCAAAACATTTAGTTCCCTCAACAAAGATAATGAAAAGTCATCCATCAGATCAGATCATTGGAGAAGTTACCACTGGTGTACAAACTAAAAGAAGAATGAGTATTCATATCAATAACCTTGTAAGATCAGTTTGCATGTCATCCATATGCAATCAGGTAACATTTGAGTGTTATCATTCTGAAATTGAGCCTAAAAATGTGAAAGAAGCTCTTGATGATGAAAATTGGATAAATGTTATGCATGAAGAGCTTAATCAGTTTGAAAGAAATGATGTTTGGACACTTGTACCTAGACCTAATTCTCATATTAATGTCATAGGAACAAAGTGGATTTTCAAAAATAAAACTGATGAATCTGGTAATATTGTGAGAAATAAGGCTAGATTAGTTGCTCAAGGATATACTCCGATTGAAGGAATAGACTTTGATGAAACATTTGCTCCTGTTGCTAGAATTAAATCTATTAGATTACTTCTTTCTATTGCATGTTTCATTAACATTAACTTGCATTAAATGGATGTTAAAGGTGCTTTCTTAAATGGTATTCTGGATGATGAAGCTTATGTTGAACAACCTAAAGGTTTTGAAAATCTAGAATTTCCTGATCATGTTTACAAATTAAAGAAAGCTATGTATGGTCTAAAACAAGCACCTAGAGCTTGGTATGGTAGACTTACTGATTTCTTACTTGAGTTTGGATTTTTGAGAGGTGAAGCTGATAGAACCTTGTTCATTAAAAATGCTGAGAATGATATCATGGTTGCTCAAATATATGTTGATGATATTGTATTTGGTTCAACTAGTAATGATATGCTTGAGAGTTTTGTTAAAGAAATGACATGTACCTTTGAAATGTCCATGGTTGGAGAACTGAATTTCTTTTAAGGTCTTCAAATCAAACAAATGAAAGATGGTATTTTCTTTTCTCAAAACAAATATGCTAAGAATTTGGTGAAAAGATTTGGTCTTGAAACTGCTAAAACTATGAAAACCCCTATGGGTTCAACTCAAAAGTTGAGTAAAGACTTGATTGGAAAAGATGTTGATCATACTTTATATAGATCAATGATTAGAAGTCTTTTGTATTTAACTTCTAGTAGGCCTGATATTATGTATAGTGTCTGTCTTTGTGCTAGATATCAAGCTAATCCTAAGGAATCACATCTTAATTCTGTGAAAAGAATTATAAGATATGTAGCTAGAACATGTGATCTAGGTATTTGGTACTCAAAGGATACTAATTGCTCTTTAGTTGGCTATAGTGATGCAGATTGGGCAGGTGATTGTGATGACAGAAAAAGTACTAGTGGAGGATGTTTCTACATGGGAAACAACATTATATCCTGGCACAGTAAGAAACAAAATTGTGTTTCACAATCAACAGCTGAGTCTGAATATGTTACTATTGGAAGTTGCTGCACTCAACTGCTTTGGCTTAAAAAAGATGTTTGATGATTATGGGTTGAAAAGTGGTATTTTGACTATTTATTGTGATAATACTAGTGCTATCAATATTTCCAAGAATCTTGTGCAACATTCTTTGACTAAGCATATAAGTATAAGACATCACTTTATAAGAGATCTTGTAGAGGAAAGAAATTGTGAAGTTAGAATACATTTCTACTGAAAATAGCTTGCTGATATTTTTACAAAAGCCCTTGATAATGAGAGGTTTTCTTCACTTAGAAAATCTCTTGGTCTTTGCTATATCTGAACATAAACACTAGATGTTGTAACAAATGTTTCACAACATTTGAAGCAACATTGTGGTTCTGATAATATGTTTATCTGTTGTTTTACTTATGATTGAACTTTAAATGATAGTGTTATGATCTTATTGTTGAACATTGGTTTAGATACAGAGTCCTGGACATATATCTCTTAAATGCATTGAAAGATAAAGCACAACTTAGATGTGTAATCACTGAGTAACTATGGGACACGGAGCTCGCTACTACGATGTTCTCTTTTCAAAAGGTGATTAAATATACATCCATGTTTGTTCACAATCCATTGAGTAACTATGGGGCACGGAGCTCGCGACTACGGTGTTCTCTCTTGAAAAGGTGGATCAATGTGAACATGTGTTCAAAAGAAAATTTTCAAAATATGCAACACTTTGATGATGAACTTCATGCAAAATTAAGTGTTGAGATATATGTGTGGCGACATTTTGTGAAACCTTAAATGATTCAAACTTTATCTATCATACATGATTTGTTTAAATTTCTTTTTAAAGTTGAATTCGTGGTCAAACATGTTATTTAATCTAAATTGTGTTTATTTAAGTTGGATATGGTTCTTTTGTTTTTCAAAAATGTTTTTGGTGGCTTCTACACAATCACACGATCACACTTACCTTAGTGGGTGGTTATTTTGTCCCACTTTTAGTAAATTTCTGAGGTGGTTTTGTGTAATAACTTTCAAGTTCCTCTCTACTTAAGATCGATTTATCTGTGTTGTTCATTACTGAAAGCTGAAAACTTTGTTGTTGCACATAAGAACCGAGGTTTGTATTGATTTTACTGTGTGTTATTTTTATTTTTCGGTCATATACTATACTTTTCCCTCCTATTTTCTCATTGCATTATTTTAATTGCCTTTGCTTTAATCTGATTGGACAGAAATAGGGTGGGATGGCTGATAAACCAAACCCTTCGGGCTTCTCTGATCATTCACTCAAACACGCGAGCCCTTCATCTACAGAAAACCCTCCTTTCACTCCTTCTTCACCATAAACTTCAAACCCTTTGAATCTTCTTGCTGAAATGGCCGCTCAAAACCCAGAGTATGATTCCACTAATGTTGATGGATCATCGTCTTCTTCCTTACCAAAACTCACACCATACGAATCATCGAACAGATGCTCGAGAAAAACCCTCCTGTTCTTCCTAATATTTTTGTTGGCAAAAGACAAGTCAACATTAATGACTTTGTTGATCTTTCTGCTAAACCCTTAGCCACAGAAATTCCTAATGAACCTTCTCCAAAACCTGTTGAAAACCCTATTCAGAAGACCGATGTTGAGATGGACAAAGCTGATTCCTCTGATTTTGAAGGAATGGGGGAGAAACTCAAGAACATTTAATTGAAAAAGAAGCAATTGAATCCAAAAAGAGGTGGTGGGAAATGGGGAAAGAGGAGAGTGTCACAGATGAACCTTGGAAAGAAAATATATTACACTGGAAAACGTCCTAAGAGGACTGATGGTTGTGTTGATGATCCTATCACTGTAGAGGATTCAGATGAAAGAAATGGTTGTTCCAGATGTTCCTGTTGCTGAGCTAAAAGACTCAGATGATGACTTAACCATGGAGGAATTGATGGCAAAGAAAGAGAAACGAAACAAAAGGAGAAATGAACCATCTGTGAATGTTGCTCCTAATGTTGCAGAACCATCTAAAAATGTTGAAAGAGATGATTCTGAGAGAGAGGAATATGAGAAAGATGAAGCTGAGACAGATGAGTCTGAGGAAGAAATGGATGTTGAGGAAGATGACCCTGAAGAAGATGATGATGCTGAAATGTACAGGAAGATGCTGAAAATCAAACTGATGATGAGCTTGATCAACTCTTTGATGAGGTAATGGATTCTGACTCTGATTCAGATGATAAGGTTGAGCATGATAGAAAATCTGCTGTTGTTAAATCCATGCTTAAGAGATTCATTGTGGATGAAAGGATAATCAAAATGCCTGATTTTGAAGCTCAAAATCTGATAGGTTTTCTTGAGAGTATATCTCTGTTGCATGCTCTTCAATATGCCAAACCTTATTATGTGCCATGGGTTGCCGAATTTTATGTTAATCTGAAGAAGAGTTGTGGGAATAGGCAGTCTACAAATTATGGGAAAGTCAGATTCAGGTACAATGTTGTCACTCTTTCCCCTAGGCTAATTAACTGTTTTCTAAAGACTAGAAACATGGAGGATGAGTCTAGTGAACTAGATATTGGAGAAGTAATGTCTGTGATAACTGGTGGGAGATATACTGAATGGACTCTTCAATTTTCTGTTGCAAAACTGACCTCTTTATACTCTGTGATGCATAAGCTGCTAGTCTCTAATTGGTTGCCTTCCAAGAATTCTACTTTGTTAACCAAGGAACATACATTCTTGATGTACAAGATTGTACACCTGAACAAGTTCAACATGGGTCAAATCATATTTGACAACATTGTATCCTATGTTGGTAAACATTCTGAAGGAACCATTCTGACATATCCAAGCTTGATATGTCAACTCTTGGATATACTGGAGTTTGAGAGACCTAGATGTGAGAGGATCAGTGGTTATATGCCAAGTTTTGGTATATCACATGTACTGAGGGTTGGAATCTGCATTGTTGATCTACCTTTGGAAGATGTTGCACCGAAAGCCGAAAATGTTGTCCATCCTGTTGGCAACATTCCTTATATAGTAACCAGAAGAGATGGTACACCCTCTGTCACATTTACTAGTTCTTTCATTACTGATCAAATTCAATCCATCCAGCACAGCATAGATGCACTTCTTAAACAGCAAACCTTCTGTAGAAGCCTGTTTTCTACTCCAACAGGGGGAGGTTCACCTGATGATGATGGTGATGATGGTGGTGATGGAGCTGGTCCATCCGCCATGCAGAGAGAAAGGATGGTCTTGATGATCTTTGATGTTGATGAAGATGGCGCAGATGCACAAGATGATCAGAACAATGAAGCCGATGCTGATGATAGAGAGGTGGATGATGCTGTCAATAGAGCTGTCAATGAAGCTGTGAATGAAGATGTGGAAAATGTTCTTGATGGTGAACAGAATAATGTTGTTGTTGCTGAACAAGTCGTTCCTGACCCTGCACCAATTGACCCTACAACTGATGATAGCACTAATGAGGATCTGAGAAAGACTCCAGACAGGGAGAATATGTCTCCTGAGAGTATTGCTTTGCTTGATGAGATGTATGGTCATGACAATTGGTGAACAGATTCAACATAGGGGGAGTTTTTGATGTATGGGGGAGCATTTGCAGATTATGCAGATGCAGCCATTTCAATGGCCCAGTCCTTCCCCTTACTTCACTTGAAAAATTCCTTTCTGTATTGCAATCTTTTATTTACTGCTCTTTACTTTATGAACTCTGTTAATGTACAATTAGTTGATAGGTTTATGTTTCTGTCATTTACTTTATGTTGGATACTTTGGCCTAAGTACACTGCTGATGTACTTAGTGCTTGTGTTGGTTGTTTGTTTTAAATTATGATTTGGTTAAATAGTAGTTGTTATATGAATGACTATTATTTGTTTCTTTCCTGACACAAGTTCGGATGTTGTTTTTAACATCAGGTGCGTTGTAGTAGAAATGCCAAATTGGGGGAGTTTGTTGATGTTGCACGTATGTTGTTCAAGATGTTGGACAACATTCTGCACAACATCTTAAATTTGCCCTCTCTCCTAACACTGACTCTGTTTTATTAGATGTATTTTTCTATGTTTCCTACATTGCAGGTTGAAGATAATTTCGGATATTGTCAAGTGGTTGCACTGATGGAGTAAGAATAGAAAGATCATGGGTGGTTACACCAAGATCATGGAGATAGTGGAGGAGATCTTCAAGGCTATCCACACCAAGTGGATAGGACAATGCAGTTAGTTCGAAAGTCTATAAATAGACTGCATTTGTCGACATTCAAGTTTGAGTTAAAGTGAAATCCCAATTCCTCTACTCCAAACTTAAGAGAGTAGCATCCGAGACACAACCGTGAGTGGGGTGTGAGGATCGATGCTATGTCTATTTGTACTGGTCGAGTGTATACCAACATTTCCCATCAGTATTGATTTTGTCTTATTAGATCAAGTTTTAGGTTGAATAAGATCACTAGTTACTTGTTTGAATAGATTGATTTTTGGTGTGTGGTTTTTCACTACACCTTTTAGGATCTTGTAAGAGATTCGTGAGTATCTCACTACTTGTTATAGTGATGTTTTTAACCATGAGGTTCGTATAGTCTTATTATAGACTATACACAATTTTGGAAAATCCTTTACACTTCGTTTTTTATACTTTCGCTGATCATATGTTGTTTTATATGTTTCACAACATTTTCAACAACACTCTGAAAATACACGTACACGCACTTTCAGTAAAGATCCAATCAAATCCATATACTCTTTCTGATTAGTTTTCTTACCACCTTCATCTGGGTCCATTTTGAAAGAAGTCATCATTGGAATTATGGCTTCCTTGCAATTCTGAACACCATACTTAGCCAACAAATTCCTTGTGTACTTCATCTGGCAGATGAGGATCCCTGTGTGAGCTTGTTTGACTTGAAGACCTAGAAAGTAGCTCATTTGACCCATCATGAACATCTCAAATTTCCCTTTCATCAGTTTACTGAATTTCTCGCATAGCTTCTGATTTGGAGAACCAAAGATTATATCGTCCACGTAGATCTGAACCATCAGAATATCTTCACCGTCTTCAATTCTGAACAAGGTCCTATCAATTAATCCTTTGGTGAAACCATTTTCTGTCAAGAACTGGGATAGTGTATCATACCAAGCTCTGGGAGCCTGTTTCAGTCCATAAAGAGCTTTTCTTAAATGGTACACTTGGTTGCTCATTTCAAAGCCAGGAGGTTGTTCAACATAAATTTCCTCAGCTAGTACCCCCGTTTAAGAATGCACTCTTTACATCCATCTGATAAACAGTAAATCCCCTATATGAGCAAAGATAAGCCATAAAATCCTTTAAATTGTTTTATTTTTACAAATATCCCTTTGAAGAAATGCCTTACTTCGAAAGGAAATCGGCGGTGCAAAGGTTTCATCATAATCAATCCCTTCCGATTATAATTGTGAATATCCCTTTTAGCAACAAATCTTGCCTTATTTTAAGTTAAAAGTCACACATTGTGCTCATCCTTCTTGTTCTTGAAAGAGACCCACTTAGTACCAATCACATCTTGATGAGTTGGTTCGTTATTTAACCTTCAAGTTCCCAAACTTGATTTCTCTCAAATATTATTGGTCACATGTGATTTTCTAGTTTTAATACTTTCTTGCATTTGCTTGAATCCCAAATTTGCATCTTGTTGAACCGCTCGAGATTCTTCAACCTATTGAGTGGTTCCTTCAAAGACATATTACATGACAATACATTAATTAATATTTACGGGTTCACCAATTAGATGATGTCTAGTTCCGATCCATTCGATGGGTCTCCGATGATCGAATAAATATTGTCGGGTTGGATGACCGATTATTCAGTCCTTCGTCACGATTATCATTTTCATCTGAATGAGAACATCATCCTCTTCTCGATAAAGATTCATCACTAGAGACGGGAGAGGTTAATTCAAGAAATGAGTGAATCTAGGATCCACTTTGGAAATGGCATGGACATATCTCAAATGATGTTGGACTCATCATGTGTTGAAGTCTATCCGCACATTGAAAATCGGTGTTCCCCTTTTTCCGGGATATATATGGTTTAGTTCATTCCCAAGTACAATTCCATATTAAGAAATCCACATCAACAAAGTTTATTTTCCTTTGTTAATTTTTTTCACTTACCTTCCAGGGTCAAGGGCTAAGGGAATACTGGGAAGTCCTTTTGGTGAATCGTCAAACCAAAGTTGGGGAACATATATAGTGACGTATTTTTATGGCTTTTTATATGCCCTTTTGAGCCTTAATTTGATCCATTTTCATTATTCATGCTAGTTTTAATGAATTAAATTTGTACATCTTGTTCTTTCATTCCCCAACAAGAGCTTCTTCAATTTCTCTTGATCAAATGTTGACTCATCGAAGACCACGTGAGGTGTTTCTTCCACAACTAGGGTTCGTTTGTTGAAAACCCTAAATGCTTTGCTGGTTGAGGAATATCCTAAGAATATACCCTCATCTGACTTGGCATCGAAAGTTCTCAACTGACTCTTCCCATTGTTGTGTATGAAACACTTGCACCCGAACACATGAAAGTAGGAAACACGAGGATTTCTGCCCTTCCATAGTTCATAGGGTTTTCCTAAGAATGAATCTTAGTCGAGAAACATTTGTTCTGTGGTGTGACATCTTGGTGTTGATAAAAAGTTAAACACGAGGGTTGCCCTAGAAAGCGGCTTTTGTGTTGCATGCTCAACCAACATGGTGCATGCAACTTCTTTAAGTGTTATGTTTCTCCTTTCTGCTACACCATTCTGTTGTTGTGTTCTTCCAGCTGATGTCTCATGTTGTATACCAAACTCAGAGCAAAAATCAAATATAAACTGGTTCAAGAATTATATACCTTTATCTGATTTGATTTTCACTATGCTGAGACCGTTCTCATTCTGAATCTTCTTGAGAAGTTCAGGTAGCTTTGTTGTAGTTTTACTCTTCTTATACAAGAATACAACCCAGGTGAACTTTGAGTAATCGTCCACGACCACTAGAGTGTATTTGCGTCCACTGAAACTAAGAGGTGTAACTGGTCCAAATAGATCCATATGGAGCAGTTGCAGTAATCTATTGGATGGAGGCGAAGGTATCCCTTTGAATGAAGCTTTTACTTATTTTCCCTTTTGACATGCGGCACATGTCTGATCCTTAGAGAATACTTCATTTGGGAGACCTTCAACCAAGGACATCCTTGCTATCTTGTTAAGAGTCTTGAAGTTCAGATGGCTTATTCTCTTGTGCTAGAGCCAACTAGAGCTCTTTGAACTCTTAACAATCAAGCATGCATTTCTTGGACAACTGTCCCAATCTCTGTATAAATCGTTCCTTTTCTAGAGCCAGTTAGCAAAATCTGTTGAGTCACTTAATTTCGATTGTGCATTGATCCGATGAGAACTCAACACCGAATCCATTGTCGCAGAATCGTGATACGATAACAAAGTTGTGCCTTTTAAGCGTCAACGATGAAACACCAGAATCTATACATCATCGCTCACTAAGGTTCCAACTCCTCCGTAAAACCAAAGTTGTCATCACCAAGAACTCTCTGGGCCCGGGTTTCTCAATGTAATTGCTGAGGAGATGTTGACTTCCAGTCATGTGCCTTGAGCATCCACTATCTATGTACTAGATAGTTGCTTGTACACCTCCTTTATTAGCCAGATTATCCCCACTGAACTAAGATCTGGATTTTTTTTCATCGAGAAGTCAAAGGAATCAAATTTTAGGTACCCCAATAATCGATTCATCCCGGGGTTAGAAGTACCTTTTGGTTTCATCGCACAAATCCGCACCCTTGTTGAAAATAGAGGGCTTGATTTTTCTCCCATAAACATCTACATAATCATACGCCTCTTCATATGCAATCCGTCAAGATGATTATTAGTGTGAGCCTTTCGGATGAATCGAAGACTTGGGATTTTTCATTGATATTTGTCTTCTTTTTAATCCAAAATTGGTCATTATCGCTCAAAAAGGCCCCCTAGGTTTTCTTAATCAGATTGTAAGGGTAGATACGATCGCTACCAATAAAAGATTCATATCTCTTTGACATAGATGGTCTTAGCAAGATTTACCCTTAGCTTGCTTGTTAAAGCCACTACTTGATTGAGTTGACTTCAGTTGACCAATCAACCCCTAAGATCGAGATGGTCCAGACCGAGGCCTAATCTCGATTTTTAAGGACCGTCATGGGTCGAGATTATCTCATGAGGTCTCTTCATTCATATCATCGACAGAACAAGATTCTTCCGTTGATCCTTCTGGTTGATGTCCCATCGCTTAGGGTCCATTTCGCATCTATTTTCCGATCCGCACTTTTTTTCAACAATTGGGAAAATAGGTCACCGATCCTTTTCCTTATCCTCGACATGATTTGGCTTTTCATGTATCTTGATCGTATTAACTCGTTTGGTTACACTTTTCTCGATGTGAACCATTCATCTTGTAGAATCCCTATCATCCAACTTTTGAGGATCCGTATGGGTTCTCATACCCAATTCTTCTTATCAACGGTTGGCGATTTAAAATAGTTGTTCAGATTTTGAACGGTCTTAGATGATTTTGTGAAAACCTCTATTTTCTTCGCAAACCGGCCCTCCTCGAGTTTTTTGATTCTCATGCATTCTAAGAGTTCATCAAACTTAGCTTTCAAGGACTTTGAGTTCTCCAAATTTTGTTGTTCATTGAGAGTCAATTGATCCTTAATCGAATTTTAATCCCGATCGAGTAACTAACTTTCAAAAATTCCAAATCAGAGTCATCTTCCAACAAATTTTTTTCTCATCCATCCAAAATGATTTTAGTTTAATCAATTTTTACTTGCCTCAATTTCTTTTACAAGTTTTATATTCTCAAATTTCTTAGGTTATCGTTCTCAACTTTCACTCGTATAAGTATCTATTGCATTAGAGAGATCATCAAGCAATTGGTCATTGTAGACCTCCAGGTTAATCTCACCAGGAGATGTGCTCAGCACAACAGGTGTAGAACAAGGAACCACAGAAGGTTTAGAGATTACCTCAGATTGATTTGTTTCTCCGCCATAAGATAGATGTAATCGCTTGATTATACCAAGGTCATCGATGAGAAGTTCATATCATCGACATCATCGCCAGGTAATCGTCGTTGAACCGTCTCAATTGCAGAAATCTTCAAAACCATGAGTAACCCGAGTCATCCAATATTAAGGCGTAAAAGAATCATTAATGAATTATATTGTGTTGTAAGAACCATTGCTTTTCTGTCTCGAAACCTTTGTTCTCTTATGTTCCACTTTTTCTCTCTCTCATTGGGAGTTTTATTGGAATTTTGTCGAGGCAATCAAAGATCATTAAATAAAGTGACTGGTTTCGATTTTTATATATTTTATCATACCAAATCTTGCAAGAAAGGAATTTTACGATTTAATTTAGAAAAACTGCCTTGTAACAAACCCTTGAGTCTCCGTTAATTAGATAGAAATTTCCTCTCGATTGTAGAGAATCTTTTCTTCAGAAGATCTTTGTAGTGAATATTTAGAGACTTTCCGCCTTATGTCTCGTAATCGTAACCTCTCTTCTCGATCTCTCATCTCGCTTTGATTTCTCTCTGCGATCATCTTTCCTTTCATTTCTATGATCATCTTTCCGTTCATCTCTTCTGTTATCCCTATCATCTGAAGAACGATACCTTTCTTGTGATCTGCAGAAGATCTTCGATCTCTTCCTCTGCTTCGTCGATATTCGTCGTAAAACTTTATGTACTTGCCCATCTGAACATTTGTTCGTTCAAGTTTTCTAGTGAGTAGTGTAATCTGCTCGGCCCGGCCGATGATGTTTCCAATCGGTTCAACAATTATCTTTTATGAATCGCTTCTTTATTATTTGCTTGAATGCAAGAAGATTTAGTTGAATTTGCATGAAGATAGCCTTCAAAATACAAGAGGACATCATCTCGATCCTTGTCCTCTCAAATCAGTCGAACTCAATGGGCTTTCAAACCCAAGATTAGGTCATTTGGCTTCATGGTAGCAATATCTTGACAATCCTTAATCACGGTCACCTTGGTATCCCATTTCTTGGTCAATGATCTGAGAATCTTGTAGTTGATATCCTTATTTGGCATTACTCGTCCTAGATCACGAAGTTGGTTGACTCCACGAGTGATCCTACCATCAAATTGATCAACTGTTTCATTCGGTAGCATCTTGAGTTTCTCAAATACCACCAAATTTAACTTGCGCAGATCTTTGTCCTTAACTGCTCATTTCTCTCGCAGATTTTTAGCAAGTGTATCCCAAACTTCCTTAGTTTTCTTCAGGTACTTCACTTTCTCTCGTGTAGTAGCATCCATATTTTTCATGATGAGATGTCTGGCAATAGTATCCAGATTTGACAGTTTCCTCTCATCTGCATCCATCAGAGAGGGACTTTATTCCCAAAAATAAAATTCTTGCTCCAACCCCGGTTAAATAGGATCTCCGCTTCACCGGGTTATAGTGATAGATGATAATCGGCCCTATCTCAAGAATCTCATCCATTCTGTTGTTTATCACCCCCAGATGGTCTCTCATGTCGATAGACCAATCTGCATACTCATCAATAAAAAACATGGGTAAATTATGATGCATACCTAAAGTGTTATCCATGCTTGTGGTGATTTTGAAAAGTATGAGTTTTAAAAATGGTTTTCAAAGATCATAAACCAACGCAAATGACCACAAAGGTTCTTCCTCAAGAACCGGTATGATATTCAAAGTCGTTGGTCTACCAAAACCTGTGAAGAACCCTTTAACTTATACCACGTTGGTAGGTCCCGAATGGTTTTTAAATAATTTCTAGACCAATGAAAAGGTGGAAGTCTAGAGGGAGAGGTGAATAGACTTCCAAATTTTTTTTGGAATCGTGTGATATGCAAAGTATGCTCGATCGAGTCACGAAAAAAAGGTTGTTTCGTGAATCAAGATGGATCGATATCGACTTCTTGATCTGTATGAACCGGTTCATCGGTTTGGCGTCCTATCGGCTTTAACTGCGATGGTGCGGAAGATTAGTTAACCCGTGTGAAAACCAGTTTTATTCAATCAGATTCCGATGCAATTTGTTTTAAGATCAGATGACTAAAGTGTCGAAATGAGGTCTCTTGGGAATCGATCTTTACAATTTTTTAAGATATTCTTTACGCCAGAAAGAATTCATTTTCCACTAAAGATGGATATTTTTGGTTACTTTGATGTTAATCCATCGAACCGATAGGAATATGCATAAATCCAAAAGAGGATCCAAAGGTTGATAACAAGGTGTGATATTTACCAAGATGGCATTTGAGCCCCGGAACGGGCTAAAGAAGTGTTAGAAAAAAAGCAAGATAAATGCACATAGATTTATAGTGGTTCGGATAACTTGTCCTACATCACTCTTCCCTATCAGCAGGGGCACCAACTTAACGAACTGGACTTAGTTTAATGTGTTAGTCCAACACATTACAAGCAATAGATGTTTCACGAGATCTCACTCAACTAATCCCAGAAATTAGATCTAGAAACCCTATACTGAAATCTTTCTATAACAAACTTAACCTAAATTTTGTTTGGGTATAAGATTTGTAATGTTCCAACTGGAGTACTATCCTATCTTCTAAGTAGCCTAAGGCTGGAGGATAAGTATTCTATGCTAAGAACAATGCGATGAACACTTGAGAATAAATCTTGAGTTTGTTTTCTTCGTGCGGAAATCTTGATAGCTTGAGCTTGATTATAATTTCTGTAACCTTACTATGAAGGTTTGATCCCATATTTATAGGCACAAAATCGAACTAGCCGTTGGAGAGCAATTCGAATTTCGGTCTATTTTAGGTAGGTCTCCCAGAGGTCGATTTGACGAATAATAAGAAAAGCTTTTCAGGAAACCTTTAAAGCGGCATGGCCGAAAGCATGCAAGCTTGTCTTTTCTAGCCGTTTGACTCTGAAACGCCTTCTCAACTTTGAAGTAAGTCCGGCAAATAGATTTGTCGATTAAGTTCGTTATGCAACAACTTGTGTTGTCAACTTCTTATTGGCTATCAAGAGGTACACTTTTTGCAGGTCAAACAAAACCGAGCATTAATTAGCAACAAGGTTGACATTCTTCTTGTCTGAACACTTGGCTTGTACTAGGTAGCATTAAAGTAGTCACAATTTTGATAACTCGGTATTCGGGCCAAGGACCGACTAATTCGGGGGACTAGAACCCACCGTTCACTAGCGGGGGCCCCACTTCAAATCAAATCTAAACACTATATGGACTGACCCATCTCAAAAGTTAATCGCACTTTAGGGGGTTCGAATCTGAGACCTAATGAGGAGCACACTCCTAAGTCCCAAACCTGATCTATCTACCTGACTTAGGTCATCTGATTGTAAGTTGTCTTAGCACAACTTGTTGACCTTTCCTTGTTGTCATCTGATGTAGCTCTTCTGGTTGGTCTTCTGTCTTGAAGTCTTCTGATCTTCTGCTTGTCTGCTTTTTGACTTGTTTGCTTCATTCATTAGATCTTCAGCATATTCGATCTTCAACTTATATGATCTTCTGATCTTCAAGATTTAACCTATACATATTGAGTTCCCCCTTAATATGTGACCTATCTGTTACATCAGTTGTCTATACATTTCAGCTGGTCATCTTATCTCCTATCTAGATCATCAGTCAGCTAACAGGTCTGACTGGTCCTATTACATTATCTGTTTTGGAACTTCCATCAAAACTACAAATTTTCCAACAAGATGGTCTCAAATATTCTACGTTCTGCCCACCTTTCGATCCTCGTCAACGGCACGGCTCATGGTTATTTCTCGTGTTCTCGTGGGGTACGTCAGTGGGATCCTTTATCCTCTCTTCTCTTCTGTCTTGCTGAAGAAGCTCTTGTCCGTTGGATTGATCATAGCATTCACACTTCCAGACTCATTGTCCATTGAGGTCTACCACGTCACCTTCTCTATGTTGATGATATTATGATCTTTCTGGAGGCCACTCGGGTGAATGGGAGGAACATTAACCAGCTTCTCCATGACTACGGTAACATTTCGGGTCAGATGTTAAGCCCACCGAAGTCTCGGATTTACTATGGTGATAAGGCTTCCTCTGGCATGAAAGGTTATATCAGACTCCGCACCTCTATCACTACTGGCTCTCTACCCTTCACTTACCTTGGGGTTCTGATTTTTCAGAAGTTCTCTAGATGGAAAGGTAGCTCTCTTTCCCTCGCAGGCAGACGTTGTTTGATTAACAGTGTCATCGCTAGCTCTTTGGTCCATACGATGATGGTGTACAAATGGCCTGGGTAGCTCTTGCATAAGATGGAGAAGGCCATCTATGGTTTTCTGTGGAAGGGTGACATCACAAAGCAGGGGTCTCTTAATGTGGAGTGGAACCGCTGTTGTGCTCCTATTGCAGAGGGGGGGTTGGGCCTCCGATCCATCCGACTTGCGAATGCTTCATTCATATGCGAGTTGACTTGGGACATTCTTACCTCCTCTGATGAGCACTCTTGCTTACTTAGGGAGCGATATTTCACCTCTGATGGGAAGCCACAGAATACCCAATGCCAGTCCTCAATCCGTTCGGCTCTTCATTCGCATGTGCAAAAAATCCACGAGGGCTCGTACTGGTTGATTGTTCATCAGTCGAAGTTCAAGTTATGGACAGACAATTGGTTAGGTTACCACATTGCTGACAGGCTCTCTATCCCTCTGGACATCCTTGCTGATCTCGACTGTACAGTAGGGGACTACTTTGTGGAGGGAGTGTGGTACTTCACTACCTTCTTCATCAAGCATCATCTGGATGTAGTCCTTGATATTCTTCAGACCCTGATTCATGAGAGGGACCAGTGGATATGGCCTGTCTCGGGCACGGGTACTCTTACTTCCAGACAAGCTTATGATCTCTTGAGGGACCCCTTACGTCCGGTTCGCTGGGCTTCTTAGTTTTGGGCCCCCTTCATCCCTCAGATGCGGAGCACTACCATTTGGAGAGCTATATGGGGAAAACTTCCCACCTCGGAGGCCTTTTGCCGCTACGGTTCCCCTGGCCCCACTGCATGCCCTCTCTGTTTAGAGGCTTCAGAGACACAGGAGCACATCCTTACTCAGTGCAGGTTTACTCGTTCTATCTATACTTCTATCTCTGATATCTTTAGTGTTCAGCTCTTCTATGATACGGGCTTCTCCGATTTGGTCTTACAGGCACAACGGCTCCCTCAGAGCAAGCAGATACATAACCTCTGGCGCCTTACGTTTGTCACGATGGTTTGGGTTATTTGGTCTACTCGGTGCAAGGCTGTTCATGAAGACATTGCTCCTTCGCACCATGGGTGCATGACTCTTATTCTTAGCTTGGTTTGTGAGGCTCAGCACTTCAAGCTCGGCTCGACACACGGGATAGATGACCTACTGATTTGCCGAAAGCTGCAAGTCCCGAGTGTTCCACGGCCGGCGAAGACGACTACTGTGGTCAGATGGAGGCCCCCCTCCAGGGTGCTACAAGCTAAACGTAGATGGCAGTGTTGCTAATGGGAATATCTATGCTGGGTGCGTCGTCCGGAACTCAAGAGGGATGTTTGTTGCAACCTTCTCGGTTACTCTTGGCCAGGGTATTGCCTTGGATGTGGAGATACTTTCGGGTATTTATGGGTTTGTCTTTGCTAGATCCATGGGTTGGACAAACCTCTGGATCAAGTCTGATAGCACAATTGCAGTCAAGGTCCGTACTAGCAGCGGGAGAGACTTACCATGGCGGATCAAGGCCAATTGGGCGAAGTTTGAAGATGCTCATCGATAGGTTTCCCTTACAGTGTCACATATCTTTCGAGAGGAAAATTCTATTGCCGATAGACTAGAGAAACTCCATAGGGATGATGTATGGATCGGGGGTTGTCTCGACTTCCTAGCGGATTTGCTTTTTTCTGATATGAATAAGGATTACTTCTACCTTTCGAAGTAGTTCTTTGTTTTAGAGGAGTAACCCTTTTTCCCTTTACTAGGGGTTTTATCCTAGCAAGGTTTTTAGTGTGCCTGCGGCCTCTGATATAACCTGTGTACTTATGGCTTTAGATTTTTTTATTTTTTATTTTAGGTCCTGCTTATTTGCCATTATTATTTACCCTTATATTTCTTTTAGAATAAAGACAAGTCCATATATGATACTTTACATAAGTATAGCTAATATTGTTCGCAATAGATAATGTAAGGAACATATTATTTAAGCATCAAGTGGCACGATTAAGATTATAATTTCTTAACTAATATTTATAATTTATAAATAATTTAGAAACTCTCTACTCCCTCTGTCCCACAGCACATTGCATATTTTCTTTATTGGGACATCCCACAACACTTTGCATGCCTAAAAAATGAAACTCCTCATTAAAATATTTAAGCTTGAATTGTAAGTGTAAATCCTTAAAAAAATATAGAAATTTTATAATATCATTCTAGATTAAATATAAAATATTCGTCCGAAAACTGAAAATTGCAAATTTAATAATGATGTTAACAAAGAATGCATTACAAATAAATATATATATATATATATATATATATATATATATATATATATATAATTATGTGATAATCAAATAAAAATTTTAGTATTGATTTGAATTAAAATATTTCAAAATATAGTCAACGTTGAATCCTTAATCGGTGTTATGCAACAAAGGAAACTATAAATTAAATTTGATGTAATTTTTTAATTTTGTATGATAATTAAATGAACTTTAAGATTGGAATCTTGCTAATTTATTTGGTCAAGTCTAGATTGTGTAATTCTAAAAAAATGTAGGCGAAAATGACAGGAAAATGTTATAATTCTAGAACTTGGTTGAATTTGAGAATAATTTCTCTAAAATACAAAGAATGAGTTGTCGTTGGAAGTCAAATAGAAGTCTAATCAGTTTTACTATGAATTTAATAGACATTTTGAAAATCAATTAAGCTTTTTTTTTTACACCATCAATTAAGCTTCTTGATATATGCAAAATACGATTGTGATCCTACATAAAAAAAAATTGATATGAGAAATTCTGGATGATAACATTAATACAACTAACTTCAATTTATTTTAATCATAGATTCGCTTAATAAATCAATAAAATCAAGGACTGATTAACTATAATCACTAAAATTAAACTGCATGGTGTCAAAAAAAATCAAATTATGGACCAAAATTTAAGAAATGATGTTTAGTTAACCTTATCAATAATTGTGATATAGTATGAAATAATTGGAATTGAATCGTAATTTAAGGAATATGATTATAAAATTAAGGATATAATTTAAATTACATAATTGAAAAATTGATTTTCAACTAAATCTTTAAGTTAGAATAAAATTCGGAACTTTAAAGAAATAATCAGTCGAGAATTATGGACCAAAATAAATCCAAATAGTAATTATATAATTCAAAATTTAAAATTTAAAATTCAACGATTTAAGATTGCAAAAATGAGAGTGTTTTTTGGAAATTATGTAGCGAGAATTATGGACAGAAATTAGAGAAATATTGTGTACTTGACCTGATCAATTAATATTTTAATTCTTATAATTCCAAAATTTAATAAATTAGTGACTGAAATTTAAGAAATTTTGATTATATACATTATTAATTAAAATTTGGCAAATGAGTTAAGGAATTTTTTTATCAACATTAATATTATGGGTTTATGTATTTGAATAACAACATAATTTAAATCTTTAGTATTCTTTAAGTAAATTCAAACTCAATATTTAGGCAAATCATTTAACTATTTATTATAATTTTTATCTTCCTACATAATCTAGGTAATTTATCAAATAATTAGAAATATAAAATTAATTATCAAATTAATTGTAAATGGTAAATCATTTAACTATGTATAAAGTATATATATAAATTAAATAAGATCGATAATCTAAGATAAATAAAAAAATCATGAAATATTATGAGAAAACAATCTATTGATCAAGAAATATTGTGAGAAGAAATCTGTAAATAAAAACAATAAAATACATAATGAAAAGAAAAAAAAATGAATGAAATAAGAACAACAACAAAACACATAATAAAACCAATCAATTACCTGGAAAAAAACGATATAAGAACAATTTAACGATTGAAATAATAAAACATTCGGTCATTTAAAAAATAAGATCAGAGATGAAAGAGGATACCATATGAAGAGCAAATGAAGGAGAGGAAATTAAGAGAAATCGCATGCAAATAAGAATGGAAAAAATGAATGAGAGATGTCACAATTTATAGAAAATAGAAGACAAAATCAATGGTTGATATCAAAACAACACTCTAAATGAATGAGATTAGAGAGATTTGAAATAGAAGAATGTGGCTTTGCCACATCATTACCATATCATTTTATGACTTGTCACATCATTTTATATAGGTTTTGCATTATAGAGTTTACTAGTGCTAGACGTATTATGCGGACTGAAAGAAATTTCTTACATATAATTAAATTAATTTATTTTTCATATATTTAGTTATTTATGTACTCCTTCCGTTCCATAACACATTGCATATTTTCCTTATTAAATGCGACGTCTCACAACACTTTGCATACTTAAAAAATGAAACTCCTCATTAAACTTCACCCTCACAATATTCACACAAAATGTCATTACTTTTGGGACCTACACATACACTCAATCAAACTATTTTATATACTTCATACATAAAAGTTTACAAAATTATTCACCAATGTTGTAGCCATAATAATAGCCAAGAGCCACATGGTAAATAGTTATGACATGGCAAATGGTGGTTACATGGCAGTCAGAACCGAGTTCAGCAGTAAAGTACGAAAATGCCAAGGTCGGCCCTCATAGGGCGACCTAGCGACGAGCAAAGAAGATCGAGCTCGCCTTAACGAGCGACCTCCTCCGAGAACAGTCCACGAGCAAGGTCGACAAGCACGGTGCAAAGAGATAATCTGACTTTACTTTCATACTTTTAGATTAAATTGGCTCCACGAGCCCATGTTCAAAGGCCCATTTATGGCCCATTAGGGATGTTTTGTATACTTTGTAATCTCTATATAAAGAGGAGAACCCCAAGGGAAAAGAGAGAGAGACGAAATAGACACAAAAGTATAATAAAATAATCCTGGCTTGACATGCCCCCAGACATAGTCCTTTCGGACGAACTGGATCAACAAATTATTGTTCTCTTTACATTTTCATTGATTATTCATTCGTTATTTCATTAATTGTTTGTTTGTGACATAGACGTAAAATCTATGTTACAACAATTGGCGCCGTATGTGGGAAACACCTAATGAATTTTCATTGAATATTCGTTAGGACCCAAAAACAGAGAATCAAAACGATAACACTCACTGTTCATCGTTCATCGATAATAAAAAAATAAAAATAAAAACCGAAAAAGTTCATACATCCTTGTTGTTTTCAACCAAGAGTTTCATGAATTACTTACAAAATTCATACACCAATCGTACATCATTAGTCCAACATTCATACATGATTTTGGATTACAAATCCATCATACATTCATGGGCCATCATCATCAACACTCTTCTACAAAAGATTTCAGAAAAAATCACGTTTCATACAACCTGCCTTCACAAAAAATAAACCAAAATCAACCCATTCCCGAGTCAATGTCTGTATCAATGTTTCCACTTTCGTCAAACCTGTGCATTTAATTCATCAAAGATTAATAAACCCACTCTGGTCCGAGGACCGGTCGAAGCCTAATCGGCCGGAATCCACACCATTTCACCATACTTCCCCGGCACTGGCCTGATTCACGTGTCAACATTTGAGCAATCCACAAACACAATTTGCCAGGGATGGCGCCGCTACACCCAGCAACGCTGGCGCTACTCGCCCGAATTTTATCGTCTGGGTCAGAGGCCGCCGCCCTCCGTAGCCAGGAATCACTTCATCTCAGTCGCGCCACCCAGTCGAGCCGCTCTGCCGAGTACCAAGGTCAAAGGCCCATCGCTTTGCCACTCCCGTCTCGCCCGCCCGCGCCCAAGGCCGCTGCATCTCGTCTGCACTATTCGACCACCACCATAGCTCTATGATTCGAAAATCTCGCAACTCGCTTCCTAAATCGAAGCCCACCACTGCATGGCCACTGTGCTCAGCCACTCCACCGCGAAGCCGCCGCAAGGTCGCGTCTGCCTCTCCACTTCAACACGACGCTAAGTTGTGGCCAGGTCGTCGCGTCGCTCCGTCGGTTCCGCTGCGTGACTTCGTTGCAATTACAGGAGTCCGGCATCTCAGCCGTTGTTTCGGGTCCCAGGAGCCTCGCCACCGCCAGAGACCGCCGCCTCGAACACCACCAAGCCGCGTTCACACGACGCGTGAATTGGGGTCCAAATTCTCGGCGATGCGCGATTTCAGACGGAGGGTAGGGGCGTCGATTGGGGGCACGAGATGCGCGATGCCAGCAAAATTGGGAAAGAGGCGTGTTTTCCTGTAATTGAATGGCGATGCGCATGATTTCTGGTCCAATTGCAGATTTGGTCAAAGCAGGTGCGTGATTCTCTCTTATGAAGAAGAAGAAGGGGAAGTAGAGCGGATTACGATTTCAGGGAAATCGGTGAAAAATAGGCATGACCTAACCCAAGTATATTGGCTTCATGAGAAATTTTCAAGTTCAAAAAACAAAATGGGCTCGGGTCTGATAATTGGAAAAATACCTGTGACTCTCGCAAAGGAAATCGTGACTGCACACGAAGTTCTCTAAAGGCACTCAAATAATTTACTGACAAATTTTTAGCTTCACTCACATCAGGTTCTATTTCATTTACTTCCTTTTAATATATATCACAAGTGTTCATACTTTCATATATATTAAAAGGCGGGGGCATATGTGCTCATATCTCGAGCTATTCGAGTTAAGTTCAGAAAATTAGTTGACGTTAGAAACTCAAAACTAGCATGTCTAAATTTGGAGGGTTAATTAAAACAAATTCCAAATTATTTTTCTTTCACTAATAACATAAACCCTCAAAAAGGGACTATCACAAAATTTATCTACGAGCACTCGAAAGTCTCATACAGATGAAACAAACTTCCAATTTGGCTTCAAGCTTAATCGTATCAAGCAACTAAGCTAAGTTTTCAAAATTCACAAAGTCATGGTCTCAAATAAGCAGACCCGACAACTTCAAGATTTAAAAAGTCGCGGTCTCAAACAAGCAGACCCAACAAACTCGAGTTAACAAGGTCGCGATATCAAACAAATGGCCCTGTCGACCCCGATGAACACAAGGGACATACCAGAAGGCAATCAAGTCGCAACATAAATAAGACGACAAAATAAGTCCTTCAAATAACAAATCAAAAGGGAGTTGTAATCTCAATAAAAAAACCACCAAAACGACATCACGGATGTCTCAAATCCGAGGGCACACCGGCCCAATACTCCAGAATCACAGTCCACCTGTAAAGATTTCCTACACTGTGCTCAAACTTAGGGAGGTCGCATAAGTAAAACATCGAACCTCCCAAAGTACGACTTTCGACATACTGGCGGCGAGATCGCCACCCTGAGTGGTACGGTCCTCCCCCGACTTTGTAAGACGACTAAGCAAAAGTACATGAATAAGCCGCATACAAGTAAGACGACAAGTTCAATTAAATCGCGTTGACAATAAGATGATAAAAACAAATGCAATTTTAAAAGTCGCATAAGGAAATCAAGTCACACATCTACAAAGGGAATCAAGTCTTCAACGATGGCCGTCCCCATGGCGCTGGCCGCCTACTCGGCGTTGGCCGCCTCCTCAACCTGCCCGCCTCTTGGGCTCTGGCATCCCGCCTTCGTGGCGATGATTTTATCCGCCTCTAAGGCATCGCCTTCCCGCCTCCTCGGCGCTGGCATTCCGCGTTCGTGGCGATGATTTTATCCGCCTCTAAGGCGTCGACCTGCCCGCCTCTTCGGCGCTGGCATTCTGCCTTCGTGGCGATGATCTTGTCCGCCTCTAAGGCATCGACCTGCCCGCCTCTTCGACGCTGGCATTCCGCCTTCGTGGCGATGATCTTATCCGCCTCTAAGGTGTCGACCTGCCCACCTCTAAGGCTCTGGCATTCCTCCTTCGTGGCGATGATCTTGTCCGCCTCTAAGGGGTCGACCTACCCGCCTCTTTGGCGCTGGCATTCCACCTTCGTGGTGATGATCTTGTCCGCCTCTAAGGTGTCGACCTTCCCGCCTCTTCGGCGCTGGCATTTCGCCTTCGTGGCGATGATTTTATCCACCTTTAAGGCCTCACCTGCCCGCCTCTTCGGCGCTGGTGTTCCGCCTCCTACGGCGATAATTTTATCCGCCTTCTCGCCTCCTCGGCGCTGGCATTCCGCCTTCGTGGCGATGATTTTATCCACCTCTAAGGTGTCGACCTACCCGCCTCTTCGGCGCTAGCATTCCACCTTCATGGCAATGATTTTATCCGCCTCTAAGGCGTCGACCTGCCCGCCTCTAAGGCACTGGCATTCCGCCTTCGTGGCGATGATCTTGTCTGCCTCTAAGGTGTCGATCTGCCCGCCTCTTCGGCGCTGGCATTCCGCCTTCGTGGCAATGATCTTGTCCGCCTCTAAGGTGTCGACCTACCCGCCACTTTGGCGCTGGCATTCCGCATTCGTGGTGATGATTTTATCCGCCTTTAAGGCCTCACATGTCTACCTCTTGGCCCGGTGTTCCGCCTCCTACGGCGATAATTTTGTCCCCTTCATCTGGCATTGACCAGCCCACCTCTTTAGTGTCGTCTTTCTGCCTACTCGGTGAGATTCACTTACTTTATTTGTCACCAGCCAATAAAGTCGCAAACAGCTCGACCAAAAATAGTTGACAACGAGCACAGATAAGACTCGTACAAAGAGGCTCACCTGAAAGTACTAGCACATAAAAGACTCGTACAAAAAGGCTCACCTCAAAGTATGAGCACAGACAAGACTCGTACAAAGAGGCTCACCTCAAAGTACGAGCACAGACAAGACGTACAAAGAGGCTCACCTCAAAGTACGAAAGACATGGAAAAGACTTCAGACAAAGAGAGGCTCACCTCAAAGTACGAAAGACAAAAAGACTTCAAAAAAGGCTCACCTCAAAAGAGGCTCAGACCTCAAAGCAGAGGTTCACCTCAAAGATAGACAAGACTCGTACAAAGAGGTTCACCTCAAAGTACGAGCACAGACAAGACTCGTGCAAAGAGGCTCACCTCAAAGTACGAGCACAAAAAAGACTCCTACAAACAGGCTCACCTCAAAGTACGAGCACAGACAAGGCTCATACAAAGAGGCTCACCTCAAAGTACGAGCACAGACAAGGCTCGTACAAAGAGGCTCACCTCAAAGTACGAGCACAGACAAGACTCGTACAAAGAGGCTCACCTCAAAGTACGAGCACAGAAAAGACTCGTACAAAGAGGATCACCTCAAAGTACGAGCACAAAATAGAAAATCAAATACCTACTAAGTCGCAATTCTGACCAGCGACCAAGGCTCTCGACTAGTCCAGCCACTCGACGAGCTCAATCCCAACAAATAGCAATTTTAGATGACTAACGTCCTTACAAGCAGCGAGCACAAGATTAAACCCCCGACTCGGGGGCACGAGGGAGAATCGGCCTGCTAAAACATGACCATGTGTGATGTTGAAGATCCAAACTTAACACCAAAAATATTATCATCAAAGTGTGAACAATCAACGCCTCATGAAGGCATTTATGAGCATGCACAGGGGCAAAGAATGTGACCTCAAGTACCACAATCAAATGAGTCATATTGAAACAAAGATCAAGACCGACCTCCGAACAAAGTCGAAGTTAGCTCTTGGGGGCAATTGTTGTAGCCATAATAATAGCCAAGAGCCACATGGTAAATAGTTATGACTTGGCAAATGGTGGTTACATGGCAGTCAGAACCGAGTTCAGCAGTAAAGTACGAAAATGCCAAGGCCGGCCCTCATAGGGCGACCTAGCGACGAGCAAAGAAGATCGAGCTCACCTTAACGAGCGACCTCCTCCGAGGACAGTCCACGAGCAAGGTCGACAAGCACAGTGCAAGAGATAATCTGACTTTACTTTCATACTTTTATATTAAATTGGCTCCACGAGCCCATGTTCAAAGGCCCATTTATGGCCCATTAGGGATGTTTTGTATACTTTGTAATCTCTATATAAAGAGGAGAACCCCAAGGGGAAAAAGAGAGAGAAGAAATAGACACAAAAGTATAATAAAATAATTCTGGCTTGGCATGCCCTCAGACGTAGTCCTTTCGGACGAACTGGGTCAACAAATTATTATTCTCTTTACATTTTCATTGATTATTCATTCGTTATTTCATTAATTGTTTGTTTGTGACATAGACGTAAAATCTATGTTACAACAACCAAGACTCTTCTCATTATATCTTTTTCTTAAAGTATGTGCCCAAAAGTCCCCGCAATGTGTTGTGGAACGTGGAAGTGTTTTTTAATTGTAAAACTGATAATGTGATCTAAATGTGCAAAATGAGATTTTACATATCATTATACTTTATTTTTCTATAATAAACAAATTAGTTCAAAATTGTATATTTCAAAATCAAATACATCACACACAATTACAAATTTTAAAAACTTATTTATAAACAACATTTGTTATATACTTGCATGGTTTCACATCAAAACTAAGAAATAGGATTTTCCATCCTCTTTTACTTTTGAATTTAGAGAACTGCAACATATAGTTGTCCATGTGTGAAAACCGGCTTTGGAAGATACAAACACAGAACAGACAGTAATTGACCGACTTTTATTTATCTCCACCACAACAAATAACAAAATTGAAAATTATCTCCTCTTTAACTTTAAGGACATTGGTTGGTCCGAATTATTATGTTAATATGTAATATAAAAATAAAAAATACTTAAATTTAAAACTTAATTAGATCTACTTTGTCAAATAATTGATCTTTCTTAAAATCCTTTATGATTCGATCGAGATTCATCTTAAATACTCGACAAAGGATGTCAGACATGTCTACGTAATTTAGTTCTTTCACATTCAACTCAATAATCTAGCAGTCTTTAGCTATTTGAGGTTGCATGTAATCATGATTAATAAATTCGGATATGAATAATGGTTGTATATTGTCATGGCATCGTGGAAGTTTGAAGCATGTATCGTGGACCCCCGGTAAATAACGACGAAATGAATTTTTTATTTGTTGAAGATGGTTGAATAATACCTTGTTCCACTACACAGTTGTCTCCAGTCGGATACACGGACTCGGATTTCCAATCAGATATAGATTCCAGAAAATCTACCTCGGGTAGTGTGTTTTGTCTGGGGGGAGGAGCTGTAACATGGAGAAGCTTTAAGCAGAAATGCATCGCAGATTCTACCATGGAAGCAGAATATGTAGCTGCTTGTAAAGCAACGAAAGAAGCGGTGTGGCTCAAGAACTTCCTAGTGGACTTGGACGTTGTTTGAATTTGCCCAGCACAATCACGGTTTTTTGTGATAATGCCGGAGCAGTTGCAAATTCAAGGGAACCGAGAGCCCACAAGGCCAGCAAACACATTGAAAGGAAATACCATCTTATACGAGAAATCGTTAAGAGAGGAGATATAGAGGTGGCAAAGATCGTGTTGGAAGACAACCTAGCTGATCCATTCACAAAGGGTCTTCCTCTGTTAACATTCGAGAGACATGTGGAAGGAATGGGTGTTAAGAGCGTTGCCAATCTGCTTTGAGTATAAGTGGGAGATATATTATTAGGTTGATGTAGGTGACATTAGATGTCATTGTATAATACATTAGACGTGTTGTGGTATACTTAAAAGCAGACTTTGAGTATAAGTGGGAGATTGTTGGGGTTATATGTGAAAGTATGCTTTTACTTTGTATAACCTATGTATTAAACACTTATTTACTGAAATAAATTATTTATCATTGTTGCTTTAAATATGATTGAATGTTATATATATTTATTGCAAACCGTTCATATAATAGCACATGTTACATTGTAGTTAACGTGGTGATACCAGATCACAGAAGATCACGTTAACAGTCCCTTGTAAACTAGTCCGTGTTTCACAACCTAGATAGACCCGAACAGTCTATTGGTAGAAGTTGATGTGTAAGTCTCAGATTGGCTTGTCTTGACCAAGAGATTACACTAGTGCATTCGATGTGCTGAAGCGGACCTGCAGAGAGGATAAACTCATTCGCACTGACTTAAGGGATGAAGAGTTAGACCTCAGTGGTTGTTGATTTCTTAATCTCTGTCACTTAATAAAGACCATGTGCGATTAGTAATTATTGCTTTGACTTATAAATGGGAAGAGAATCATTGAGACTTCGATACCCTATATCTTGGACAATAATATTAATTGTACGACGGTTGCTAAGATTAATACAGAGAATCGTGTGCTTGCAAAGTCTTGCGTGATTGGTCCCCTTGGTGGGCTCGGAACCTTTATCACCAAATCTTTCAAGTGGAATTAATTTTCCGGTATGGATAATAAAGCTGAGTTGTCCTTACTCCAAGGATAAAGATATTAATTAATATAAAGCTTTTCAGTGGCTTAATTAATTAGTGGACTAAATAAACTTAAACACGGGAAATAATGACCGGGAGCCATATTACAGTAATATGGGTTAAGATTGGATAGTGCAACATTAATTATATAGTGGTATTAATTAATATTAATGGGCTGAATTATATTGTGGCTCAATATTGGAATTCAGAAGTCCATTGGAAGGTCCATCTTAATTCTCCTAAAGGCCCCTCAAGTAGCCCAATTATAGTCCAATAAATAAAAGATGCTTAAAATAAAAATAAATTTTGTTGCCTAATATTTTTGTAATTTTCGAAATTAATAAAGAAAAGAGGGAGAAGAATTTTTCTTCAAAATATTTTATGGAAAGGATATAAGTATTCTTGGAATACAAGATTATCTCATAAATTCAAGAAAATCTCTCACTTGGCTTCTTTATGGGTAATTTTTGAAAATCATGTATAAGAAAGGGAATAAAGATTTTCTTGGAAAGATTTTATGGAAAAAGATATGTATTCTTGGAATACAAGAATATCTCATAAATTCAAGAAAGATCCAATCTTGCAAGTCTTTATTGTTTTTTTCAAAATTTTGGATAAATAAGGGTGTGGGATTTTTGTGGAAAAAATACACATGGAAAGAAGAATATATGGGGTATATTCAAGATTTCTTGGAGATCAAGAAAAGATCTTTCCAAACCCTAATTTTTTACCTAAAAATTTCGAACCCCCCTCTTATAAATAGGGGATGAATTCATTCATCCCCACACCAATTCCATGTGCTGGAAATATTAGAAATCCACAAAGGTGGTGCAACAATTTTATTTTTTCCTTTGTTTTCTAAATCGTTCATCGGAGAACCTCCCGCCGGGTTATTGAGCGAGGACTTGGGAATACTTGAGAAGGACTTTTGGTTGGTAGTCAGATACTTGATCCTGTCCATCTCAGACTGTCTCTCCAACGGGTACGTTTATGTAAACTCCTAGAATTTCCGTATGCTAGGACTCTTTAAGTGAATTTTATTTGCATGTCGTTGTTGGCGTAAATTATTATTTGAATTCACTTAGGTAAATTCATGCTAGTAATAATTGTTAATTTAAATTTGTGTTTATGAGGTCATCCCGATAGATCCTGGCAAACGTTATCCCAACAGTTAACTGCACCCGGAACCCCTCAACAAAACGGGGTTGCAGAACGAAGAAACAGGACTCTTTTAGAAATGGTCAGGTCAATGATGAGTTATGCGGATCTACCCAAATCATTTTGGGGTCACGCCTTGGAAACGACGACTTACATTCTAAACTTGGTGCCATCCAAATCGGTTCTTAAAACCCCTAAAGAATTGTGGACCGGGCACAAGCCCAGTCTAGGACACATGAGAATCTGGGGGTGTCCGGCATACGTGCTGGATAAGGAAGTCGGTAAATTGGATCCAAGATCAGAATTAAGGCTATTTATAGGATACCCCGAAGGAACGAAAGGGTGCATGTTCTATGGTCCCGAAGATCAAAAGGTGGTAATCAATACACACTTTAGATTTTTGGAAGAAGACTATATGAACGACAAGAAGCCCAGAAGTGAGATTACCTTGAATGAGCTAAAGGGGCTTACCTCAATGCCAACTGTACAAGTCGATATACCAAATGACACACTTACACAATCGGAACCTCGTCGCAGTGGGAGGATTATCCGACAGCCCGAGAGATTCATGGGGATAGGAGAGTCTTCAGACTTGATCCCCAACGAAAATGAATAAGACCCATGGACTTACAAAGAGGCAATCCATGACAAGGATGCAGATTCTTGGCAAACGGCAATGAAAGCGAAATGGGTTCTATGGATCAAAACAAGGTGTGGGAGCTCGTTGAACCACTTAATGGGGTCAAACCCATTGGATGCATGTGGGTATACAAGAGAAAAAGCGGATCGGACGGAAAGGTAGAAACCTTCAAAGCTAGACTTGTGGCAAAGGGTTACACTCCGAAAGAAGGGATCGACTATGAGAAAACCTTTTCGCCTGTAGCCATGCTAAAGTCCATCTGCTTTCTCTTGTCGATAGCTGCGCATTTTGATTTTGAGATCTGGCAAATGGATGTCAAGACAGCTTTCCTCAATGGAAGTGTTGAAGAAGAAATCTATATGCAACAACCCGAAGGCTTCATTGAAAAGGGTCAAGAACATCTTGTTTGCAAGCTCAAAAGGTCCATCTACGGACTGAAGCAAGCATCACGTGCTTGGAACCAATGTTTTGATCAAGTTATAAAGTCTTACGGGTTCGATCAAAATGAGTTCGAAAGTTGTGTGTACAAAAAACGTGTCGGAACTACATTAGTATTCTTAGTACTATACGTAGACGATATTCTGCTCATCGGAAACGATGTAAAGGTTTTGTCAGACATAAGGGCATGGCTATCAAAACAGTTTGATATGAAGGACTTATTGGAGGCCGGTCACATCCTTGGGATCAAGATCACTCGAGATCGCAAGAAAAGAATGATAGACTTATCGCAAGCCTCATACATAGATACTGTCTTGAAGCGATTCAGCATGCAAGATTCCAAGAAAGGCTTCGTACCTTTCAGACATGGAATCCATCTATCCAAGGAAATGTGCCCTAAGACGCAAAGGGAGATAGATGACATGAAAGGCATTCCTTATGCTTCGGCTGTTGGAAGCCTCATGTATGCTATGCTGTGCACGAGGCCATATATCTGCTTTGTCGTTGGCATGGTAGCAAGATATCAGAGTAATCCAGGGAAAGAACATTGGACTGCAGTTAAAAATATTCTGAAGTATCTGAAAAGAACTCGTGATAGAATGCTAGTTTATCAGTCAGACAGTCTGATTCCCATCGGATACACGGACTCAAATTTCCAATCAGACCTAGATTCCAGAAAATCTACCTCGAGTAGTGTGTTTTGCATGGGGGGAGGAGCCATGACATGGAGAAGCATTAAGCAGAAATGTATAGCGGACTCTACCATGGAAGCCGAATACGTAGCTGCTTGCGAGGCATCGAAGGAAGCGGTTTGGCTCAAAAACTTCCTAGTGGACTTGGACGTAGTACCGAATTTGCCCAGCACCATCACGGTCTACTGTGATAATGCTGGAGCAGTTGGAAATCCAAGGGAACCGAGAGCCCACAAGGCCAGCAAACACATTGAAAGGAAATACCATCTTATACGAGAAATCGTTAAGAGATGAGATATAGAGGTGGCAAAAATCGCGTCAGAAGACAACCTAGCAGATCCATTCACAAAGGGTCTGCCTCAGAATACATTCGAGAGACATGTGGAAGGAATGAGTGTCAAGACCGTTGGCAATCTGCTTTGAGTATAAGTGGAAGATACTATTAGGTTCGTGTAGGTGTAATGTAGATTCTACATGAGACATGATGTAGTATACTTAAAAGCACACTTTGAGTATAAATGGGAGATTGTTGGGATTATACTGGAAAGTATGTTTTTACTTTGTATAACCACACTGAGTTTCTGTCTTATTTACTGAAATAAATTATTTATCACTGATGCTTTAAATATCATCGAATGTTACATATATTTACTGCATAACTGTTCAATAAGAAGTATGTGTTACATTGTAGTTAATTTAGTGATATCAGATCACAGAAGATTAAATTAACAGTCTCATGTAACTAAAAGAACACATTCACGACCTAGATGGAAATGAACAAACCATCGCGAAAGGTTGAGGTGTAAGGCTCAGATTGGCTTGTCTTGACCAAGAGATTGCACCAGTGCATCATAATGCATAGAACAGGACCTACAGGAGGATAAATTCTTCAGCACTGAAAATAGAAGAATTAGACCTCAGTGGATCGTGTGCAATCAATAGCCGTTGCTTTGACTTATGATGGGAAGAGGATCATTGAGATTCAATACCTTGTATCTTGGGCAATGATATTGGTTACACGACGATTGCTAAGATTTAATACGGTGAAACGTGTGCAAGTACGTCTTGTTTGATTTGTCCCCTTGGGAGGCTCGTAAGATTTATCATACAAAATCTTGGAAGTGGAATTAATTTCCGGTATGGATAATAATGTTGAGTCGTTCCTTAACCAAGGAAAAATATGTTAATTAATATAAAGTTATTTCAGTGGCTTAAATTAATTAATGGACTGGATAATCTTAAACACGGGAAATAATAACCGGGAGCCATATTAACAGTAATATGGGTTAAGATGGATAGTGCAATATTAATTATGTAGTGGGATTAATTAATATTTATGGGCTTGAATAATATTGTGGCTCAATATTGAAAATTCAAAGTCCATTGGAAGGTCCAATCTTAATTCTCCTAAAGGACCCCCAAGTAGCCCAAACATAAAATCCAATAACTGAAAAAGGTGTTTAAAATAAAATAAATTATTGTTGCCTATTTTTTCATTTTTTCGAAAATTATGGATAAAAGAGGGAGAAAGATTTTCTTCGAATTTTGTTATGGAATGAAGATAAGTATTCTCTGAATACAAGATTATCTCATTAAATTCATGAAATCTCCCACTTGGCTATTCATAAGGAATTTTCGAAAATTCCATAACATAAGGAGGGAAGATTTTATTTGGGAGATATATTGAAAAATATAATATATTGGATATATTCAAGATTGTTTTTTGGAGAAGAAGCAAGAAAATTTCTCTATCTCCCCTAAACCCTAATATTTCCCCCCCCCCTTGTATTATAAATAGGGGATGAATTTTTCATCCCCAATGCAATTCCATGTGTTGAAAAATTAGAAATCCACAAAGGTGGTGCAACATAGAGATGTTAATCCGGGTCGGGCTAAATGGGCCCGTTTAAACCTATTATATGTAGGGTTATGGCCGAGCAATGGTAGACCCGTTTAAAACTGGGCCTTTTTGGCCCGGACCGGTTAGCCCGCCGGTTAACCGGGCCAACCCGATTGGCCCGCCGGTTAACCGGGCCAACCCGATTGGCCCGCCGGTTAACCGGGCCAACCCGATTAGCCCGCCTTGTGTTATGTTAATATATATAATATAATTTTCTCTATAATTTTATAAGTTAGTCCAAGATTAATACCAAGTCATGACTAAATTTATAAAGGTGGGATCTTGGAGATATGACAGTACGTAATTCCAAGATTAATACCAAATCATGATTAATTTATTTAACTCTAAACGAAAAAGGTCAAGTTAGTCTTTATCTTCTTGTTTTTATTGTTCTGTTCCTAAAACTTGTGTTTGGACTTATGACTTATGATCTCGATGTTGCAGTATCAACTATCATCTGTTGTTTAATTTTGGAGAATTGGAGTATCAACTATCATTTAGATGTTCTATTACATGTCATGTTTCGTTTTTTCAAAGATGCAGTACATAACCTTTTTGAAGAGAGGACAATGTGTGATATATATAATTTTTCAAAATTTATTGGGAGCCCGTTAGGTGGCCCATTTAGCCCGTAACCCGCTAGGATTAGGGTTATGTCTCAACTATTAGTGGCCCGTTTAAATTAACCGGTTAAGGACCATGAACGTTTAGCCCGCGGCCCTATAGGGCTGGCCCTAATGGGTTAGAGCCAACTCGTTTAACATCTCTAGTGCAACATAATTTTTATTTTCCCCTTTTGTTAATTGTTCGCGAGTGTCCAACCATCGGATTGACGAGCAAGGACTTGGGAATACTTGGAAAAAAAATTTGGTGTGTTCGTGTGAACGGGATCCACCTTCTCAACGGTTGTCACTCCAAAAGGTTAGTTCACGTAAACTCCTAGCTCTTCCGCATGCGTAGAATTTATGTGACGAACTTGTATTCATGATTTGTTGTTGAATTATTATTTAAATTAATATATGATTAATTCATACTAGTAATAATTGTTAGAATTAAATTTATATTTAAATTCACTCCGAATAAATTCGGACAAATAATTCCCAACACTTTACTCCTTGATAGAACGTCAAAGATATACTCTCCCATGATGCACAACTTGGAAGAATGTGTAGAATGTAAATTTGTTATGGGAGTTTAATATATAAGAGTTTATTCCACAAAATTGAGATAAATGAGTCAGAAAATGTGATGTAATAGAAGAAAAAAAACATTGTTTGGTTGACTTTGAGACTATGACTTGAAAAGGACACTCCTTTTTGGGAATATGTATTATATAATATTTCATTTGTCCTAATTTTGATTGGTCAAATACGATAAATACGGAGATTAAAAAAATAAAAAATAATAATATTAAATGGTGTAAAGTGAGTAAAGTGGGTTTGGTAAAGAAAAATAACGATATTAAATAGTGTAAAATGGTTTGATGAAGAAAAATAATAATATTAAATTATATTGAAAGTTGTTTTATTACTTTGTTAGGAAATTGTCAAACAAAATTAAAACGATTATTTATAGAAAGTGGTCAATCAAAATTAGGACAGAGAGAGTATTTTAATCTTCGTAGTACTTCTTCAGAACTCAAGTGGGTTTTCAAATTCAATGAGTACTGAAATTTGTTTTCAATTTCTAAATAAAATTTTCTTTCAATTTACATTTTCGCGATCCCATTTTGATTTAAACTTTATTTAACTTTGTTTTGAATGTTAAATCATTGACCTGAAATTTCTTGGCTTGCTTAATTAAATTTACAACATAAAAAATTAAATGTGTAATTAATATTAGAAAGAAAATTTATTGTTATTAATACTAAACATATATATTATATATATATATTCAATATAAATCTTGAAAAGTTGGAGTCCTTTTGAAATTTTGCATAATAAGTTAATTGCAATAATTTACTTTAATATAACTTCCAGAGAAGGTTTTATGTGAAATTAGTTTACCGTACACCACTTATATTATTGCTTGTAGAAATTAATACTATAACAACTATAATATTAATTTTTACAAGTAATAGTATGAATCGTGCACGATAAACCAATTTCATATGAAACTTTGCCGAACTTCCAAGAGTATCAGGAGTTTAGTCAAAACACAACTTCTTATATGAAAGTGTTAATTTTGTGTATATTGTATATAACTATTTATGAACACCAAAATCCAGCAAACTATGTCTTAAAATTTCCCTTTGCTTTGCTTTACCGCGGTACATAGTATAAACGATGGACTTGAGCATTTGTTTAGCATCATATGCTCTCTTAGGCAGTACATTTCCATCAAGCAATAGACCACTAACTGTTTTCAGCATACTTGTGAAACACTCATCGGACAACTGGTGAGCTGCTTTTAGGTTGAATAATATCAACACAGCTGACAGTTTTGTTATCTTCTTACACCCGGGTCACAGTGGTAATCCAGCAGAATCCCTTAACTTCTCTGACATATAAGGGTGATCTCGCAGATCATCGTCATCCCCACTCGATGTATCAACAGTCGGTACATCATCGAAAATATCCGCATCCACTGTATCTTCAAACCTAAAGTCAGTTTATAGGTTGCTTGAGCTACATCCATCTCTTCTCTCCCCATGATATGTCCAAACGGTATATGTTTTATCAATACCGTGAATCATCAAGTGGTTAAACAGACTTTCTCGACCACTAACGGTTTTTCCATTCATACATTACAACACGGACATGGAATATACCGAGGGTCGGTGCAGTGTCTAATTGCATGATTACAAAATTCTTTCACCCCATTACTATACTCATCTGATAATCGATCTGCTCGAACCCACTTTCGATCCATATAGAACTAGAGATGCCTATAGAAAAGGCAATATGAAGTGTTTCTCAAGATAATGTATCCTAATGTATTAAACCTAAAAGTATTAAACCTAAAAGTATTACAATCCTAATGTATAAAACTTGCATATAGAATGTGGTAGTACCTAAGGTTTGTATATTGCATGTATCTAAGGATTTGTTGCATCTCAAAACAATGTATATAACCTAATGTACCATCATTAATCATCTAAAGCAACACACTACTATCCATTCACCAAATCATCAAATTAATATAACCAAAATATATCATAATGTATTAATCATAATTTATGCTTAAATCCTCACACAAGCACTTGAGTGCATCAATTGTTCATATCTAAGTTAGCATAAAAAATCAAGTCAAGCCACACAATATATATTCATCTCTAACAAGTTGTTCATCTCTAACACTAACAACATTAATCCTAATAAATTAACACTAATTTATGCTTAAATCCTCACACAAGCATACTATCAAACACCTTGGGTGCATCAAACATCAATATATATACACCAATATACATACAACATGATATATATACACCAATATACATATATATACACTTAATTCAATATATATATACACATTAATTCAATATATATATATACACATTAATTCAACATATATATACATATACACATTAATTCAATATATATATATATATACTAACATATATATACTAGCTAACATGTATATATATATAAAGTATAATTACATATGGAAGGAGAAAGACGGCAACGGCGACGGCGGAAGGGGAGGTTGGCGGCAAGGCGACGGCGGCGGATGGTTCGATTTGGGGGAGAGCAGAGAGGAGGAGGCTAGGGCTTCTGGTTCGCGATTTGGGGAAATAAGAGCTAATGGGAAGACGACGGCGGCGGGCGGAGGAGGAGGACATGACGAGTTCGATTTAGGGTAGAGGAAGGAGGACGCGCGATTTAATTTGGGGAAAAATATAAGTCTGGTTCGCGATTTGGGTCGTATTTAATTATCCGAACACTTGGACAAGGGTTTGGAACCGCTGTCCAAACTATTCCCTTGGACAGCGGTTCAAAACCGCTGTCTAAACACTTGCACAGCGGTTCTCAACCGTTGTCTAAGTGTTAAACTTGGACAGCGGTTTCGAACCGCTGTCTATTCTTTTTTTTTTTTTAATTAAAACCGCTCTCCAAGCTATAGCTTGAAGAGCTGTTTGAAAAAAAGACTGTCTAAGTGCAGCTGTGCAAGCTCAAATGTGTAGTAGTGTCGGTTAAAATTAACGGCTTATGCACATATACCCCTACCTTTTTAAATTAAAAGAGACACACGTCCCTACCTTTTTAAATTAAAAGGAGACACACGTGCATGAGACGGTCTCACGGTGAAATGGGGTATAAATTCGACATTGATGTTTTAATATTTTGAGAGAGATGAGTGTAATTTGTGCTAAGTTGTAACTAGGGATGAATCCAGAAATTTATTATGACGGGGGCACAAGCTTTAAGGATTTTGAACACACAACTTACACTTATATCAAGTCTAATCAAGCAAATGAGCAACTTATAAAAAACAATATTTTATATTATATTTCCTCCGTCTCCTTCCTATTTGAATATTTGTTCAAATTAAAGATTCTTCTCCTACTTATGGTGTGTTTTAAACACTAAAAAAATGTGTTTTAAACACTTTTTAAAAATAAATGTTTTTTTAGAAGCTTTTTAAAGATTCGCACTTATTTTCAAAACTAAAAAAACATTTCTCTCTTTTCAAAGCTCTCTCTCACATTTTAAAAAATAAATGTTTTTAAAAAAAATAAATGTTTTTAGAAGCTACTTTTAATGTTTCAAAACACACGCTTAATCTTATATGGTAATAAAATAATTTTATCTTTTTTACAAAATTACTTCAAAAGTCTCAATATTACATTATATGTCATTATTTTTACCACACTAAAATTAATTTTATTGTCATTATTTTATCATTCAACCTTCATCAAAAAGTAAATAATTATAATAATAAAACCCATAAAAATAATAAATGTTCAAATAAAAAATGGAGAAGTATCAATTACCAATATGCATGTATATATATATATATATATATATGAATAAATAAACTTATATAATATAAATATATATAGTAAAAAAAATTGGGGGGCATGTGTCCCCAAGACAAGAACGGTGCGTCCGTCTCTTATTGAAACCCGTCTCATATGAATTTTTAAATAATTTTTTTACATAATAATAATAATATTATTTATATATAAACCTAATTAACATGAGTGTTAGTACATATAATAAGTACTTACCCTAATCCATGCATTCTACTTCTGCCATCGTTTACTGGCCGAAAGTGGAAAGGGCATTGTATCTTCATGTTGCTCTGTTTGTACTACTAATGGGAAACCATCGAATCGCCGACAACCTCTCCCTTCTCTTCATGTATTCCACTGGGATTTCCAAGATACAACCTTGTCCCTTTTATTTGAACATTTACTATTTACACGAATTTTAATGTAGAAACAGTTTATTATTATTAACATAAATAAAGTTATTTTTTGATTGAGTTAAATGATAAAATAATGTCATTTGTGTAAATTAAATAGGATAAAATTAATTTTAGTATGAAAAAAATAATGATATATAGTGTAATATTGAGATGTTCAAGTAATATAAAAAAAAAGGAAAAAATGTTGCTTTATTGCTATTTGTATAAATGTTCAATTTTAGACAAACCTTTTTTTTAAAAAAAGTTCAATTAAAATTGAGATGAATATTTTTTGTAAATGTTCAAATGAAAATAAGGCGAAGGGAGTATGAGATTTTAAAGATGCATTTTTGGTTCACAGTACGATCTGTTTCTTAAATCGTTAATTTAAATGGTTTTGGGCGTATTTGCAGATTGTTTTAATTTCAACATCTTATGTGCTTCGGTTCTTGTTCTAATTTCTAATTGTTATGCTGAACTTAATTCGTTAATATATTTTCCAACTTTGGTTAATAGTGTATAATATTATATTTTTAATCCAAAAACTGTGAAATTCAGTTTTTAATTTGGAATTAGCCGAAGTACGTAACCAAACCAATATTCAGGTTTGGTTTGATTCAGTCCAAATTTAATTCGGTTCGATTTCGATTGTGGCTCCAAATATTTCAATTAATTCGATTTGGTTGAAAATCAGCCCAAATCAATTGAATCGATTGAATGTCCACACCTACCTACCACGTTACAAACGTAATACCACAATATTAAAAATCCCAAAAGACAAACATCCACTGACTCTTTATTAAATTTTTATTAGGAATTTAAAACTCCCTAAATTTCAACACTATTTTATAAAAGTCACTTAAAAATCAAAACAAATATTATCTTACGATTTTTATTACAAATTGTTGGGATGATCAGCGTACGCCATGAGCAACAAGTGAAGAATTTTGGAAAGGATTTTCTCTCCGGCAAAATTTGAAAAAAAAAAATTAATGTTATTATTATTACCAAATTACTGTTATACCCTATCATGATTTGGCTGGCATTATGGCGTCAATTTCTGTGCTAGTTTTCTTGATTCCAGCAACCTCCTTTCACATTCTAAATCGACCGAAGTAGAATATATTGAACGGATCAGATATAATTTTTGATCTGGAAAACGCCGTCAAGATGAAGGCTAACAAGACAGATCTGAAGATCAAAATCAGAACTCCATGATAACATAAAATCAGAAAACTAAAATTGAAAAATCATGAATTCAATAAACCCAGAATATTGGCAATTATAAAACATCGCGCGGAGGATTGAAATATCAATGGGAAGAAAACGTCCAATTACTCGAACCCATTAGAATTCGAAATACAGTAATAAGATGTATGAGAGGAACTGGGCTCTCCACGTTTGGAGTGGAGGGGTGGGTGTTTGTGAATTACTATTATCTTTTTAAATAATATTTTTTCCTTAAAATTTTGATTTTATTTTATTTTTGTTAAATCTCCCTCCCTCCCCCCCCCCTCTCTCTCTCCCTCCCTCCATTTTTGCGGTGAATCTGAGGGTTAACGGTGGTGTTGGGGGAACGGTGGCGATGGTGGTTGGGGTTAACGGAGGTCGAGATGGATCTAGGATTAACGACGATGGTGGTTGCGCGCGCGCACACACATCCCTCCGATCGGCAGATGGCGATGGCGATGGCGGTAAGACGACAGTGGCTGTAGCGGTGGGTGGGGCAGTGGTGGATCTGTGGAGGCGGAATAGATATAGGGTTTCGCATGTGGGATGGAGATGGAAGATCGATCAGCCTAGGGATGGAGGCGGCAGAGGTGTGGAGGTGCGGCGGTGGTGGATATGTGGAGGCGGAATAGATCTAGGATTTTCGGGTGTTGGTTTTCGAGTTATGTGATGTTTTTAATTAAAAAAATGTAAGATCTTTGCAGTTGTATTTTTTGTTATTTATTGATTTACTTTTGGGGGATGACGTTGTGGATGGCGGCGGCGGGGGATGGTGTTTGGACGAGGGTGGAGGTGGTGTTTGGAAAGAGGCAGTGGTGGTGTATTTTAGACGGAGGCATCATTGTGGCGGAGGTGGGGGAGGTGGTGGCAACGACTTGGGTGACGGCGGTGTGGATCTGATGGGTATGGAGAGGGCGACGGATGATGAGGATGATGGGGGCGACGGGGGGATGCAGCGGATTCATGCAGAATAATGAGACATATTATATGGTGCCTCCTTTCGCTCCATTGAGGAATCTTGCTGATGTCGTTGCTGAAATTGTGAACGCGTTGCTTGATAGTAGGGTTTATCGATATAATCTTGGACGATAGGCTCTCTGTTTTTTTTTTGAAGACTTACTCAAAGGTACTCCCCTATTTTTCCCTTTTTTGCAATGTTAGATATTAGTTGGGGTTTTTTTTTTTTTTTTTTTTTATAGGATGATGATGATGACTCACCGATTCAGTGACTCAGTATCTCGGTGACTCAGTGCTACTTCTTATCGTTTAGTTGATTTTTTGTATGCAATGTATTATATTTTTATACATACGATGTATTATTTTTGTATGCAATATTTTTAGTGTTCCCATGTTTTTACCCTAATATGTACACCTCTGTAATTCTTTTTCTTTTGGTGTACATAATAGACGATTTTCAGCTAGGGATGACAATATCACCCTGACCCGTCTTGACCTGCACTATTTGGGTCGGACCCGCTCTGGACCCTTAGTAAAATTGGGCGGGTCAGGGTATTATTGAAGACCCGTGCTCCGGCTTCGCGCCCCGTTTTATATGTTAACAATTAAAATATATGTTATATAATATATGCAAATATAATATATTTTTATATTTTTTTTATATTTGTTAATATATAGATAACAACAATTCAATTTTATGGACTTTTTTTAGATCCATATGAAATATAATATGTTATTTTAATTAAAATTATCTATTAATATCAACATTTTAAATTGTAATATATATATATAAAGACATATAATATGGGTCTCCCCGTCCCACCCCATGCCCCGAGCGGGTTTGAGTATCTAAGTACTTGACCCGATCCGACTTATTGACATCCCTATTTTCAGCCAATGTTGTGCAGGAGTAGCTATGTGCAGCAAATTATAGGTATATACAATGTTTTTTTATCGAAAACAAAACAATGAAAAATGGACCTAACAACTAACAAGAGTTAAAAAGCAAATAAAAGAAATATATAGATTGAATTTATAAATATATAGTGATATTCTGGTAGTTACTAAAGTAAGGAAAAAGTGAATGATGATGGGACGACAAGATACAAGAGAAAAATGAGAAAGTTGATGGGACAAGACGATGTGTGTCAGTTTTTCTAATTACACAATTTTTTCTTAAGAGATTAATCGCACAATTGTAATAAATGGGAGAGATGGGTAATCACGACAACAGTAATGTTGATTGGGCTGAATCATACTGGGGTGAATATGTGTAATTTTTATTTTATTTTTAATGAGATTTAATTTTTGAATTTTGATTGAAATTTCATTAAGAACAAAACGATCAAAACACTACCTATGACATCAGTATTTTACATTTCACTTCGGGGTGATTCACACCATTTAGCAACGTCCTTATGACAAATCACATATCTAAAAAAGGTAAATTGTTGTGGATTGTAATTTTTTTATTTTCAATTGTAATTAACAGTCATTGCCCCAAATATTGCCCCTATCTTTGAATTCTATATATGATGGGGTTGGGAGAGTACCCAAGTGAAGTAGAACCCACAGTGGTATTAAAGTGATGTTCGCAAACTTGCTCACTACTTAAGGGGCTCTTTTCAATCTTTAATAAATAGTGTAGAAATATTTATTCTCTTTTAATTGGTGTGATTCAATTTTTTTTTTTAAATGCACTTTTAAGACTTGAGTAGTGATTAATAAAAAGATTAGGTCTCATGTGAGTGCATCAGATGCACCGTGCAATTTATAATGTATTTTAGAATCACGCAACTTGTTACACTGAAATATAGAATTTGTTTACACCGTGTTTTTCATATTAATAGTTGCATGATTCAATGTAAACAAGCTGCATAATTCAGTGTAATAAGTTGCATGATTTACAATATATTATGAAGTGTATGGTACACATTGTGCATACAAGAGAGTGCATATTTATAATAACGTTTCATAATAATATTTAAAAATTCAATTCACACACATTAATTTAAATTTCAAATTTTTTTAATAATAAATATAGTCTCATAAAATCATATCCAAAATGTGCAATTCCGATCCCATTCCAAAATCCAAACGAGCCGTTACAAAAGATTCAAAATGCGGCATTTCCCCATTCTCCCGTCTCCACTGTGGAATACCATTTCCGATTTCTCTGTGTAGTGTTCCGATGGCGAGCGAGAATGAACCAGCGAAGCTGCTTCTCCCTTACCTGCAAAGAGCTGATGAGTTGCAGAAACACCAGCCGCTACTCGCCTACTACCCTAACCTTCTCTCTCCCCTTTTTCTTGTTATGTCTTCTCAGAATTATGAATCTCTAACTTTGAGAGGACTCAAAATTTTGTATGTATTCCGTTCGAGTTCTTTTTTATTTTTTCATTTTGTTTCATGTAATTTGTTATACAGGTCGATTGTACGCGATGGAACGAGGGTTAAAGATTCCTCAGAAAGGGCGTACAAAGACTACCGGCGCCCTCCTTGTTTCGCTCATGAATCAGCTTGAAAAGGTTTTTTCCTCTTTAATTTCCTAAATTGTACCAGTTTTGTTTTCACCTTGTATGCATTGGATTGCTTTTGCGGGATTTTTCTTTTTCTTTTGATTTTTTATTTTTGTTTTAGATTATGATTCTTGTTTATTAAAAGTATAGAGCCAGTGCAGAACTGCAAATTAGTTTGTGCAATAGTCACATATGCTAATTCACTAATAATAACTGTTACTAATATTAAGAATCTCCACGCTTCAACGATTATATAAAGTAGTTTGATGCATTTTCAATTCACTTTCTGGCTTATAGATATGATTTTGCTTACATTCTCTTGTAGGATAAAAAGTCAGTAGACTTGGGGCCTGATGATCACCTACATGTGGAGGGATTTGCTATAAATGTCTTTACAAAAGCAGACAATCAAGATAGAGCCGGGCGAGCTGATCTTTATGTTCTTTCCTACACCTTTTTACTTGGTTTAACTAATTGATGCTCTTGATGCTGGCCTAAGATTAATGAATTAGTTTTGTTGTTCCTGATTAATAAGTTTTTAGAATTACTTATTCCTTTAAAATACTTGAGTTGCATCACTAATTCTGTTTCGCCATACATATTTATTGTATCCCAATTCTTTGGGTGGGATTCACATCCATCCAAAGGTTCAGAACATTTGAGATAATCTTGGCCAACATTAGTAAAAATTGGATGGTAGGAGGACAATGTTAATTATTAAAAAAGAAAAAAGGGGCATTCCCACAAAATTGTACCCAATGATAGCAGATGCAGACTTGAATATGAATGCACTGGCACACTAGATAAAATAACTGTAAAAGCAATGTCGACAAAAGATTAATATGAAAACACTTATTTCACTGATTCATACCGGAAAAGTATTATCCATGTTGTGAAATGGTTCTGCTTGTACACGGATAATTAATTGATCATTTCCTCGTTAAATATGATTTACTACTAGTCCTTCACAAGGCGTAGCACACTAAGGAACATCAATTCAGTCATTTTAGTAATCTGAATCTTTTCATTCTCAAATTTATAATCATGAACATCATATTTCAAGGCATGCATGCAAAGTGATGGAAATTATGATATTTAGGAATCTGAACTTTTATCCAACTGTTGCAGGAACACTGCAAAAACCTTCTATGCAGCGAGCATCTTCTTTGAAATCCTGAACCATTTCTGTCAACTTCAGCCTGATGTAAGTTCCTCTTATATTTCTAATGTTTCAACTAATTTGCTGCATTTTTAGATGACATAGATTGAATGTTTCTTTTTACATCTTATGTTCCTTTCCTTTTACCTTTTTGCATCTTCACCTTCATTAGTTAACTTACATGCGAAAGTTCATTTTCGTATTCTCTACAGCTTGAGCAGAAACAGAAGTATGCAGCGTGGAAAGCAGCAGATATAAGGAAAGCTTTGAAAGAGGGGAGGAAACCTGTACCAGGCCCTCCGGGTGGTGATGAAGATCCATCAGTGCCGTCAAAAAATGAATATGTATGATTTTAATACTTAATATTGAAACTAAATCGAAAAAGTTAACCTTTTGGGGATCAAAATTGGACAGTTTACAAGTTATGAGATTGAAAACTTTCCAACTCAAAAATGTTCTATGAATAATATAATTCCTCCTTATTGAAGGAATTACAGGAGAGTTCACAATTCAATTTCAAAATGTCCTTTTGATAGTTATGTTATTTTTTCAGGATATTGAACCAAGAAGAAGTGATGCTTCCATGAAACCCGACCGGACCCAAACAGATTCCTCTGCAACAGATGCAGATTCATCACCTCAGCAACACAATAAAGCTAGTCTCCATCACTCCCGTTCCTCACTGCAACCTTCAAACACTAATTTACCAACTTCTCCCTGTAATTCAACCCCACTTCACAATCGTACCAATGGTTGCCCCTCCAACAATTTCCAGTCTCGCCCTTGCCTCACCGATGGGTCCCTCCCCAATTTGCCATCAAACTATCCTATGAGTGGTCAATTTGATTCCATTTCCAGAAACGGGAGTGTTTCAGAACCTTCAGTGACTGCCAGACAAGAATGTAAGTATGATAGCAATTATGAACCTTCAGCGGATCAAATTGCCGAGGCACAAAAGGCTGCTAGGTTTGCAGTTAGTGCTCTGGCATTCGATGATGTTTTCGTTGCAGTTGAACACCTCAAGAAGGCACTGGAGTTGTTGACAAATCCATCAGCTGGCCACTGAATACCATACAAAATTTTGGTGAGATGATTTACATGATTCTGTTTCTTGAGTTTTTTTGAACTATTTAGTTACTGAACTCGGGGTTGGAATCAAATATTTGAATGATCTTTTTTTTAAATCGCGTACTTCGGGATTCTGTATGTATGTATTGCTTCGGTATGTATGTGCACTCATCCCAAATCTCCAAGTTTTGCATGCTACTAATGATGGAGAACCAATTTTTTCTCAAAATAACATTAATAATAACAATTATAAGTGAATCATATATTTAGCTTAATAGTTAACACTATAGATTTGGGGGTGCGGAGGCGATAAAATACGAGCACGGGGATACAATTTTTTTTTAAATTCAGGGTGCGATTTGATAAGATATGTTATTTATTTATACTATTATATATATCATTTGTATTGTATGCTTCACATAAAATTTAATTATTTTTAATATATAAGTTATATTAGGAAATTCAATTAAAAAAATAAGTGTTATATTGACAATTTAAGTTGCATTACATAATAACATTTAATATAAATTACACATCTAGTATTTATTAATATGACCATTTTGAGTGTTTTAGTCTTGAAAAGTTGGGAAAAAAATAACTTTTTTTTAGAAACAACCCTCCACACACCCTTCTTGCACTAGATTCGCGTATTCTAACTTTATTTTAAAAAAATTATTCATTAATTCACCACGTGGTATATCTCGTGTGAATTCGACGCAAAGTGCACCCACACCCTACGCATATTGGATACTACTCTTTGATATATTTAGAAGAATCCGTGCATCATATGTTAGCACTATACAATAATGCAAAGTATAATTCAATAAATGAAGAACATAAAAATAATTTTTAACAAACGAAAATCAGAATCTGTGGACTCCAATGATGGGCTTGAGCTCAAACGCATTTCTTGAGGAAAAAAACATTAATAACAGCTTCAATGTGGAACTCGAATCATTACCAACAACAAAAACATAACTTTAGCTCAAGATTCAAAGCTTAACTAAAAATATATTAGGAAAATTAGGATTTAAGGAAGAGGAAAAAAAGCACGATAAATCGGGGAAGAAAACTGAAAGACCTTAATATATTTCACGACAGTTCAATTGCTCTCATTAGTTCTCTCTAACGATTAACCAACGTTGTCACCATCTCTGATTAAAAAGTGTAGTCGAGTGACTATTATTGATGAAGGGTGAAACTCTTGCCCAAAAGTAAAATTGAGGTAAAAGTTGGTGGCCAAAAGTGAAATTAACCCAAAATTAAATAAGATGTATATTAGAAAATATAGTAACTTGATGTATATTGAACCGAATTTGTGTCCCAGGAGAATTTCAACCTTTAGCATTGTTCGGTATACAGCGTTTTAGTCTAAAGTAGACTGGGACCAAGGAAATATAATTACAGCGTTTTCACGCAGTACGTTTCCCTCGCTCGAAACCTTTATTCATATGTACCAAATAACATATTTACATGACTTTTAGGACCTAACTAATACCGTTACATGTAGTCCATCAAATATGCTCAAAATCTCACTCCAGGTATCTTCTGTCCCGAATGCATATCATCAGCAACTGAACAAGATTGAACTAAGCAATATATACCATGGTCAGCGTCCAGGGTATCTATCTTGAAGCCCACAGCCACCAAAAACTGGCAAGTGAAACTTTTGATATATCTTAAATTTACATTTAGGACGATCAAATCTTCAGTGGAGAGCAACTAAACGAGATTGAATTGTTTGGACAGGTGTAACATCACTGCATATCACAATCCAATCATCTGTGCAGAGGATTTGAGCATCTTGAAGCTCATAACCATGGAAAGCTGGAATCTGAAATCCCTCCCTCAGTTTTAAATTTACATAAGGCAATGCCACAGTCCTCAGAGTGGCGGAAATCAACGTCTGTAGATACAACATGCCCTTTTGATCGGTATATGGAAATAATAATATTTGTAAATAATGATCATATGATGTCTTTTAAGGCAAAAGCTCTTTTTTTTTCTTTTTTTTTTTTTTTGTGATGTAAGTTTGTCTATTTTTGGTTTCAGGACACTTACACTTTCACCAACTGAATTTCATCATGTTAACTTTCAAAATTCAACTTTTTAGCCATTTGACTGGCTACAACGGGTTTTGAATCAATTTCTTTGAATTTTGTCATGTTAATTTTCAAACTGGTTACTAACCCGCTGTAGCCAGTACAATGAGTAAAAAGTAGAATAGGAAAGTTAACAGGCGAAATTTTATTTGGGAAAGTGGAGTGTCCTGAAAGCAAAAATGGACAAACTTACAGGACTAAAGAAGACCCTTTCCCATCTTTAAACAGTGATCAGGGGAATGAAGAAACAACTATAAGCAGACGTACCCTTGCAGGTGCAAAATTAAGACTAAGACCCTAATAAAATGTCCTTAAATGGCCTGTGCGTTAAATTTGTTTACTTGAGAATGTATTTTCTAAGTGACACAGTGTTACAATGAGTTATTTGGTGAAAGGCTTCAAAAACTAAACAGAGGGACTGCTCACAATATCCTGCATTTTGTACGGTATAAAGCTCATGATAAACATGAACTATGGAGCTGTTTCAAATAATCTTTTACAATCCACCTCAGGAAGTCATTATGCAGACTTATTGAACAATCAACTGCAATAGCTCACAGCAGAGAAATGACTATCTTCCCAAAGATTTCCCTAAGACACAAGTGAGCAGTACATTATCCGTGAAGAATACTTCTTGAGGCCAATAAATTAGTAATATATTTTTTTTAATTACTCCCTCTGACCCATTTTAGCGTCTTTCTAGAGAAGATTTTTTAACCCAAAATAATTATCATTTCCCACCAATCTAAGTGAACCAAATATCATAGTCCAATTTTGCCCTTCTACATAGTTTATTGATAGTATTCATTAACTAAGCAAATTTACTCCATGTAGGTAAACAAAATGGTAAATGTGTCACGTTATACTATATTATTGCTATTTGATGACTTTCTTAATTTGTGCGGAACATCCTTAAACGCCAGTTATGGGTAGGAGAGAGTATCTTTTTGTTCGGGAAGTGGTCACCGAACTAGTCTCCAATTCTGATTAGCGGTGTTAATCCTAGCACATGCTACAAATGAGTTTTAAATGCATTTTTTAAATATTTTCCAGGTCTTTTAAACACTTTTTTTTTTTTTTGAAAGGGTCTTCTAAACACTTAACCACAAAATAATTCACTAAATTGGAACAATTAAGAAGGTACCTGGATTAGATGCATGTGGAGGTCACCAATTCTGCTCCACTCAAGAGACATAGTGAAGCCAATTAATTTTACGCTTCCAGCTACAGTATTCCTTGAAATATCAGCAGATGCTGAAGCACTAATCACCTGCATTTGACCAAATTAGAGAGAGAGAGAGAGAGTAAATGTCATATTAGGTCCAGAAAGAGAATCATTCAAGTTTTAAATACCCAACTATAGTCATGTACAGCTGATTTTCCAATAAAAGTAAATGTACTACGACAAACTACCAATTGCAGCAAGAACAGGCAAAAAAGTTAAGGGGTCAAACATTAAGATAACCAGAGGTCAATATAGTAATTTCACAAAGCATACCATAGAAATGCATACAACTGGTATTACTTCCTCTGCATCCAAGACATTAATCACCACATCTAAGGGAACTTCTGTCATAATCTGTGAATTGTCAACTTGGATGGTCGGTGGGGAAGATATAGAGAGATTCAGATTCATATCATGATTCGGGTATTTCTTGTACAACTGGGGAATAATAAATCTCCACCCAGCTGTGTTCAAGAGAGGTTGATCTGCTATGTTATCAACAATCCAGTGCATCTTGCTTGCCTAATAGAAAACCCAAATGTTAACTGTAAAATGAGATGACATGAAGTGCATTTTAAGCAACGCAAAAGCCATATCAAGGCCAGACTCTCGAGACAAATGACATATCACTATGTGTGTTTGTGTATACGGTTTTGATATGAACCCTGATGGTGGGTTTCTTATGGAGTGCAACATCAGCATAAACTATTTGTACCATCCTGTTGTGTACACATGTTTTATGTTGGTGTTGGGCTTCATAAGAAACCCATTATCAGGCCCCATATCATTTCAAAATACTTTAATTGCACCAATTGTACAGCACAACTCAAGGGCATTTTAAATGGTATTAGTTGTTTTACTAAAAGATATTAGTTGATCATTCTTAGTTGTTTTCACTAAATAGTATTAGGCATTTTTTTATTGAATGGTATTAGTTGTGCATCAGGTGTACGGTGCCATTGATGCAGCCAAGTGTTATATATATATATGTGTGTGTGTGTGTGTGTGTAGCTGAGGGATATAAAATTACCACTAAAGTGGGCTTATTGCCCAAATCACTTTGACTGATTAACTAAGGTGGAGTTTGTTTTGGGTTATAAAACCAGGATTTGGGTTTTGAATTAGATCGGTTCTGGTTCGGGATTTTGAAAACCGGTTTTAAAAAACCACCCCTACAACACCTATAAACCTACTATCCCACTTTTCAATGCAACTAATCCTCTCTCCTTACACTTGAATATATTTAAATCACAATTCACATCATCCAATCATACCAATCACCAACAATAAATATGATACAGCTTCATTCACTCTTACATTGTTTTGACATAAAGTTATATTACCCTACTCAATAACCCAAAACACACACCTTACTACATATCAGGAATCCCCTAGGTTCTAAAAACCGGTTTTTATAAGTCACTTAAGACCCAAAACAAACATCGCCTAAAGAATTTCAAACTCACCTCGAAGTAAACCAATACTGCTGATTTAAGCACATCTTCATGCAATGAGATTTTGACCATCTTATCTGCTTTGTTGCAGGAAGCTGAAGCCTGTGATATTATATGGTAGTAACTGGAAAGTGCAACTTCATTCTTAGCAGAGAATAGTCCTTCAATTTGAAGGTCAACCGATGATTCACTCAACTCTGGGTCATCAACAATCGTAACATTCATTGCAGCGATACTAGTTACTGATACCTCTTTCGGAAGAGATTGCAACAAAGAGTCAAGCTTCACTATTGCATCTTTTATTTTCCTTGGAACAGCATCTTCAACAGCAGAAGCAATTTTACCCTCAAAAGCATCTATTAACCTGGAAATGGATAGATAAATTAATCGATTGTCAAATTATAAAAACTAAAATAAGACACAAGGGAGGGACAAAAGTAGGAGCTACATTCTTGTGCACCAGCTGTATGGTGCAACTGTGCACAACTAATACTTTTAAGTGAAAACAACTAATACTAACAAACTAATACCTTTCAGTAAAACACCTAATAATACCATTTAAAAATACACTTGAGTTGCACAGTACACTTGGTGTATACAAGTGTTTGTCTAAAGGTTTAAAGAACCACTAAACAAGTAGACAGGAAAGTCAGAGGTAGCAAAAGAATCTTGTAAGCTGACTGCTAAACTTTTACCTAAATGTATACTCCCTCCTCCCATTTTACTTGATGTGTTAGACTGTTAGTCTTTTGGAAGATATAAGACAAATTAAGAAATGTTATAAAATGCCATACTATCCTTATTTAATTTTCAATAATTATTTGGAAAAGTGAGCATTATGAACAACATTTTCTCTCTCTTATTAATATGAGTAATATTGGAAGATTGTGCATATTTTACTCTTGAATTCCTAAGACATCAAGTAATTTGGGACATTTTTTTTAACTATAAAACATTAGGTAAAATGGGACGGAGGGAGTGATTAGTAATAGATGAAAACGTATGAGGTTTTTAGTTAGAAGGTGAAAATAACCCCCCCCCCCACAACACACACATTGTTAACCAGCACCGTCCATATTCTCAACAGCCTACCCCACCTACCATTCTTCGGGAAATACTTGGATAGCTCCCAATCTTACAGACACATATGGTGCTGCCATATTAGCATATGTTGTTAAGTAGTAGGCCAATACTACGGGCCCTAAAGCATAGAAACAATAATATTCTAACACTTACATTTTAATCTTGCAGGTATCCTTATAATGTATGACTCCTGATTTTATCCAACTTGTCAAATTGACCAACGGTCTATATCCTCTCGAATGTTCAGTATTTTGAGAATAGATCCTGAATAACAAAATTTCTCTGATGCCCCTAATTCCTAGAATTAGAGAAAGATGCCACTTCTAATATATTTTGAAGAAATTAAAAAAGATAGCATCACTATTACAATCAAGATTTAGCTGAAAAAATGTATACCAATCAGAGATCAACAAATAGGTTGACAGGTCCTAAAAAAGAAAAAAGGAGCATATGAGTAAATATACCCTTGATAAAGCCACGATGCTCCACCATCCAATTTTATAGAAATATTTCTCAAATAGCATCCACATTCCAAGAGAGAAAGCCTTAGAGATCCTTCTATTGTCTTTAGACTGAGTGTAAGACCAACTTCCAGCCCTTCAACCTTAAATGAAGCAGATACTTATTAATTGCACTTATATAGTACATAAATTTTCTGTTATAAATGCACGAATCAACAATTAGAACAAAATTGTTGCTACATTTTCTAATAGAATTTTCACCCCTCAGGGTTTTATTGAATAATCCAACTCTAATTTAGCTACAAGTATAATTAACCTGGGCCACAGCTTTCTCAAATCTCAAGTTCGTCTAAAAACTATTAACTTCTCTCAACTCAATGTCCCTATAAATTGAGATTTCACAGCATATGTTCATCCAGTTTTTATAGCAAACATGAGAAACAGCAGGTAGATCATAATGACCAGAAAGCCAAATACGCTAGAGATTCCCAATTCTTACCAAAGATACACTAATTAAGAAACAGTATAAATCCCAAAAGTATACCTTTATACTCGCATTTCCTTTATCAGTGACTGAAATTGGAAGCAACCATGTGTTGTACGAATACTTCCAACTCATACTCAAATTCGCGGTAGCTCCAGAAACATCAATCAATACTCCACTATCTCCAGTTTTAACAGTAGATGAAGTCACGTGAATACTTTCGATTCTAATATTGGAGAGAACCATTCGAACGTTACCTATAACGGGGATTTTCTTCGATTTCTCAATATCGGGAAGCTCGAGTGGGACTAATGAAGATTCCGCGTTTTCTATCAGCAAATCCTTGAGAAAATCGAGGCCCTTGTTTGAAATTTCGGCGGTGATATGCCCTTCTTCGTGGGATTGAACACGGTTGCACGTAAAAATCAATAGAAATGGTAACAGGAAAGTGAATTTCAAGTTCGCCATGGAATTATTGGGGATTAGCCAGATTAGAAATAGGTTTTTGGATTCAAAATACGGAGAATTTTGATTAATTTAGGGCTTGGGTGAATTGGGAATTACAGCAAGTGCATTGCTGGAATGATGAGAGAGTTGGTGTTGAGAATTGGAGTATTACTTAAGCAGATGTTCTCTATGCATTTCTTGCAAAAACATTTCTTTCTTTTTTTTTCACTTAAATTTGAGGGATTGAGGAGAAAACTTCAAGATTGTGTTAAATTCTTATTCATCTCCAATATATTAATTTAAAAATAATAAAAATTGATCAAATTAAAAACTTCGTTGTCTTATTTTAACTTTTTAAATGCTTGAGTGCATGCATTTTTTTTTGCAAGGTCTCAAATACACACCAGATGTACGGATTTAGAATCCGTGCACTCACCCCTACTCTACCCAATTTATTTAAATTCGGGTTATAATTTTTTTTTTTCTTCAGTTTCGATTTTGTTTTAACTTTAATTTCAATTTTAGATTTTTTTTAATTACCCATCCCGACCCGAAACCCGGCCCGAGTGGTTCATGGTTCACTCGGCCCAAGTGGTTCATTGTTCACCCGCCCCAAATGGTTCATATGTAATTTAGAGTTCACTATTTAGGGATTAGGGTGTAGAGTGCATCAATTTAAATTGGTGCACTTGATGCACAGGAGACCCACTCTTTTTTTTTATCTATTTTGAGGTTATGTGTATATGCATTCAAGTGTATCGTGTATTCATAGTATTTTAAAATTACATAATTTATTATATTAAAAAATACTCCATCCGTCCCAAACTCAACCTTACAGTTTCAGTTTCGGGCATCCCAAACTTAACTGACAATTCTCTTAAATGAAAATATTCACTTTATCACATAAAATACTAATAAACAACTCTTTCTACCCCAAGTATTCATCACATTATAACTTTATCACATAAAATACTAATAAACAATTCTTTCTATCCAACACTTTATCATTTTTTCTTAAAATTCAAACACACAGTAACTGTAAGATTAACTATGGGACGGATGGAGTATAATTTATTTATATTAAATTATACAAATATTAATATAAAGTTGCACGATTCAATTATTAGTCTAAATAAACCAATTCTTTGTAGGGGAAAATTATTCTTAAGCGTATGTTACATAATAAGATTCACATGCTCGTCTTATAGTATAAACAATTGCCACGTATACTTTTTTAACTATACTACAAACCTGCAAAAATACGGCCATTAAAGATCCACATGTTCATCATGCAAATAAGAAACATGACATCAAACTTTTAAACCTAATATATATATCCTATGTAAAATGTTTTCACAAATTTTTTTTTTTTAAGGAAGAGACAGAGAAACTCCCTTCATCAAGTGGTAGACACTTGTAAAAGAGAGTCTAACCTAATATATATATTCTATGTAAAATGTTTTCACAATTTTCTTTTCTTTTTTTTAAGGAAAAAACGATAATTCAATGGAAAATTTGTCTCACACAAGATTTGAACTTGCATTGTTAGAGGATTTTCTCCCCACATCACCATAAGCTTTACCACTTGGCTATGCCGGGCTTTTCACATATTACTGTTTAGCCTAGTGGTTGGTCAGGCGGCTTTATTTGCAAATGATCCTTGTTCGAGTCTACGCTTTTTTATTGTTTACATATAAATGAGTCCTTATTTTATTTATTAATGCTATACATTCTATTTATTTTTTTATTTATTAATCAGTATAAGTAGGGTACTTTATTTTATAATATTGTAAACTTTTATGTTTTATTTAATATAAAACTATTTTTAATCATCTCTCTTAAATATATTAAATAGATAGATATAATATACATTATTGGTGAATTTTTGTGTGAGACGCTCTTGCGATGAGACGATTCATAAATTAAAATTAACATTCAATATTTCCAAAGTATTAAACACAATTTTCAAATTGTATTATGTCTCATCATGATACTGATTCACTCAAGATAAATTATAATAATTTGATTTTTACAATTAAATTTGAAATTAATTGCAAATTTTTTTTATATATTTTCTTTATAATATAAATTTGTGCTCTACCTGAACTATGTTCCTGCGTCATAGTTTTTCACGTTTTCTAATTTTTGCAATGAGTGGATTTCATGTGCAACCTATCTCACCGTGCACTCATAATGCATTTTAGAAATGTTCAACTATACAAAATAGAAACGTGCAACTATTCCAAACAGAAGCATGCAACTATGTTCTCATATTAACAATTGTACTTTTCTGTGTAAATAAGTCACAATTTTCAACATAACAAGTTGCACGCTTCTAAAATGCATTATGAGAGCACGTTGCATCCTGATGCATACAACCCCTAGCCAATTTTTAATTTGTATGAACAAAGAGGTGGAAGCGAGACATTTTCATTTTTTTTAACAACAATTTATAATTTAATTACTATAAATTTTGGATATCTTTTTACAATTATAAGGTTGAGATATGTTTCTTCTTTTCCTTTAATATCGTTTTATACATAATAATTATAATTTTAAATTAGTATGAGTAAAGAGGTTGAAGCATGTCAATTTCTTTTAATAACAATTTATATTTATGAATTATTATTTATGAATTAATATGAATATAGTGGAAATTATTATATTATAATATCTCTAGATTATAGAAATAAAATAAAATTTAAGAATCTAATATCAATTCTATATATTCATCGTATGAATTTGAAAAATAATTTAGTGAACAACTTGATTAGACAAATTTAGTTAAGACAAAGTTTAGGATACAAATTTGTATACATACAAATCTCAATTGAGACTCAATTTCATTTTACCCCACCCATCCTTGACCGCTTGACCGGGTCATCTTAGACCAGCGAATTAATTAATTTTTAAATTGATTGATTTATATCTATATAAATTTGTACAGTAGAACTTACTCGTTAGTTAATACATTTTGTCAGCAAAACTGTTAATGGGGGTGAAGTTTTTATTTTGAACATTTGCATCACATTCATTTCAACATAAAAGCATTTGAATATTGTACATGATATAATTTCGATTTGAAATTTAATACATACAAACAATTTTCATCATATAATATTGCATATAAATTTATATAAGCGAAAATTTTGAGGGCCTAATTTTTTTGATCGACTCAGGCTTCATTGGTTCTAGGATCAGCCCTGCCGCCACTGGGTAGGATGGTGAAAATGTTGATTGATGTTGTATTACATTTTATGAACATATTGAGAAAATGAAAAGATAAATGTTGTGAACCTATTGAGAAAATAAAAAGGAGAATTGTAATGAATGATGACTAAGGGTATTTGTAAACTCTATACACAATTTAAAGACAAAAACTTGTATGAACATAAGTTCACGATAAACTCTATTGTTTTTAATATCACTTATGCAAAAAACTATTATTGTATACACAAAAACTATTATTGTTTAAAAAATACATGTATAGACATGATTCACAAGAGTGTTACTCCTATTTAGAAGCATTTATCAAAAAAAAAAAAAAATTGTGAAAGGATGCCTAAAAATAAATGCTTTTATCCCCTTCATAGTGTTTACAAATGCATAACATTTATGTGAACCAGGACTATACATGAACTCTATCATTATTATATTAAAAAACTATTACTATTATGCAAAAAAATAAAAACTGTCACTGTTATCCCACTTTTAAATAGTGATAATTTTTATACATAACGATACTAAAAAAATCGAGTTCACGATGAATTCGGGTTCACACAAGTTCTTTTCTTTGCAAACACCCCTAAATGTGTTTTAAATTTTTCTTTCTTCGTCCACCAAAAATTTGTACACTTTTCTTATTTGTCTGTACACTAAATGTGTGTTCATTTTCTTTATGAATATATTAATTTCATCTCCATCCTCCAATCAACACTTAAATACTCAAATTATCATTATATTTTATTTATAAATAGACCCCACAATACACTAGTATAATTTTTGTAGACAAAGAGAATAGAAAGCACCTTCCAAAATCATTATTTTTTTTAAAATTTATAGAATTTCAAATTTCTTACTTTATGAGTCCCTTAATAAACGAAAGTAGTCGCGGAACAAACACACACTTTAAGCGAATGATATCATATGTTCCACTTTCAGTGTTTCACTCCATGTTCCATACTTTGGATGTATGACAAGTGAAGATTAAAATATTATCAAAAGGCCCACCATAATTCTGGGTCCATGTGTTAAAGATCCAGGAAATAGGACATGTTTGGAACATGAGAAAATGACAGATGAATGGAACTGCACTTTAAGGATTGAATTACAAATCTACTCTTTGACAACGTACTATTAATCGGGCTATTTATGAGATTGAAATACAAATATATTCCTTGACAATGTACTACTAATCGGGCAACTTAGGAGAACAAAGTCAATTGAATGCAACTGCAGCACGTTGTGTTGTCATAAAAAAAAACACCATGATGGGAATGTAACTGCAGCAAGTTCTCTTGTCATAAGAAGACAATATGATGGGTATGTAACCGCAGCAAGTTCTCCTCATAAAGACACCATGATGGGAGTAGTTTAGTTGGGCTATATCTGTTTGGAAGCCAGATCCTTCAACTATGTTTGTTTTTAAGTCACATTTAGAATTTCAAATCTTATACTATCCTGGTTTATTTAGCAGGATTTGATAAAGGATTTTAAATTCTCTAAAATCTTTCTTTATAATATTAATTATATATTTATTTTATTTTTTTAATATAATTTTCAATACACTACCAATCATTTATGACACACTTTTTAATTTAATAATATTATATATCCAACATAATATTTATTTATATATAGAGAGAAAATTGTTTTAAGATACAATATGAACACAACTATTACTCTAACATACAAATAGTTTTTGTTATCAACTCTTTATTTTTTTTCATTTATTTTATTCATTACTATATAAAAGCTCATCTCTCTCCTCCCAATTCATTTCTCTCTCCTCTCAAATCATCACATCTTACAAAAATTCAAAATCTCACATTTTACAAAAATTCAAAATCTGCATATTTTAAATTTCGAATGTGCAAATTTACAACGTATATGAAAATTTATTATGTATGTACAATTTATAACAAGGTGAGAAAAATACTTAGGGAAGTATAATTCAGACACCATCAACGCTGATGTCAATGGACAATAAAATAATGTCAAATTTTAAAACTGCACATGTCCATCATTTATACACATTGTTGCTTACATAAGGGCAATTAAGACATTTTGACCCAATAGTACTCTATAGATTGTATTTTAGAGTAAATTCTCTTATATATAATGTACAAAATTATTTAACACGTCAATCAATATACAATCATTCAATCATTTCAACACTACTTCTTACAATATAATATTCCTCATATCATCTACTTCTCCAAAATCCTAATCTATCAAAAAAATATAAAATCTTAATACACATTTTATTTTATTTCAAATGCTCCTTACATAATTTCAAATCTTCTCAAAACTAGATAAACAACAAGGTATTTTAGACGGTTTAAATTGTTTAAAATTAGTTAGTCCCTGGAGATAATCCAAGTCGAATAGATTGAAATTTTCGATCAACTCAAACACGAGGAGAAGCCACGAATTTAAAAACATCGAGCAACGCTTTGATTCTTTCATAAAGGCATAATGCAGAAAACATACACTTATCATCACTCAGCATTAAACTAAATTCCAAATAGAAAGGCTCCAACATAGGTTTCTACGGAAACCAGGTAGAGAGCTGCTCACAAATCACATCATGTGAATAAATAAAGAAAAACAGTCATTTTGGTGAATGATAAATTACATAGATTTTCCCTTCCCTTTTCCACTTGATTTAGTTACATAATTATAATTTGATACATAACAGAAACACACATGAAAGTTGTGATGGATATTTCCCACATCACAAATATTTGATCAGCATATATATAATTGCAACCAAAACGACAATCCCTATAACTGATAGAAGCATGCACATGCACGTGCACCCACCCTTTGTTCGCTTGTTCAGTATTGCGAGCCTCTTTTGTACTCTCTGTAAAATAAGAAATAAGGAGACAAGCCAAGAACATAAATCACATTGACAAGGTTTAAACAGATCCGAGATTAGTTATTAGTTATTACACATAACAAGGGCGTGAAGTGCAATTGCTCATAATTCCAGTTTAAGATGTATTAGGGGAAAAATATATTTTTTTGGCCCGTAACTTTTGGGGTTGCAAAAGGAGGTCATCATGTTTACAGACCTTAAGGTCAATACTTTTTAATATTATGTAAATGGAGGCCGAATTGACAAGAATTAGCCAAAATCGGGTTAAAATCACACGTGAGTCTCACACGAGGACTGAAAATCGAGCTTTGATCCCTATAAATTAAGGACAATATTTTTTAATTTATGTAGATGTAGGCCCCAGACTAGTGAAAATTAGCCCAATTTGGCCACATTTACATAAACAAAAAGTATTGTCATTAGTTTACAAGCCTCTATACATATTGTCCTTCTTTTGCAACCCCTCAAAGTGATGGGCCTAAAATGATTACCCCTACATTCATCATTATAGCACCACGTTGATCGATATGATATCCATGTTTGAAAGCATAATTATTGAATTCAAGAAAATGCTGTTTGAAATCTCTGTATAATGTGTGAGGCACAGACTCGCATTCTTTCTTTAATATAAATGGATTTTCCCAATATTTTATCATCTAGTAAAAGACAATACATATGACAACCTTGAGTTCAAGGCTCAGTGTTGAGCATATATTTTTACCATCACTGTTGTGAAGAGTTAACTATACACGGCTAATATAAAAATACAACAGAAAATACGGTGATTAAAGGTAACAATGCACAGCACAAATTTGTTTTGATTTAATGAAATATAAACAACTGTTACCTGTAGTTTGGAGTCTGTAACCTCAACATGTTCATCCAGATTATCCTGCACATCAACAAATATAAACTCACCATCAAAACTCGTAATTTCTCGATCTTGCACAACTTGCTTCAGGATATAATGAAAGTAGGTAATCATATATGAAAAGAGAAACAAGAAAGCCCACAATTAATCTTGTATGCAGATCAAGTTCTTCATTCACTGCCAGTGCAATGTGTTTGGTGCTTATCACCGTTTCCTCCAATCTTTCAAGACCATCGTCTTGCTCTGCAAAAAATAAAGATAAGCAATTGAAAAATCAGAATGGAAATTAAGAGAACACTAAATGAAGTTAAAGATCATATCTACAGAAACTAACCTCTCATGATTTGTCTTTGAAGACCAACAATCCCTTGGTTGTCAAGGCCAGATGCCCTGCTCATGGCATCATCAGGCTTGATCTCTGGCCCAAGTAAGCTGTCTCTATTTGCAAAATTTGACATGTTCAACATGGAAGCCATCTGGATTACTTTTGACCTCAAATTACCAACCATGTCTTTCCGACGATTCATTTCTTTCTCAGTCCTGCAAACAAGAAGCAAGGCAGTTATGAGAACATGGGGAGTAAATTTTTCATGAAAAATCAAAGAACCAAGGGCTAGACCAACAGAATGGAAACAGAATAGGGGGTATTGAATTGAAAAGTCAAGAATAACTTGTTGACATATAAGCTACTTAGACAACAATTAAGAACAAAGTAGAAGTATAATGCTCCACCAAAGTTGCCTACGAATGCACCCCCATGAACAAGTGAAACAGAGAGTGAAAAAAGATTTATCTGATTATAAATAAATAAAGAACATAAAGATAAAAATATGAAGCTCAAAAGTGTTGCCCCAGATAAACTAATTAATATCGCATCACACCGTCAGTAGTAATTACAGAAGTCATGGTTATCAATACTTCATTTTCAATACAGGTGTTGATGTACTGTAGCATATCACAGATTAACAGAGGGGAAGGCAAGTGTCAAGTGAAGCATATTTAGCCAACGTAAGTGTGACAAGGAACAAGACACAAGAAGGTATACACAAAACTACCTTATTATTCCATTCCATTTCATACCATATCTTTTACAAATAATAATTAGATAACTTACAAAGATTGCTTCGAGGGAAGCTTTGCTAGAAGAGACTGTAGGCTGTCCAATCTGGTTCCGAGTATGGTAATTTTTCTTCGTGTGGCAGATGTGTGCCGTTGCGCTTCTGGCCCAGATGACACCAGTGTACTCCTTTCAGATATCATGTTATTGATATCGTCAGCAAGTTTTACTGCTTCATTATATTCCCTTACCCATGTGTCATTGTTAGCTGCCATTGTCTGATAAAAAAACAGCAGGCTTCTGAATGAAGTGGATACTCGTCAAGATAAGCAACCAAAATAAAATCACATAGATTATTCTTCTAGCAACTAAACTTAATATTGGAGGGGTTTGTGTTATTTAACAAGAATTTATATCGAATTGCGCTCAGTCATATTATGATTCTTCCATCATCAAGTAACAAGCTCAGAATTGAGAAGACTTTAAAGAAACCTAAAGAAGAAAATAGATAATATATCGTCTATAGGATTAATAAAATGGCAATGCTTCAGAGAAATTTTGATTCAGCTCTAAAACACTTGAAAAAGAAGCCATCAACAACCCTCAGAGGTATCAAACACTACATCAGAGTCTAATAACACAAGCAGAATACAGGGCAAAATCTAAATTTCCAACAAACAGGGAAAATATATATACTAATAGATCTCAAATCAAGACAACGCAGAGCTATAATAAACACATCTAAATTCCAAAAAAAAAAGTCTATCAAGAAAACAATTGACTAAACATCAAATTCCTCTAACTGCAGGATGATTAAAAAGATGATTGTTTACCTTTAACGATTAAATTCAGCTATCTAGATAACGAATTACGCCAGGTAAAAGGTGAGAGGAGTTGTGGAGATCTAGAATAATTCCCTTCTTTTTTAAATCTTATTTTCAGGAAAGGGTATTCAAATGGGACGCGATGGGCGGCGCCACCAACTACCGGCAAAATTTGTCCAAACGTAATCGTCGTCTTCGACAATCACAATACGATTCAACGAGTGTATTATACTGCTGCACGGATTTAAAATTAAAAGATTGAATTGGGGATTTTGCTTTGGTTTTGAAGGATTGATTGATTATAGAATTGTTTGCTTTTGTTTTGGTCTACGAAGGGCAACAACGACGCCGTTCCACTCAAATATTTCCATTTCTTTCGACCCAACCAACGCGCTGTGCACGTTCTTTGTCCATAACTAATGTTCTTATTTACTAATTTTTAATCTTTTGGACAAAAATTCGAATGAGATGATGTCATACATAAATCAAGTTACAAACTAGTATTATAAACCAACAGTCATATTTTAAAGTGTTAATGCGTTAAGTCTAAATTATACTGCGTCTCATCACTTTCATCTCTTGCAAAATGTTAAAGCGAAACCAAATTTTACTCCGTCTCACCATGAAACAGAATGAGATAACATGTTTTATAATTGATGTTTCATTGTGTATTTCATGATATGGATGAATGACACGTGGAATAATTAAAAAATATTCAACGAACCACAATATTCTAAATCCAAGTGTTAAAAATTAATCCATTAAGGTGAGACACCAATAGAATACGAAAAGTGGATCCGGGGAATCGAACCGCTATGAAACCATATCATGCAAATGTGCCTTAATTTTTTATTATACTAATTACTCCTTTTGAAATTTATCAAAATTATAAAAGGACAAATCATCAATTTTAATTTATATTAATTTTTTTAATCAAATTTAACACATACTACCTCCGTCCCGTTCTTTAGGGTTTTTTGACTGTTCATAAGGATTTATGGGAATAGTGATTAGAAAGAATTGTTTATTAGTATTTTATGTGATAAAGTGATAAAGTGATGGGTAGTTGGGGGTAGAAAGAGTTGTTTATTAGTATTTTATGTGATAAAGTGATAAAGTGATGTGATAAAGTGATAAAGTGTATTTCCATTTTAGGAAATAAACCTTAAAGATTGGGACAAAAAAAATGGAAAGAAAACCTTAAAGATTGGGACGGAGGGAGTATTTTTTTTCTTAACCAAATCAAACTCATATTTTCAATTTATTTAAAAAAACATTATCTTTAATCAATTTTAGCCCACACTTTTAACAATTTTAGCACATATTTTTCTTCATTAAATAAATTCTCATAAATATTATCAAATTAGCTAAAAAATAAAGCTACTTTCTTAAATTGTAAAATTTGAAAATTATATAATACTTTTATTAAAAAATGAAAATTATTTACAGAATATCAAAATATTAGATAAGAAAATATAAAAAAATTAATTTTAATTATTATAATATTAAAAATTCTTATATATTTTTTAGATCTCTGTTTGATTCAATAACTTTAGAAAATTTTAAATTTCTCAAATATTATTAAGATATAAAATTTATAGATTTTAAATTAATTTTTTTAATTCAAACATATTTAAAATATTTTTTATTTGAAATTATTAGTCATTTTCTTATGCTTTTTAAAATAATTTTTTATTTTTAAGTATTTTTAAATTAATTTATATTTATGGGTACTTCTTTGATTAAAATATAATATGGGCTAAAATTGATAACTAATGATGTTTTTAAATATTAATTAAAATTATAAGTATAATTTAGTTAAGAGAAAAAATATGTGTTAGATTTGATGAAAAATAAAAAAATATGAACTAGAATTGATGATTTGAACATTATAAAACTAATATTGTAATCTGAGTAAATTATTAATTGCTAACCTCATATTTTGATAAATTATGAATGAATCCTGAAGTTTGTTCAATTAACATACGAATGATGGTCTCTAAAGATGATATCTTTGATTGAACTGCATTTAAACAAATGCTTCTTTGTAAATGCTACATCAAGTGTTTTGATGATTCCTTCTGTTGTATATATATGTCACTAGTATATATCTCTAATCTTGAAAAGATTGATATAATTTTGTGTGGACAAATGGTGTCTTCTAGTTTACATTACGCTGAATATATTAGTCGTAGCATCTCAAATGTGTGTGGGGTAAGACCTGGTTCGATGAACCTTGTTTTTATTAATGGACATTTGAACATATCCGGGGTATGATATGAATCAAGTTTAGTGAGTTAAAAAAATGTGTTGAAATGGATAAATGTGTCAAATAATTCAAGTTCATAACATAAACTTGGTTCATGTGATACTAATTCTATAAATTTTATGAGAACATTTGTGTGAGACAGTCTCATAGTGAGATGAAACATAATTAAGACATTGTCACTTTAACATTTTGTAAGGAATGAGTGTTGATTTACTCTAAGTTGTACCCCGGCCGTCTCATGTATGTGACCGTCTCATACGAGTTTTCGTCAAATTTTATATACTATATCCAGTGTGATTCATTGAGGATCAACTTTTGCTTTCTCTTTCTGAACAAACCCCAAAATGTTACATTTGGAGAAAACTAAATGCTTTCATGAGAAATTAATGTGGCGTTGAATTGAAGATGCATATAAACAATAAAAATGCCCCTTCAATAGTTGACCCTGTAAGAACTGATTTTAATTATACATATGGCCTGCTAATTATATAATCTACTGTTGAAAAGTTTTAACTCATTTGGGAAGTTCAGAAGTATTTTATTGTCTGGCTTTCCTGTCTTTTGCCCTTTGTTGTGATCTTGCAATTGTTTTATGTTAACCCTCTTCCATGTATTACTTTGATCAAGTATTAGCAAACAATGAAGTAGCTATTGAATTCTGTTGGGTTTATAGAGCACCCAACGATGGATTATGGAAGAAATAATAAAAAGTAAAATGAAATTGTAGAAAATACAGTAGTACTTTACACAAAATGAGCTATTACTTTTCAGTAAAATAAGAATTACTTTTCAGCAATTCAATCTTCGCAAACGCTAATTCTGGAAAATATTAATCTTCGCATGAATTAATTCTTGACAGCAACTCGAACTCTGCACGTACTAATTCTGGAATATAACTTGAACTTCGCACGCACTAGCAAATTTTTGAAATACTTGAACAAAACACGAACAACAGCAACAACACAAGCAAAAAAAAACAATTATTAGAAAAACTCACCAAATTCGAGTCAAGGTGGAACCTTTTCCCACAAAACGAAATATGCCTAGGCAGTGCTCTCAATTTGACGTATCATTTTCAAAGGTAAAACTACTTTCGTCTTTACACGTGCAGCACCGCAATGTGTAAAGCTTCGGCGAACTGAAACGACGCAAGAACTTGATTGCACTACTATATGCAGATGCACACACAGACTATGTATGATGAAATGAAAAATACTTCTGCAGAATTTTTCAAGTGTATTTTCAAGTCTTTTCTAGTCTTTCAAGTGTTGTCCAACAAAATGATTCATGCCCTATTTATAGGATTATGCCAACCATGTGGGGGGCCAAGAATTGATGGCTTTAGGGGTTACTAACATAATGACATTCAAGTGCCAATTGTAACTTCCAGGAGTTACACCTGAATTTGAAACGTCCACGAACCTGGACATTCAGGCGTCCAGATTCATCCAAATTTGAATTCAAACATGTGCAGAAAAAAGAAATGTTATGACGTTTCAACTTCGTGATTTAATTTCTCACTCACCAAAAATCGGTTTCGAGATTATAAATATACTACGATCATCTACTCTGAGAGTATATCGTTTCTATGTCCTTTAATTTCCTCGAAATTAAATTGTATGCCCCTTATTTAATTAATTAGTGACGAGTGTCCCACACTCTCACTAAACACCAATTAAATTAATTTAATTGATCAAACCAATTTTCCCCAACAAATTCAAGTTTACATCATTTCTGCTTCAATCCTAAACCTAAAGTGATCAATGATGTCTCCGTTTTGGATCATCATATTTTTTGTTATAGTTGCTTTCTTGTCTAGCTTCTGTTAACTCCCAACAGTCACTTAATTGTCCAATGGCAAAATTGACTTCTTCTTGGAAAAACAGTGTCTCTGCATATCAGGGGATAATTCAAGTGTCAGAGCCATCCTTCTCAGAAGAACTTTTGGTGCAACATATGCTTGTGATTTTTATTACAATGGAAGATGTGAAACCTATCTGTTTGCTATATTCTTAGTTGTAATAAAAGATGGAGGTATCACTTTACCATCCAGAGGATTCCCTCCGGTAGTGTGGTCTGCCAACCTAAACAATCCTGTCAGAATCAACGCCACGTTGGAGCTGACAGGCGCGGGGAATTTAATCCTCCGAGATGCAGATGGAGCATTGGTGTGGTCTACTAACACCGCTGGAAGATCTGTTGTGGGCCTAAATTTGACGAAAATGGGAAATCATGTTCTCTTTGATGCGAAAAACTCTGTAGTTTGGCAGTCTTTCGATCATCCTACTGATACCTTGGTTCCGGGGCAGAGCCTCGTATCTGGCATTAATCTTACAGCTAGTGCTTCATCAACTAATTGTTAGAATTTAAACTGCAATTATGGAGAAATTAAGAGAACACGAAATTAAATAACACAGATTTGGTTACCCAGTTCGTCAGGAATAACTATGTCTGGGGGCACTACCAAGCCAGGAGATTTACTAATTTTCGGTGATAACAATTACAACGAATCTGATTGGAATTAATAGGCGCAATTGGGCCAAAACCCTAAAAGTCCATCACGGTCGAGTCTGCTAAAACAGGCCCAAAAAATTTTCAGGCTTCATAACCGAGAAGCTGGGACGTGAAGCAGTCGATCAGGCTTCATAACCCAACAATCTCCCACCTAGAGATTGACTCCAACATTAACTTGTCTCCTCCATCTTATCGATATCTCTCACCGGTAGTATTGCCAAGCCTTCATCTCAATTTCCAAGGCCAGTTGAAGTCATGCATAACTTTAACTTCTCTAAGGTCACAACCTTAGTCAACATATCAGCAGGATTCTCACTTCCTCGAATCTTCATCAGCTGCAAAATCTTGTTCTCAATAAGGTAACAAATGTAATGATACCTTAACTCAATATGCTTCGTCCTCGAGTGAACAACTGGATTCTTTGCTAAGTGAATAATACTCTGACTGTCACTGTAGAGAATACTATATATCCTTCTGCTCCTTCCCCAATTCACGTAAGAGATTCTGCAACCATACCATCTCCTTACTAGCCTCAGTAATTACAACATACTCTGCCTCTGCAGTGGACTGTGCTACAATCTTCTGCAACTTAGAAGCCCAAGAAATCGATGTACCACCAAAAGTAAATACATACCCGGTTGTACTCCTCCTTTTGTCAAGATCACTAGATGCCAAGTCTGCATCAACATACCCTGCCAATTCAACACTTTTTCCTTCAAAACACAATGCTCTTTCTGTAGTACCTCTCAAGTACTTAAGGATCCACTTTACTGCATCCCAATATTGCTTACCCGGATTACCCATAAACCGGCTAACTACTCCCACCGCATGTGCAATATCTGGTCTTGTACACACCATAGCATACATCAAACTGCCAATTACTGAAGCGTATGGAGTGTTTTGCATGTAGGTTCGCTCCTCTTCGCTACTAGGTGAGTCCTTGTTGGATAGCTTGAATTGACTTCCTAACGGGACACTAATTGACTTTGCATCTTCCATACTAAACCTCTTCAAGACCTTCTTTATGTATTCAGCTTGTGAAAGATACAACTTTTCTGCCACCCTATCACGATCGATTCGCATACCCAAGATTTGTTTGGCATCTCTAAGGTCCTTCATAGCAAACCTCTTGAAATAGCAGCAATGGTCAGCTTCACACCTATTGAACTCAATCTCGTGCATGAACCCATCAAACTTCTTGTACCACTGTAATGGAGCTTGTTTCAAACCATACAAGCTCTTCCTCAATTTGCAAACAAGCTCATTGTTCCCCTTTGATAAGTACCCTTCTGGTTGCTTCATGTAAATGTCCTCATCTAAGTCACCATGAAGAAAGACTGTTTTTACATCCATCTGCTCTAACACCAAGTTCTCTGTAGCACCAAACTCAAAACTAATCGAATGGTAGTTAGTTTCACAACAGGAGTAAAAATATCAGTATAATTAATATCATATTTCTGCTGAAACCCTTTCACAACCAGTCTTTCCTTGTAACGCTTGCTTCCGCCTGTATCCTCTTTAATTCTGTAAACCCACTTATTATGCAGCGCCTTCTTACCCTTAGGGAGCTCAACTAGTTCCCAAGTTCCGTTGGTCATCAGCGAGTGCATCTCATCATCCATCGCAAGTTTCCACTTGCTTACCTGCTCACTACGTGTAGCCTCTGCATAACATTCAGGCTCACCACCATCAGTCAACAATAAGTAATGAAGAGAAGGAGAATATCTATCAGGAGATCTATGTTCTCTTGTGGATCTCCGCAGCGGAATTGTTGCTGGTGGTGTACGTGGTTCTTCCTCAACAACCACCTGATCATCATGAACCCCCTTGCTCTCACCTGAGTTCGAAATGTCTAACTCAATAACCTGAGTCTCAGAACCAACTACTTTAAATGTACCCGACCTGTCTTTGTACAATATTTGCTCATTAAATACGGCATCTTGACTACGAATTATCTTTCGATTCTCCTCATCCCAAAATCGATAACCAAATTCATCACCGCCATATCCAATAAAGGTACATTTAACAGACTTAGCATCCAATTTACTTCTACTAGTAGCATCAATATGAACATATGAAACACACCCAAATACTCGAAGAAAAGACAGATTTACCTCCTTACTAGACCAGGCCTCCTCTGGTATGCCATTTTCCAAGGGAGTTGAGGGTCTTCTGTTTATCAAGTAAGCTGCAGTGTTAACTGCTTCTGCCCAAAACATCTTCGGTAGCCCACATTCAATCTCATGCTTCTAGCACGGTCACATAAGGTTCTATTCATACGTTCTGCCACACAGTTTTGCTGGGGGGTTCCTCTCACAGTTTTCTCCTTTCGAATTCCATTTGCTTCACAGAATATTTTGAACTCACGGAGCTCGTACTCTCCACCATTATCAGATCTCAAACACTTCACTTTGAGACCCGTCTTAGTCTCTACAAGGGCCTTCCACTTCCTGAAAGCATTAAAGACATCAGACTTATTTTTCAGAAAATAAACTCATACCTTTCTCATAGAGTCGTCAATGAAAGTCATGTAATATGATGCTCCACCAAGAGATGTCACTGGTGCTGGACCCCACAAGTCGTTGTGGACTAACTCCAGCTTTTGCTTCTTCAAGGTTCTGTCTCCTTTAAAAAAACTCACCCTTTTATGTTTTTCGAATACACAATCCTCACATAACCCGATGTCAATTGTCTTGAGGTCTGACAGTTTGCCCTTCGAACACATCACTTTTATCCATTTCTCACTCATGTGGCCAAGACGACAATGCCATAAATCTGCATTCCTTTTTGCACCTGCAAGAGCAATGCTATCTCGGGTGTTGCCTGTCATGTACAACGTTCCCTCCTTATTTCCTCGAGCCACTACCATTACACCTTTAGATATCTTCCACGTATTGCATCCAAAGATCACAGTGTAACCCTCATCATCAAGCTGCCCTACTGAAAGTAAATTCCTCTTCAGTCCAGGAATATGTCTCACATCTCGTAACTGCAAAACAGTTCCATTCGGTGCCTTGATCCGAACATCCCCCTTCCCTATAATTTCCAGAAGTGTAGCGTTCCATTACGTCAGCCCTGCTGCACGAATGAAACGATGCTCCAGAATCTAACACCCAAGATTCCAGTGGACCGCTTACGCTCAAAATTAATGCATCTGAGACCTCATCAGTGGCAGTGTTTGCTGAATTATCATCATTCTTTGGTGCATTCGCTGGTGCCTTACACTGGTTTTTGTAATGACCAAGTTCATGACAGTTGTAGCACTCAATCTGACTCTTGTCCTCTTGCGCTTATCTTTGCCCCTCGACTTCGATCTACCTCGATTCGATTTCCCTTTAGATTCCGATCTGCCTCTGTTTCCTGCGCTCAAGGCTGATCCTGTGGCCATACCCAATTCTTTCCTGCGAATTTCTTCGCTCATGATCAGATCTCTAACCTCATCAAACTTAAGTTTTACCTTCCCTGCTGAAGCACTAACGGCCGTCACCGTCCCACTCCAACTTTCTGGTAAAGAAGACAACAAAATTAGGGCTTGAACCTCATCATCAAAATCAATCTCAACCGAGCTCAATTGGGCTATGGTCATATTGAACTCGTTGAGATGATTGACTACCACAGTATCCTCTGCCATCCTTAGGTTGAATAGCTTCCGCATCAGATGAACCTTGTTCACTGCAGACGGCTTTTCGTACATCTCAGTCAGAATTTCCAACATCTCCTTCGTGGTTTTTGCTTTTACTGTGTGGAGGGCGACGTTCCTGGACAACGACAGACGAACCACACTCATCGCCTTTCTGTCCAGCAACTTCCACTCGTCGTCCTTCATATCTTCTGGTTCCGCACCCAAAGGTTGATACAGATCTTTACCGTACAGACAATCCTCGATCTGCAATTTCTAGAATCCGAAATCCGTTCCATCAAATTTCTCAACAGGCAATTTTCCTTCAGCCATCATAATTGCTTCCACCAAATCCTCTGAACCCGATGCTCTAGATACCAGTTGTTAGGATTTAAACTGCAATTATGGAGAAATTAAGAGAACACGAAATTAAATAACACAGATTTGGTTGCCCAGTTCGTCAGGAATAACTACGCCTGGGGGCATTATCAAGCCAGGAGATTTACTAATTTTCGGTGATAACAATTACAACGAATTTGATTGGAATTAATAGGCGCAACTGGGCCAAAACCCTAAAAGCTCATCCCGGTCGAGTATGCTAAAACAGGTCCAAAAAATTTTCAGGCTCCATAACCGAGAAGCTGGACGTGAAGCAGTGGATCAGGCTCCATAACCCAACACTAATTGGTCTGAAGGAGGTTTGTATTCTTTGTCAATGACCGATATAGCCCTAGTAGCTTCTATACACTCTGATCCTCCACTGACATATTATAGGAACACTTTTTCTCTCACAAAGAATAATGTAGAAGCAAGTTATGGTAAGTATCGAAATGGAAGTCTAGATTTTTATGTAAATGGAGTCGAGCCTCAGAATCCAGACAAGTCGATAACTCTTCCGATAACTCGTAAAGCTCAGTACATGAAGCTAGGGCCTGATGAGCATCTTCGGGCATATCAGTGCGTGGGGACCATCATTGGTAGAACTAGGCGACGTTTTGAAACATCCTACAATTTGTGGAAGATATGGAATTTGCTCAGACGGGCAATGTAGTTGTCCAAATGGAACGATAAGCATCCTGATCTGGGTTGCTCTCAAGTCATTCCAATTGCGTGTAATAATTCAAGAGGTCATAGCTTCTTGGACCTCGTTGATGTAACCTACTTCACCTTTCTTGTTGATATGATGAGTGTGGATATGAACAATTGTAAAAAGGCTAGCTTCAAATATTGTTCTTGCAAAGCTACTATGACTCAAATTCTTCAGACGGTAGCTGCTATTTGCCATCTGAGATCTTTTCGTTGATCAATAATGATAAGGATCTAAGTGGCTACAACTCTTCAGTATCTATAAAAGTGCATATTGCTCCAGAACAAAAACCCTCCAGAAAAAAATACCTACACAAATAATTTATTAGGAAAACAAATTACCTACTTGCAATCTACCTACACATTTGTAATTTCCGTAGGCAAATTAAAAATGTGTAAGTAGATTGCACGTAGGTAATTTGTTTTCCTAAGAAATTATTTGTGTAGGTATTTTTTTCTGGAGGGTTTTTCTTCTGGAGCAATATGCACTTTTATAGAGACAAATTTACCTGCACAAATAATTTCTTAGACAATTGTATTTTGTAGTTTAAAAATAGTCTATATAATTAGAAAATTTTGTAGGTAAACCTTACAATTTAAGGACGATATTACTTTCGTTAAAAATTTTGTAGGCATGTCAAAAAAATATTGAAAAATTTTATAAGCAATGCACAATAAAATAGTAGTGTACTTGGGTCTGACCAGGTCCCTCTAGTGGCTTTATTTTTTTATTCTGATTATGATTACACCCTTTGTAGCATGCTCTTGTATATTTATGGTGTTATATCTAACCATGAATTTTTTTTATTTCAACCCATATTAACGTCTAAATGTCTGATGTGATAAAAAAAGGAATTGGCTTGATTAACTACTGTACTTGTACAAAAATGAGGGTTTTGGACTGAGTTCCGACAATTCAACGACTATGTAATATAAATAAACGAGTTAGAGAACTCCTTCTAGAAGATGTAACGCAATAGATAATTGACAAACCAACTACTTTCAAAAAAAGTCTTCTTCATTTACTAAAATATTCAATTAACGCGCATCATTTAGGCTCCGCTTGATTCTCGAGATTGATCGGATAGACATAATTAGAATTTTAATCCCAACTAATTTACCATTTAATTTGTGGGATGAGGGTCCATAATATACTTCAAGTTCGAGTATAAAATGTATTAAATCCCTCCATGGAGGGATATGCCAATCCCATGTGAAAGGTTTTCACGTGGGATAGAACATATTCCAAATGCAATAATACAATATTATCCTTCTACTATTTGAATAGATTCAAAAGAATGAAGTGTAGTTGTTTCAATTCAATTTAAGGGTATTTATGACATTTCAATAAGTATTTCATCCACTCCTTCAATTCAATCCTACAATTCATACGCATTTCTTGATTCAAATAAATCCAATCCAATCAATCAAATCTTACTCAATCTCACTCAATTCTATCACACCTAATCAATCAAGTCTCTTGAACCAAACGTCCCCTTATGGACAAAATCTCATATGCAATTGGTGCACGGATCCTCGCCCCAACCCTACCCATGTATGCACAGAACATGTCTAATATATTCAACGAGTCAAGTATTTTTTTAAAATTGATCATTTAATTGCATGAGTGCACGGTGCACTTGGGTGCACAATAGACCCACTCATACCATAGAGATATACTATAAAAAACGACATGGCTGAACATTGAACTTATATATTTTAATCTTCACTAAACAATAATGTAGTTCAACACTAAACGACATGGCTGAACATTCAACTGACAATGACATGGCTGAACATTCAACACTAAACAATAATGTAGTTCAACAGAACAGAAGAATAACTAATCACTTTGATCAACACAAGAAAAAAAATTCCCATTTGCAAGTCTAATTATTTGAAAATGGCGCAGTCCCTTTTCATTACAATTTTCATCACACTGCTTATTTCCTTTAAATTATCCTTTGGAGTAGATACACTCGTGCCAAACCAAACAATTTCTTTTGGCCAAACTTTGATTTCTCATAACCAAGTTTATGAGATGGGCTTCTTCTGTCCAGGAAAGTCCCATAACAGGTTTTTGGGGTTGTGGCACAAAAACATCCCAGACGTTGTAGTTTGGGTTGCAAATAGAAACAATCCCATTTCCGACTCACATGGTGTTACTTTTTTCATTTCCGGAAATGGAACTCTTTTCATAAGCAATTCTAGAAGCATTATCTGGTCGACAAATCCATCAGGGGCGGCATCAAATCCAATTTTACAGCTCCTGGATACTGGCAACCTGGTTCTTTTAAATGATACTACGGAACAAGGTGGTTACTTATGGCAGAGTTTCGATTACCCGCTGACACCATGTTACCAGGAATGAAGGTGGTTGATGACCCTGATTCTGGCGTGGTGAAGTATTTGACATCCTGGAAAAATCGGGACGATCCTTCTCCTGGAGATTTCTTTGTCAGGATCGAAAACCAGGGGTTGCCTGAGATGGTGATTTACAAAGGGAAAAATAAAACATTCCGAAATGGAAAGTGGAATGGGCTTCTGTTTGGTGGTTTACCACGCTTTACCAATTCAGTCTCCAAAATGGAACTGGTTTCCAGAGGACACGAGATCCTCGTGACAGATCAACTTTGAGAAAACTAACAGTAGAGACATCCGGTATGCTCTATAGTTACACCATGAATGCACGAAAAGATAAGTGGAATCATGTGGTCACTCTTCCAGGAGACCGGTGCGATGAATACAGTCTATGTGGTCCCAACGGTTTTTGCAGTATTAACAAGTCGAATCTGTGCCAATGTTTAAAGGGATTTGCCCCTAAATTCCGAAAAGAGTGGGACCTTCAAGATTGGTCCGGTTGATGCACTAGAATCGCGCCGTTGAATTGCAAGGGTGGAGATGGTTTTGATGAGGTTAGAGGGGTGAAGTATCCGGATATGTTGAAATTTTGGTTAAATATGAGCATGAACCTCGACGAATGCAAAAAAAACTGCAGCTGCACCGCGTATGCTAATCCATACATAACTAATGGAGGCGGCGGCTGCGTCATGTGGTTTGGAGATCTCATCGATACTAGAGACCTTCGTGAGGCAGATAGTAAGCAAAGAATCTACGTGCGCGTACCAGTTTCGGTACTAATTGATGGTGAGAACTGCACATAATCTCACTTGTATGATAAATAAACTGAACTGTGGATACATGTTTTAGGGCCGGCTTGGTTGGGGGTAATGAGAATTATTCTCATTAATAGTGCTTGACAACTTTGATAAACCCGTAATGAGAATAGAAGTAAGCAATTGATGACCCTACTTCCATTACTTAATTTCACCCATTACCATTACCATTACCTAGTTATACTAAGCGGGCAGTTAATTTATTTTTGCCTTTCTCACTTATGCTTCTCGTTGTAGATGCAAGCTCTGACTTAAACAAAGAGGAAAAAGGACCACCAAGACTAATAGTGATATCAATTGCTACTGGAGTTATTGTCTCAGGGTTTATTAATGGAGGTATTTTTATGATGACACGACCAAAGAAGAAAGGTAACAAATCTCAAATTTTGCAATTGCCTGTTATCCTTTTGAAAACGTTCAATCCGCAGAGCTTAAAGGCTTTATATTCTGTTTCTCCATGTACAGCCATAAAAAATAATAATGAGGATTTAGAGCTTCCTTTGTTGGACTTTGCAACTATGGTGGCTGCGACAAACAACTTCTCCAGGAAAAACATGATCGGAAAAGGTGGTTTTGGTCCTGTTTACAAGGTAACGTACATACAACATTTGAGTGAAACAAAAGACAAACACTCTGACTCTTAATCTTACATGCACAAGTAGGGTATTTTACCATCAAAAGAAGAAATAGCCATTAAAAAATTGTCAAGAACTTCAGGACAAGGTCTTGAAGAGTTCAAAAATGAAGCCACCTTAATTGCCAAACTTCAACATACAAACCTTGTTAGACTTTTGGAATGTTGCATTGACGGAGAAGAAAGGATGCTAATCTACGAATACCTACACAATAAAAGCTTGGATTGTTTCGTTTATGGTACAATTGTTTTTCTGTATAGTTTGGGAGTTTCTTTGTTTAAAGTCATAACATATCATTTATGTGCAGATGAAAACCAAAGGAAACATTTGTCATGGCCTAACCGCTTCAACATTGTCATGGGAATTGCTAGAGGACTACTTTATCTCCATCATGATTCCAGATTAAAGGTTATCCACAGGGATCTCAAAACAAGCAACATTTTATTAGATGAAAACTTAAATCCAAAAATTTCAGACTTTGGCTTAGCAAGAACTTTTGGAGAGGATAAACATGTGGCAAGAACAAGGAGAGTTGTTGGAACTTAGTAAGCTTTTGCCCCTTTTTTCTCTACATCACTAATTCTTAAAATATTAGTTTGCATTTTTCCCGATGGAACTTTATACATTTTGAACTATAATTTATGCAGTGGCTATATGGCTCCAGAATACGTAATTGGTGGGAAATATTCAGTGAAGTCCGACGTATTTAGTTTGGGAGTGGTATTGTTAGAGATAGTTAGTGGAAAAAAGATCAGGAGCTATAGAAGCAGCGATGATCATCATCACAGACTCTTGGGACATGTATTTTATCGCGACTGTAATTACTTTTGCATATGTATCTTTTTTTCGGGTAATAGAGAAATTAAACTAACAATTTTTTTGCAATTCTAATTCAGGCCTGGTTGCTATGGAAAGAAAACAGGGGTATTGAGCTGATGGACGAATGTTTGAATGATACATATATCGAAAGCCAAGTGAAGAGATGCATACATGTTGGATTGTTATGCATTCAAAAATTTGCAGAGGATAGGCCAGTGATGTCGTCAGTTCTTTTCATGTTGGGAACTGATGAAGCAATTCTGCCACAACCCAAAGAGCCTGCCTTTTTCGTCGTAGCACTTCACCAAGTCACGTCTCCGAGAAAAATACCATCACAAATTCTAATTTGGAGCCCAGATGAGGAGGTCTCTAACTTGCTTAATTCAAAATTTTCTTGCTTAATTTTTGTTTGACTTAATTTAAGATAAATAAAATATTTATTCTAAATGTATTTTATCTTAGTGTGAATTATATTTAATTATTAATTTCTTAATAAATATTTTATTTTATAATTGCTCTTATGTATATCTTAACATATTTTATGTGGAAAAATCCCCTATCCCTCTATATATTAATAGAGAGTTTTTTTTTCATGTTGTGTCAACTCCATGTTAATTTAATCTATGTGTCATTTAATGAGAAATTTGAGTACACATATCATTTTTCTATTTGGTTCCTATGTGTTATGAAATTTAAAGTTTTTGTATATAATTAATTTTTAATTATTTAGGTATTTAAAATATGTATGAATATTTAACTATATAATATTATTCATTTCTCTTTCTTTCGATAATTTTTGTTTGACTTATTTTAAGATAAATAAAATATTTAATTGTAAATGTATTTTATCTTAGTGTGAATTATATTCAATTGCTAATTTCTTAATAAATAATTTTATTTTATAATTGCTCTTATGTATATCTTAACATATTCATGTGGCAAAAGTATTGTGTACTATAATTCATTCACATTTAATTTTTTTTATTATTACATATTAATTAATTTATTAGTTTTTTAATAGTCGATTTATTTTATTTTGATCGGTAGGTTTCAACTTCATATTAAAATGAATAAATAATATTTGACACAATAATCTTATTTCAAGGTTTAAGAAAATTTACTAATATATGCCTTAAATAATTATTAATTCATATTTAGTGCATTTATGCATATATTTATATTTTTAATTATTAAATATATTATTTATTGAAAATGTTTGAATTTTTAATTTGAAAACCGCGTAACATGCGCACACTAAACTAGTACTATTATAAAAGGAGGATGTACCTCCTAAAAAGCTGCCAAGTGTCGCCCTTAATTTACAGCCAAGTGTCAATGCTTTCTTGCTGGCAAGTGTATATCTTAAATTGATGATACATGTATTTTTTAAATTAATAAAAACGACGTTCTCTTAAGTCTCAACATTATTTTATTTGAAACCCAACAACAACAGCCACCCCTATTCATATTTCTATTTATTATTTTCAATTTCTTTTAAGGTATTTATTATTTTCAATTTCAAGCACATGAAATAGAAGCGACGTTCCCCTCTCTCAAATGTGCGTTCATCTCAGTGATATTTTCATCTCCACCCTCAAGCACAAACGTTCAATCACGTCATCGCCACTGTACGGGTAAAAGATTTAGGTCTATCATTGCTATGGCAAAATCTATGGCAGATTAAATACATGGATTAGGGTTTCCTGTGTAAAAGAAAGGGGATTCACGTCTTCTTGGAGTATTTGAATGCTAAAACCGCCCATTAATTTTTGTGTACGGAATTCCGAAGAGCTCATCCGCCACTGAGGCTTCATTTCGAAGAGAGCGGTGGTGTATAGGTGGAGCAGAGCCAAACCGAAGTCGCGTGTATGTTGATAGGATCTACAAACTCTTCCACTTCTGTCACGCTCGCTCCCTTGAGTAAGCTAATAATTGTAAGCTTTTATTCTTTACACTAAATCCTTTCTGGATATGTCTCTTTGAACTTAATTAGTAGCACCCCCTATTGTGAAATCATAGGTGCAATTTGAAAGCTTGAAAAATATCATGTGATTTTGAAGTCTCCCCTCTCACGTGCGAGTCGACGGTAGATTGTGGCCTCTGTGATGTGTATTTGGTCGGAAACGTGAGAGATTTAGTGAAGAATGGCGGCCGAGGTGTATGTAGTCGGAACTGCTCACGTTTCATCGGTAATTGACTGTTACTTTTGATATTTTTCTGGATTGTTTAAATTTGTTTATACTTATTGGTGAATATACAAATTCAAGAAGATTGTGACTGCTTTTGACAATTATATGGATGCAAAGAGGATCAAACTTTGTGACACTTAGATCATGAAAATGTTAGTATTCTACTAGTTATGGATTTCAATTTGCTTGACCTGGTTGATTTGATTTCAGTTTTATTGTTCATTGTTCTGGATTATAATAAGATTTTAGAAGTTGATTACCAAATGAAACTATTCATTCCAGTTATATATGTCTAGCAGTCAAGAATTGGTGCATCATAATCCATATACAATTTTTGATCTTGGCTATTAGTAACCTTATTTTTGTTTTAGTTTAATTTTTCTGTTTTCCTCGCCTTTTCTCATTTCTTTCAGAAATGGCATTCTGATAAGAAGAAGGAAGGGAGCACTAGAATATCAAACTTAAGAAATAAGCGACGAGCTTTCAGGGTAATTGCTCATTACTCAATTGCACTTTCAAGATTTTATTTATTTTAATTCGGTAATTGTATGTGTGTGTCTATGTGTGTTTGGAAAGGTATTTGCCTTTTTGATTCTTTGGAATTTTAAGGACTCAATTTGGGTATTAATGGAGGAGTGGAAGTCATTATTTTGTTGAAGCATTTGAATAAAGCTACAAGAGATGAGTTACAGATGATTTTAATTTCATTTTCTTTGTTTTGTGGTTGCAAGGTGTTGGGAACCGGTTTCACAATAAGCATATATAGGTATAACTAAGTAAAAAAAAAAATATATAACTATGTTAGAGACAACTTTTTTAAAAAATAAGTGATTCTACCTTTTCTAATGAGTTTGCAAACAGGCCTTAAGAATCATAGAAACTTTTGGGAGTAAGTTGCAAAATTGGGCACGTATTTATATAGTGTTAGACCCATACATATTATTTTGAGGGAAACTTGCATGAGACCGTCTCACGGTGAGACGGACATAAGTTGGGCATTTGACGCTTTAACACTTTGGAAGGGGTGGGTATGATTTGTGCTAAGTTGTACCTGGTCTCATGCACCGTCTCATATGAGTTTTTGTTTTTATTTTTCTCAATTAAGTCTTCAAAATTTAAAAGGTGGGAAATAATTATTCCTTATGGAAATTCAAGGCAGGATTTATGCATATGATGAAAAATGATATGAGTGGAAGGAGCTATAGATACTTCAGCCTATTGGATTGAAATGGTTTATTTATTGAACATGTAGCTATATTTTTTCCATATCAGTAGAAAAAAGATGTTGGTATGTAAATTGCGCTTTCTAAATGATCATGTTTGCAGATTCTTGCCTAGGTGCAAAAGACCTCAATTCGAAACTGGTGGGAGGTTTAAAGTGGGAGAACGTTGTGTGCTATAATTGCTGAACTTTTGGGTCAAAAGTGAAGCTTGAAGAAAAAAAATTACCTTAAAAATTTAAATCCGACTCAAGCGGAGGAGGCGAAGAAGCAGCCCGAAGAAGCCCTGTAATACTGAAGGAATAAAATAAAAAAATTCCTTAAATCCACGACTGACGAAGAGGCGAAGAAGCAGCAAGCCAGTGCGCAAGTCTCCAAGATCTGACAACTTTCTTTTGTTAATCTATTGTAAGTGGAAAATTGTTCCCCAATGACTTATATAATTTGGCATGTCATTCATATGCATGTAGCTCCAGTGAAACTTCATTCAAGAATCGTTTTAGAAAATCAATAATTTTTTCATATTATCGTAAAATGTCAAATAATAATTAGACTTCCTTTTTTATTGCAGGTCAATTCCAGTTGATTAGCAATGTGGCCCTTGATGCACTCTCTCAGATTGTAGTTGTGAGATTGATTTCCTTCACTTTCATTAAATTTTATAATTATTACTATCACTATTGTTATTAATCTAGGTTTGATTGTGCAGTTTTTAACGGATACCGCTAAGTTACGTGGTGGGTGTTATTGATCTACCAGGGGTGGCAAAGAACAACCATTTTGAATGAAATTTATGGATTTGATTATTCATCACATGGATGTAGATACACTAAACTGAAATGTTTAGTAGCCTGAAAGGTTTAATTTGCTCAAATAGAATGTTCTCTTTTAGGAGTATATGTCTTGAAGATGTATTAGGTTGTATATGGTTTATGTACATGAGAAAGATGGCTGAATGTTTGTTTGCAGGAATGCTGGCTTGACATTATACAGTAGGAATCAAACCTAGAGTTTCCTCATAATTGATCATACTTCTTGATACTCAGGTTGTATGTTTTGTTATTGCCATGATTTCTTTCAATTTATTATGAATTAATATGGTAGTGAATTAGTCTCAAAATGTTTTGCTATTTATAATATGCAGCCTGTATTCAGTCCTTCAGTTTAAGTAGAGATGATTAGGCGTAGTTGGTCATCTACAATCTCAGTTATAAGTGGTGAATACTTTGCTGAGCTAGATTATGAGATGACGAGTAACCAGGTAGCTACTGCGTTTATAATATTAATAGGAGTTAAGTTTAATTTTTTAATTTTTTGTTCCTTTTTTTTTCTCAATCTCTAAGTTGGTGGCCGATTAAGGGCTAAATTTGTGTATTTTCTTTTATTGTGTTGTTTATTTAATTAGTATAATGATGTGATGGGGATAGTAGTTTGAAAACTCATAATTTAGAATCTTGAATTTTGTTAGTGAGTTAAACACCACGACAGAGGCAATTACCATGATGCCATGCTTTTATTTATTTATTTTTTGACAGGACATGCTTTTATGTATTAGTATTATATTGATATTGTTTGTATTAATCACTTTAATGGAATGCTATGTTTTTGTCTTCATTTATTGTTTAAATTTTTCAGTGTATATATATATTGTTGTTTGAAGATAGGAAATAGTCTAGGAGTTTGTGTTTGTCTAAAGACCCTTTCACCACAAAGGGTGGTATTTGTTAAACCTTGCCTTTTCCTCTAATTATTTACTCTGATTTACAGAATATACCCTAAATTTAACTCTCAAGAGAGAAAGAAAGAGGGAAAAGAGAGAAGGATAAAGAAAAGTAAAAGACTTTCAGTCGAAGGGTTGCAGATATCTACTACTTTATTCAGAAGACGAGGCCCATCGGTATTAGTACGAGATGACAAATTTTTTGATCCTGGCGCTTGTGGCTAGAAGGGCCCCGTGTTTGGGATGAATATGGAGACAATAGAAGACAGAGAACGGTGGACAACACTGGTGCATGACGTTGATTAGAATGACCAAACAATGAGGTACCAGTGAGCTTCATTGGTGGCAGGGGTGTTTAAAACAAAAGACATAGGGGTGGGTGTGGGTTTGGATTCCTGCAAATACGTCTCATGATTAATTAGTCTAACATATACCTGTTAAAAAAAATAAAATAAAGGCTGACATATAGTTCCTCAAACATGATAGGGTTAGTCTTTAATATTGATGGATAATTTCTCAAGTTGAAATTAATATTTTGATAATTCCTGATTTTGCAGAGAGATTCTGCTGAAAAATTGAATATCTTAACAACTAAGAAACTCAAGGTAAATAATGTTATAACTCTATGTTAGTGGGTCATATAGAAGTTGAAGAAGATGATAGCTTTATAAATTCATAATCATTCCATTTCAGTTATCATCCCTAACCTTGGCTTATCAGTTTGTACCTTTTGTTTTTGTTAAATTAAAACTAATTGGCTTGGTAATTGTTAAATTTTTTTCATTTATTTGATGTTATAATGTGATATTGATGTATATTTTGTAGGAAGCCCGGATATGGGGATATCGATATCTGATGAGAGATTGAAATATGTCGTGAAATTTAGAGATTCTAGACTTTAATTCTATTGGGAATTTCGATACTGAGAGTCTGGGACGTTGTGAGATTAGATTTATGTATGTTTTTTTTATCTACTTACAAATTAAAAACAAAAACATGAACTTATATTAGGCCGAGATCCTTTTTTGTTGTAGAGATTTACATTAGGCCCGTGCATTGCACAAGTAATAATCTAGTGAGGATAATAGGAGAAGAAATGGGGGGTTTTTAAGAATGGGATACAAATGGGCTTTTGTGGGTAGTATACTAATCCGATGGGTAGTGCATTTATTAAAAGAGGGTGTGCAAATAACTTGGGCCACTCAGGTTATTAGCACCCCTATAATTAGTAAATACACCTATATGAACTTTTATGAAAAATAATTAAGCTTAAAAAGACTTTATTACCCTTAAAATTATAACCCTAATAATTTTATACCTTCTCTTCCCCAAATAAACAACCGTCCACTAGCCCTCTTCCCCTGGTAAACAGCCGCCCACCAACCCCTTAATGGCAAAAAATAGAGCAGTAATACATAAATTTAAAAAAAATAATTATGTAGGTCCCGAACGGGTTTCAGTGAGGGTTGAAGTCTAGAGGGGAGGGGTGAATAGACTTCAAAAACTTTTCGTGGATCAGATGTGATTTGCACGTATGTCTGATCAGAGTGCGAAGTGGATCAGTTTGGTCTGATATCCGACTTACTGATTTGACAGGCAGATCAGTTCGGCGTCTATCAGTTTAACTGATGGTGTGGAAGATTAGTTAACCCGTGTGAAAACCAGTTTTACTCAACTATAGATTCTGACCAATCTGGTTTGAGTCAGATAACTAAAGTGTTAAGCTGTTCAGATCAGTAGCTTGATGCTAGTCTGATCCTGGTACAGAATATGCATTCAGATAACAAGAGTAGTGTGCAAGTATGTGTAAAGCAGATTAAAGGCACACAAATTTATAGTGGTTCGGACAACTTGTCCTACGTCCACTCTTCCCTATCAGCAGGGGCACCAACTTAACCAACTGAACTTAGTTTAATGTGTTAGTCCAACACAATACAACCAACAGATATTTAACGAGTTCTCACTCAATCAATCCCAGAAATCTAATCTAGAAACCCTAGATAGAAATCCTGCTATAACAAACTTAACCTAACAATGTTTGGGTATAAGATTTATTTTGTTCCAACTGGAATACTATCCTATCTTCTAAGTAGCCTAAAGCTAGAGGATGAGTATTCTTGCTAAGAACTAAGAGATGAACACTTTAAGAATTAATCTTGAGAGTGTGTTCTTCGTGCGGAAATCTTGAGAGTTTTTGCTTGTATATAATTTCCGTAACCTTACTAAGAAGGTTTGATCCCTTATTTATAGGCACGAAATCGAACTAGCCGTTGGAGAGTAATTCGAATTTCGGTCTATTTAAGGTAAGTTTGCAGAGTTGATATGATCTTCATCAGAGCCGGCATGGCCGAAAGCGTACAACTTTGTCCTTTCTAGCCGTTGAACTTTTAAGCCTTCAACCCTGACTCCTATCAGTTCCGTACAAACGTGTCAATCTCTCATTGGCTAGCAAGTACCAATAGTACTGGTCTTGATAGTAGGTTGTAACTTCTCAAGTTAAACCTTTAGGAACTGAGCATATCGGATAACCTGATCTGCCCTACTTGAAGTCCTTATCTGTAAGTTGTCTTAGCTCAACTTATTGACTTCATCTGATGTACTTTGATCTGGTCTTTAGTCTTGATGTCTTCTTCATGGCTTCAGATAGGTTCTGATCTTCTGATCTTCGCTTCTGATTTTTACTTATAATCTTCAAGACATACATTGAGTTCCCCCTCAATGTGTGATCCATTCTATCTTTACATCAGTTGTTCTATACAATTATTATCAACTGGTCAACTTAGTTCTCAAGCTAAATCATTAGTCAGCTAACATTTTTTGACTGATCCTATTACATCTGTTTTGGAACTTTTATCAAAACTTAATAAATTTCCCAACAATTTCCCCATTTTTGATAAAACCAAAACATATGAGAAACCAACATCAGTTGATAAGTATAAAGCATGTAAAGACAGATAATCAGAAGACAGTGAGAGATTGTCTTAGGATTAGAAAATGTAAAGTTTTTCATTTAGATATAGCTATTACACAGTACATTGAAAAACAAAACAGAAACTGATCCTTAGGTATTCTGGTCATCAATCTTTAGGCTTACATCCTTCTGGCATCTCTCTCAGGCTTTGAGGAACATTGAAGATCCTGTATAGCTTCCATTTGACATCAGATATTTGGCCCGAATCAGTAATAGCTGCTTTGCCCAGCAGTTCGTAGTAGAATCTCTCAAATGCCAATCTGTCAAATGTTCCGTCTGCCTTCTTCGTGTAGTCCATCACATCATAAGGAGGATGTGTGATCTTGGCATGTATGCTCTTAACATCTTTCTGGGCTTCTTTCATAAATTCTGGATGCTTGTTCTCCATCCAGTTCAAGAACTCCTCATCTGGAGGCTTTCCAGTTGGCACAATATCCAGAACATAAGCATCTAGTAGCCATTCAGCTTGAATCTTCGTCCAGGCCATCATCCTTGCCTCTTTCCTCTCATCTTTCAGAATGATGTCTTCCATCTGCGCCGGAATCAGTGGCTCTACCACATCTTTGCCTCTTAACCCTTTCTTCAATCTGCCAGAGTACCTCTTTTTCAGGCTTTCAGAATCAGCTAGCTTCTCTTGCCTTCTTTCCTCTTCATTTCGTCTAGCTTCTTCTTCTAACTGCTCTTCAGACAATCTGGCAGCCAATCTTCTATTAGCTTCGACTTGAGCAGCTGAAGCACTTCTAGTTACTCTTGGAGTATTTTGAACATGAGGAGGTAGAAGTGCAGAGTGAGATGGACCAGTTCCTTTCCCTTTCAGTTTAGCCCTTTCAAGTCTTGCCCTGACTTCAACTGCCATCTCATCCAGACTTTCAAGCCTCTGACCATGTGATTCAACAGTCTGAATGAGTTCTTCAGTCGACTTGATCAGGACAGTTGGTTTCTCAACCTGTCCTTCCCCCTTTTTGGTTTGATCAAACAAGGCTGTAATGTGGGAAGTCAGGGAGCCAAAACTGACGGCAAGAGCTTGATTAAGATCCTTGGCAGATAGCCCTTGAGCTTGAACAGATAAGTCCTTTACTTTGTTCACGAGCTCGGCCTTAGCATTCTCTATGCCAGTAGAAAATGTGAAGAATAGTTTGTCAAGCTTCTCCTCGTTTGCTTTTAGCTTGTCCAGTGCCACCAGTAGAGAAACCTCCAGGTTAGAATTTTTTGCCAGATTATCATCCACAGTTTTTGTGAAATCATGTGTGATTAGCTTAACATCCTTGGCAAATTTTTCTTTCAGCTTGTTTACTTGGGAAATCATAAACTGTCGTTGCTCCTCCATTACCTTGACTGACGTCTGGCGATGTTCTGTAATTGTGTTACTGATGAAGTTTGCCAGAACGCTTTCAACTTCTTGTTGCAGCAGATCCTTGAAGCATGACCTGATCTCTTTGAGTTGATCAGTCGTTACATGAGTTGCAGGTATCGATAGGATGGCCTTACCTAATGGAGCTTGAGTAGGTCTAATAGTTGCCTCAATCACGTTTGCCTCCGGTGGTTGGTCACGTGCTGAAACACCAGCTCCACCTTCATCGGTAATTCCCAACTCCTTCTGGGGTTCATCTTCCTTGTCTGCTTCATCAATCGTCTTACCCAATTTTTGGTAGATAAGCTTTTTGACCGCATCAGCAGACAGTAGAGCAGTTGGTGAGTTTACTCCGGCTGCTTTCTTCATTGCGAAGTCATAATCAGCAAACTCATTAGCTCCACCCATCTGCTCCATAATGATGATGAAGTCAGTAAAAGTTTTCAATCGCAGATCTCTCCAAGCTAGAATCTCCACAATTTCATCTTTGATCATTGGGTGATCAAACAGTTCAGGAAAAGTAAGTTCCAATTCTCGTTCGATGCGCAGTCTGATCATGTGACCAGAAACTGTTTTATCTATCTTGGACACATACTTGTCAACTGAATATGAGGGTTGATCAGTTTCCATAATATCAGTTTTATCTTTTGCAGGTTCTGCTTCTGACACCACCTTTTATGGTTCCTTCTCAGTCTGTTCAGTCTCCTGCCTTTCATCTTTCTCCTTTTCCGTCTCCTGTTCTCCAGCTAAACCTTCTTCCATTGAAGAAGAAGGGGAGATTTCCATCTGTTGAAGCTCCTTTTCTTTTGATTGGGCATGTGATTAAGCTCTTGATTGGGGAGAAGGGGACCTAATCAGTTCACCACCAGCTTGTCCTTCCTCAGGTTCATCTGGTGAACTAGCAGCTTGGGACTTTTGTTTCCCAGATGTTTCAAATCGTTTCTTGCTGGAGCCAGCTGATTTGCTTTCTGCTTTGCTCTTAGCAGATTCCTTATCGGTATCGGTTTCCTCCTCCTCTGATCCTCCTCTAAGAACAGAGTCATTGGAGTCTGCTTGTACTTCTTTTCTCTTATACCCGAGCCACCAGCTTTGGCTTTCTTCCTTTTGGCAGATGCAGGCTGGGATGCCTCTTCCGGACCAGCTGCTGCTGCTTTCCTCTTCTTCTTTGTGGTTGCCTGAGGGTCCTCATCTGACGGACCGAAGATTCAGACTGAAGTTGTTAGAATTGCCTTGTAGTACTTCAGACCATTTGCATTCCATTCCATATCTGGCAGCTTATCCCTCAGTATCACAACAACCTTATTCAAGTTCCCAATCATTTTCTTCAGATAGACCTCTCTCTTTTCATTGATTCCAAATTTCTGATACTCTTGTACAAGTACAGCTTTCAGTGTCCCCAACCAGTTGATATTTTGGGCTCTATCAACTAAAGCAGCCAAGTAGTGCAGTTTGACAGATGTCAGTCCGTCATAACTGAAGGAAATTCCAAGGATCGTCTTTGAGAGTATATCAAGAGCAACCTATATTTCCTCTTGAGCATGGGTTTTACAAACCCAGAAGTATGGTGTTTATCAGCTTCTCGGAAGAGTTCTTCACGAATTTTCTCATCATCATCGTCTCGGTAGTGAGCAGGCAAAATCTTTCTCTGGGAGGTGCAAATAGTCTGATTAGATCGGCATTTGAAACGACAACATCTTCCCCATTCATCGGCGACTTGAGCTCATCTCCTGGTTTTGTGATTTCTAGATTGCGAAGAAACTCCAGGGCTTCATATTGCATCACGGGATTCCCTTGTCGTGAACAGTAGTGGTCAAGATTGTTTTCCCTCAAGATCTGCTCTACTTCTTGTGATTCTGGGTCTTGAGTTACCCCAAAAATCACATATCGATCCTCCACAACTTGTTGAACAAGTGCTGCATAATTACACATAATTTTTCCCATACCGTGTGTAGCCATCTACAGAAATGCAAAATTATGAGTACTTATGAACATTCATGACTAAGAGCAGGAATCATAAAAAAAGAGTGAATAACCTTTCCAAACAAACACATATTTCATAGGGCATTTTATAATACAGAATACATGAAAACTATTGTTATAATCCGTAAGACATTTACCAGAAAATTTTCGAAAGGAATTCTGGTTAGAAAGACTTTGGTTAGAAGAGGGATTCTCCAAAAATAGCTTGAAAGTAAATCGTTTGTCACTTTGAGTGCTTTGAGAAATTTAGGGCTAGGAAGAGTGTATTTTGAAGGGTTTTCTTCCTTATATAGAAATTTGGAGGGAAAGTAGGTTTGGAAAATCGATGCAGGAATTCAATCGTTTAGCCAAAATGAACGTTCACGATTAAACGGTTTATTTTAAAGCAAATCGTGTGGTCAGGGATTTTAAACCTGCAGCTTTTGGATTTTAAAAAGTGTATTAAAAGCCATTTAATACATGTTCCCCACGTCCACATTTAATGTTTTGCAGGACGTGCGTCATATGTACTTGAGTATAGTAAAACAAGATAAGATCAAAGATAAATAACAACATAAAAGAAATGCGTATCTGATTGACTGATGTTGTAATCAGTCAATTCCTCATGACAACTGGTCTGCTGATCTGTTGATCTTAAATTCTGCCTATCCCCTGTTAATATTTCCCAACAATTAAGTATTCATAGCAGATTAATCTTCTTTTGTACTACTCTCATCAGTTGAAATTCCTTCTTTGACTGTTCTTCGTATCTGATCAGTCTTCAACTGATCCTTCAGATCAGATGAGGTTCCCCCTACATCTGACCTTCTTTCTTTTGTCATTTTCTTAACTAAGTGATATTTGAGATCAAGCCACCAAAATACTCTGGTGCTTCATCTCCTAAGTCCAGTAGTCCCATCTCATTACATAATTCCCTGAATCTGACTTTAGCTAGGGGCTTTGTTAAGATATCAACTCTTTGCTTATCAGTATGAATCTTTTCCATTCTGATGTTCTTCTTTTCTGCATGGTCTCGGATAAAATGGTGTGTGATGTCCACATGCTTACATCTTGTGTGTAGAACTGGGTTTTGAGTGATAGCAATCGCACTATTACTGTCACAAAAGATAGGCACATTGGTAGCAATTATGTTGTAGTCCCTCAGCTACTGACAAAGCCAGAGCAGTTGGGAGCAACAGCTACCAGCAGCCATATATTCTGCCTCAGTAGTAGATGTGGCAACATATGTTTGCTTCTTAGAAAACCACGAGACCAGCTTGCTTCCCAAAAACTGACAAGTACCAGTTGTAGATTTCCTATCTATCCTACATCCTCCATAATCAGAATCAGAGTACCCACTAAGCTCTAGATTATCATCTACTGGATACCATAAACCTAAGTTTACAGTACCCTTCAGATACTTAAGAATCCGCTTAGCTGCTTCCAGGTGGCTTTGTTTGGGATTAGCCTGAAATCTAACACGTACACCTACTGCGAAGGTTATCTCTGGTATGCTTGCAGTTAGGTATAATAAAAATCCAATCAAAGCCCTATACTCTTTCTGGTTAGTTTTCTTACCACCTTCATCTGTGTCCATCTTAAATGCAGTCATCATTGGAATTCTGGCTTCTTTACAATTCCGAACTCCATACTTAGCCAACAAATTCATAGTGTACTTTGCCTGGCAGATGAATATTCCGGTGTGAGCTTGCTTGACTTGAAGACCTAGAAAGTAGCTCATCTGACCCATCATGGACATCTCAAATTTCCCTTGCATCAGCTTACTGAATTTCTCACATAGCTTCTGATTGGGAGAACCAAATATAATGCCATCCACATAGATCTGAACAAAGAGAATGTCTTCTCCATCTTCTATTCTGAACAAGGTCCGATCAATCAAGCCCTTGGTAAATCCATTCTCTATCAAGAACTGGGATAGTGTATAATACCAAGCTCTTGGAGCCTGTTTCAGTCCATAAAGAGCTTTTCTTAAACGGTACACTTGGTTGCTCATTTCAAAGCCAGGAGGTTGTTCAACATAAACTTCCTCAGCTAGTACCCCGTTTAAGAATGCACTCTTTACGTCCATCTGATACACAATAAATACCCTATGAGCTGCATAGGCCAGAAATAGCCGAATGGCTTCCAGACGAGCGACTGGTGCAAAGGTTTCATCATAATCAATCCCCTCTGATTGTGAATATCCCTTAGCAACAAGTCTTGCCTTATTTCTGGTTATTACATTGTGCTCATCCTTCTTGTTCTTGAATACCCACTTAGTTCCAATCACATCTTGGTGAGTTGGTCTGTCTACAAGTTCCCAAACTTGATTTCTCTCAAACTGCTCTAATTCTTCTTGCATAGCCAAAATCCAACTTACATCAGATAGAGCTTCTTCAACAGTGAGTGGTTCCTTAAGACAGATAACAACAATACATTGCACTTTCACCAATCTGATGTCTAGTTCTGACTCTATCAGATGGGTCTCCGATGATCAGATCAGTTAGATGACTGGTTATCCAGGTCCTTCTGTCCTGATTATCATCAGTTTGGAGAACATCATCCTCTTCTGATAAAGATTCATCACTAGAGGCTGGGAGAGGTACTTGAGTAGGATCCACTTGGCATGGACATATTTCAGCTGATGTTGGACTCATCATGTGTTGAAGTCTGTCCGCTGGAACATCAGGTGTTCCCCCTGAACCAGATGGTTTAGTTGTTACTGTCTCAGCTGTACCAGCTTCTTCACTGACAGTTGTACTTACCTTGGGGTCTGACTGACCTGGTGAATCGTCAAGGTCAAAGTTAGGAACATATACAGTAACGTATTTTGGATTCTTTCCTTTGAGCCTTAATTGATCCATTTTCAGTGAATCTGGTTTGTCTGGTACATCTTGTTCTGCTGCAGATTTCTCTTGATCAGATGTTGACTCATCAAAGACCACATGAGGTGTTTCTTCCACAACTAGGGTTCATTTGTTGAAAACCCTAAATGCTTTGCTAGTTGAGGAATATCCTAAGAATGTACCCTCATCTGACTTGACATCGAAGGTTCTTAACTGACTCTTCTCATTGTTGTGTATGAAACACTTGCACCCAAAAACATGGAAGAAAGAAACACGAGGTTTTCTGCCCTTCCACAGTTCATAAGGTGTCTTAAAGTGAATCTTAGTCAGAGAACATTTGTTCTGCGTGTGGCATGCTGTATTGATAGCTTCTGCCTAGAAGCAACTTTGAGTTGCATGCTCAGCTAACATGGTGCGTGCAACTACTTTAAGTGTTCTGTTTCTTCTTTCTGCTATGCCATTCTGTTGTGGTGTCCTTGCAGCTGATGTCTCATGCTGTATACCAAACTCAGAGCAAAAATCAGATATAAACTGGTTCAAGAATTTTGTACCTTTGTCTGATCTGATTTTTACTATGCTGAGACCCTTCTCATTCTGAATCTTCTTGAGAAGTTCAGGTAACTTTGTTGTAGTTTCACTCTTCTTATACAAGAATACAACCCAGGTGAACTTGGAGTAATCATACACGACCACTAGAGTGTATTTGCGTCCTTCAACTGATGTTCTTTTATCACAGATTATTCTCTGTCTCCAGGAAATTGCAATTTTCGTCTCATAAAAATTTTCGTATTCTCAGACGGTCCTTTTAATATAAATTTAGGTCTATAACCCATTTCGCCAAACCCATTTAAATAACAAAATAATTATTCCCAAACTAAACTACCCATTTTATTGTTGCTACACATCCTGCACCCGGTCCCACTCCACCTACCCCAAAACGAGAAAAAATAGAAAAAATCAATAAAAAAATAAAGAAATTACGAGCAAAGGAAAAGATGAATGTTGGCGATTGGGGGTTGATGAAGGTAGAAGGGAATTAACTTGAAACCAAAATTTTGATTTTATGAGAAAGGAAGATTTTTTTATCAAGACTTTATTTTACGTTGAGTCTCAATATAAATACTCATTATAAAGTTAATGAAGTACCAGATGAGACCCAGACTGGTGAGGCACAAACATCTGCTTTTGTTTTCATGATTTCGCCTGAAACCCTAGATCAAGTATCTACAGCTGTTCTGGATGGGGTGAGGCATCGATTGAAACTCAGTTCAACACTCTTGCTGCTAAACTGCTAGATCAGATGGATGAGAGGACCAAGCAACTGGTTGATGCTGAGAGGAATCAGACTGCAAAGAAGCTGACCGAAATGCACTCTACCATTGCTTTATCTGAAATGAACAGGGTAGAGTTGATGCTGCAGAAGCTAGGTCTGGAGGTTTCAATGCTCTCTACGGTTAGAGTCCTACTGGAGGAAGCATACAAATCGTTAATGCAGGCGGATTCCAGTTTTGAAGCTTCAGTCAGGAAATTTGAGGTCTCTGTCTCAGTCGCCAAGAAAGCCTTGGAAGAAGCAGTCTCAAAAATGCTTGGACCTGTACCTTCAACTTCTTCGACTGTGCGTATTCAGTCTATGGAGGCAGAGGACCTAAAGAAGGAAATGCAATCCCTCTTCCAGACCTTGGAGAAGAACGTCCGACTCCTTTTTGATGCAACCAAAAAGGGGGAAGGTAGGGACGAAGCTGGCACATCAGAAAAACTCCATGAGGGTCAAGGACAGTTAACGATAATGACTGCTGCTGCTGCACCAACTCAGGATACGGAATTGGCAGACACTGAGTTAGCTGAGATGTTTTCAACTATTGAAGAGCACACTAAGCAGCTTGATATTCAAGACAAAGCCATTTCTGAATTGAAAGCTGCCATGGTGGATCTGACTTCTCGAGTCGACAAAATTGAAGATTTTTCTTCAAATGTTCAGAAACGGCTACAAACAGAAGAAGAAGCTAAAAATCTGGAGTTGGCCAGGAAGTTAGAAAAGGAATTCGCTTCTGAATCAGCAGAAGCAGTTGATGAGAGGAAGAAACTACAGAAAGGGAAAGGAAAGCAGGTGAAGGCAACCAAGAAGAAGATTGTGGTCACAAGATCTGAGCTGCTACTTTCATCTGAGCAGATCAGAGATCAACAGGATCAAGCCAAAAGAAGGAAAGTCATGGAAGAATCCATCAGAAGAAAGAAGCTTCGTGAAGCTGAAGGTCTTGATAGAGCGTTCAAGAGAAAGAAGAAAAGTTTTGATGCTGATGAAGAATGGGTTGAACGTGCTCTCCCTGCCAGCGTGGACAATATACTTATTTGTAGAGAGGATCTTCATGAGCCTTGAAGGACGATTAAAACTGATTGGCTATGTGATGTATTCATGATACAGCGAGTCCCTGAAGAGAAAGATGATGTGATGTTTGACGAAATCTTTCTGGACTGGCTTGAAGCGAAGTATCCTATCTTCTATCAAGAGGTTATGAAGGAAGGTCGGAAGATGACGATGAGACCATCTGCACCCAGATATGAGTATCTGATGCCTCCTCTAAAAAGAGACAGAACGATCCAGTTGCCTTCAGAGAAGCCTACATTGATGCACTGGACAGAGGAAGTATTACTGAGGAAGATCGCCAGAAGGAAGTACTTAAGAGAATGTACGACATATTCCAAATTCCTGAAGGCTTGAGAGACAAGAAGTAATCAGAAGCTTAGATCTTAGAACAGAAGCTAGGTAATATTTTTTTGCACAATCATTTCTGCACCTGTAATAAATTGGTACCGGGTGGTTGGAAGAAGAAGAGCATTTTCTAGGATTTGCCCTACTGGAGCTCACTTTTGATTCGACACAACTTAGATGTGATGCACATCGAAAAGAATGTGTTCGATAACTTGTTCCACACAATCATGAACACAGAGGGCAAGACAAAAGACACTGCAAAGTCGCGTGATGAGTTGAACGATATATGCAAACATGATCACTTGAAGAGGGATGAGGGTACAGGAAGATATCCCCAAGCCAATTACACACTTGATAAGAAACAAAAGTGGCTTTGTGTAATTGGATTAAAGAGCTGAGATTTCCAGATGACTATGTTTCCAATTTGAGTCGTTGTGTAAACACATCAAACGGGAAGGTGTCTGGGATGAAAAGCCACGATTGTCACATGTTTATGCAGCGATTGTTGCCCCTCGCATTCCAGGAATTCCTACCAAACAGTATCTGAAGGGCTGTAACTGAATTGAGTCTATTCTTCAAAGATTTAACGTCTACAATGATTACGTGGGACGACATGGTCCGTTTGGAGAAAGACATTCCAGTTATTTTATGCAAATTGGAGCGCATTTTCCCTCCCAGCTTCTTTATGGAGCACTTACCGGTGCACTTAGCATATGAAGCCAAAATTGCTGGTCCAGTGCAATACAGGTGGATGTAACCATTTGAGAGGTAAACCTTCACTGAACAATCTATTTATACAAATATATATATTTGAGAGGCACATACAATGTTGCTGATGATATTGAGGGTAACTTGTCCGTGTTTAAGTTTCCAGGTCGATGTTTGGTAAAAAGTATTGAACGACCCTGGTTAACCGACAAGAGGTTGAAGCTGCACATAAGTATGTATTATTCAATTGTGATGAAGTCCAATTTTACATTCAGTAAGTATTTCATATGCGTATCATTTATACTTTTAATTAATTATAACATATTTATTATAATTATATAATATATGATTAATAATATATTGCTTTCAATAAGGATCTATACTGAAGAGCTACACGATATACATCCAAACATCTCAGATGCACAAGTAGGTGAATATATTACTCGTGATTTTACAGAGTGGTTCCAAAACTATGTGAGTGTTATCTAACCACCGTTTATTAGTGAATTCATATTATATGTTTACAATTATATATTTAATCTAAAACCGTCACAGGGTTATAATCAACACATTGAGATCCCATTTATGCGGGTCTCAGCAGAGGACCATTACGTCTCGTCATCACGTACCAAGGATACTATCTAAATGGTTACAAATTCCATACAGTGGAGTATGCCTCGACCAGATCTACTGCAAATAGTGGAGTTTGTATTAACAGTGCAATGTTCAATGGAGAAAGCCAAGACTACTTCGGACACCTACAAGAAGTCGTTGAAGTAGGATATACGGGGTTCCCTGAGAAGACTGTTGTGTTGTTCAAGGGTGATTGGTATGATCCATCTGCTTCAGGAACAAGGATTCATCCCGAATACAAACTGGTCGATGTTCATAGAAGACGAAAGTATCCAGGGTGTGATCCATTTGTGTTTGCTGCTCAGGTATCCCAAGTATACTACTGCACGTATCCAGGTTCGAGAGCAAATAATGAATGGATGACTGTTTGCAAAGTAAAGGCGAGATCACTAGTGCAAGTTCCTAAAACGAATTCAACTGTCGCGGTTGACGACACTCCGTTCCAAACGGAATAAGTGGATGCTCAAACTGAAGTGCATACAGGAGATTTCAATCTTTTCGTAGACTTACCAGCTACAAATCCAGATTTGATAGAGATTGACAGCGGCGGGGAGGATAACGATCATGATGAAGATGAGGATGTGAATGAGAATGATGATGGTGAGGAAGAGGAGGACGAGGACGAGGACGAGGAGGAGGATGATGATGATAATACAGATGGAGGCAACGATGAGGATGACGAATAATAATTATATTATCTTTCATTTGTAATATTTTCATGTATTTACATATTACAAGTTATTTGACATTGCTTAACATAATTTATTTTTTGCTAATTATCCAATATAAAAACTATAATTAAATAAGATAATTGAAATAAAGAATTTAAAAAAAAACTGAAAAAAAAATGAATTGTAAATTAATATAGAATTAATTTTATTAAAAATAAGTTTAAAAAATACAATTTTAATATATTTCAATTTAATTAAAATTTATAAATAAAAAATATAAATTATTATATTAAAATGTAATTGAATTCTTAAATAAGATAATTGAAATAAAGAATTTAAAAAAAAAATTAGAAAAAAAAAATGAATTTTAGGACATATAGAATTAATTTTATTAAAAATAAGTTAAAAAAAATATAATTTTAATATATTATAATTTAATTATAATTTATAAATAAAAAATATAAATTATTATATTAAAATGTAATTGAATTATTAAATAACATAATTGAAATAAAGAATTTTAATAAAAATTAGAAAAAATGAATTTTAGGACATATATAATTAAATTCATTAAGTAAACGTAAAAGAGCAAGTGCCCAAGCGGAATTGATTCCCGCTTGGGTGCCCAAGGTCCCGTGTTCGGTCCCCCATGGGAGCGAATATATGCCTCATTTAATTGGGAGGCTTGATGGCTTATATAGAAGATGTTTGGTGGTTGGGTTCAAGATGGTTCGTGGCTCGGGTGGTTCGGTTGCGTCCGGCGCCCCAGGCCCGGTTCGAACTCTGAATGAGCCATTTTTTTTTAAAAAAATTCACGATTTAGCGACGGTTATGGCGACGGATATAGCGACGCCTTTACCGTCTCTAATACCGACGACCATAACCGTCGCAATTTTCGACGGAAATTTCCGTCGCTAATACCGACGGAAAGGCGTCGTTGTTAACGACGGTACTATGACATCATAACCGTCGACAATATATCGACGGTTTAGCGATAGTTTATACCGTCGCTATGTTGCGACGGAATGAAGACGTCGATACATTGTGCGACGGAAATAAGCCGTCGCTACCTAGCGACGAACAGAGAAAATAGTCGCTGAATCTTAGCGACCCTCGTTTTTTAGACGGATGAAAAACCGTCGCTAAAACAGTCGCAACTATGATTTGCGACGGTTTAAACCGCCGTAAAACACAGTCTTTTTTGTAGTGACGGTTCAAAAGTCAAACGGTCCAACGCTTTGAATCGATTGGTTGTGTCATCTTGCTTTTTAAAACATAGTTTCCAAGAATTCAAACCAAGCCTACCGCCTTCCCTCAACTTGGGTCATCTTCGCAGAAATATGACCCGCCGACCCTTAGGCAACGACACCTTGTAGACATTTTTTTAGGACACTGACTTAGGGAGGGGTGAAAGACCAACATCAATTCATCTTACGGACCGATGCCAAACCTTGTGATATCCCCATACTAACTGAAAATGCTATGCAAACCATCTGGTAACTCTCTCAACTTGGGACATCTCTCTATCTTCAATACGCAGACATATCAATCCTTTTATACTCTGAATATGGAGTTTCTTAAGCGTCTTTAGTTTGATATATAAAACTACTAGAAATTAGGTTTTTAGTATTTGAAATTTTCTGATACCAAATGTCTTTAGTATCGGAAATTGTAACCGATACACTTCCGATACTTTTATTGCCGTCACCATAGACGCTATATCGGAAAAACTGTTCTGATACTAAAAGGTAAGTCTTTAGTATCGGAAAAGAATAGTGTCGTTAACTAGTGTCGGAAGTTTCTAACACCAAATGTATTTTTAGTATCAGAAATACTTTGTTGATACTAGTTTATAATTATTGTATCAAAAATATTTTCTGATATTAAAAGCTTTTGGTGTCGGAAACTAGTGTCTGATGTTTCCAATACCAAACTTATTTAGTATCGAAAATCTTTTTCCGATACTATATAGTTACATTTTTCTAACATTTTCATTTTGACCAGTATCTGAGAAGAATATAGATAGTAAAATCATGTTCCTATATATCCTAAATTCTGATTTATTTAAAATCTATAAAGTAAAGCAATGGGACCAGAATTAATTTAAACAGTACTGCCCCATGAATTTATAGATTTATCAGAAAACCTTGCATTAACATCAACATGATCACATGGAAACTTGCAGCAATTTAGTCAACAGAAAACTTTTGAATTAAGATCCAAAATACAATAGCATGAAAAAAACGCAGATGACAAAAAATTATTTCAACTCAATGAAAAGGGACCGTCAACCGAAACTACATAGATTGCAAAATGACCTTATGCAATGAGAATGTACCCCCATCTACTTTGATGTTTATATCAAGTTGAACATCTCGAAATACCCTGTAAAAAGATATCAGAACAGGGGATGTTAGGGAAGTAACACCTTTTTTAACATGATAATAAAACTAGACTTCTTAATTATTCCAAGATTGCACATCAAGACAAGCTCAAAACCATATTTGTCCAAACCAAGTTGTAAAAAAAGTCAAACGAAGCCCGAACCTCCAGCAAGAACAATACAGCAAAAAGAAGCTTAACAGTGTGGGGGGGTAGGGCCATTTCTAAAGAGATCGTGATATTTGTTGTACTAAACAACTTGTAATGTAAAGAAGTGTTATGCAACTATTTAGACTTAATTGCCTATTTATAGACTTCATTTTGCCATTCTTTTAAACCTGCATTTCCAATTAGAAGTTAGAAGGATGTGAAACAAATGGCTTACCTGGAAAACCCAGCAAAGTAAGAATGAGAGTGATGTCTGAAACTTTGTTCCATTTACGATCATTCATTAATTCTAAATAGAATTTTCTCTATCAGGTTCAGGTAATATTAGTATAATATTATCCTACCTTAAAGAAGATCAAACAGAGTGCTAAAGTGCCGTCTAGGATTTTTTATTATTTTTTTTTGCACCCAATCTCACAACAATTTCAACTGTTATTGATTCCCAACTCATCAAGAGTGACAGTAGCTTCTAACATTCTGCTAAATCTCAATCATCAAGCATATGTAGGTAAGTAACATTGTAACACCATAAGTACCTTGATTGATGATGATGATGGATTGCTTGAGAAGTTAAACGCGCACAATCTGCAATTTGGAAACGAGTTAGAGTTAAAATTAGATATAAGAAACTGAATCGAACAATGAACATATAAAATTTAATAATATTTATACCCGACCGCCATTGCCTTGTATTTGGAGAACAATATCAGATAGCTTATTCACTTTATCTTCTAGAGCTTCTCTTTTTTCTTTTTCACTATTCGCTGCTTCTTCCAATTCCTTTCGTTTCTCAGCTTGGATGGCAAGTTCATTTTCCAATTCAATTCTCTTCTGTTTTTCTGCAGCAACTTCATCTTCTAAAACTTGCCTTTTTTGTCTTTCAGCCTCAACCATTAACATTGCTTCAGTAGCTTTCTGTTTTGAGGTACCAGTAATTTGTGCCTTTACACCAATCCCAAATGTTCTTTTGATCCACGTTTATCATCTCCAACCTTTCCTTTGAAAATTCTTTTTCGCTCACTAGAAACATCACAATCTGGTGGTAGGTCACATAACTCATCATTGATTCCAGCCTACGAAATATATTTTGAGTTAATTAAAAGTGAACAGTCACAATATAGTTAATCAAAATCACTACTAAATCACACACACACACAAAAAGAAAAATAAGATTTATCCATACAATTATCTTTGCAGATTGTGGGTCAATAGACTTTTTTGATTGTCCATAAGCAATAATAAATAGCCTCAAGCTATCTGGTACTTTTCCATCTTTCGCCTATCACAACAAAACATAATTCTAGTCAAAATCATCACAAAGAATCTTAAAGGATAATTAAATGTTTTAATTGAAAACTTGATTTTTTTAAGTTCGAGTTAAGCATGTTCATACATTTTCTTCTCTTAAACGAGCAAAGCTCTTGGTACCCAAGTGGTGTGCCATTTTAGAAGCACTGCGATTCTCTTCATTTCTATCACTAAGAGCCTAAAGAAACATATCAATCAAATTGTATCTTAACATTAAGCAAAAAAAAAATAAAAAATGATATACCTGTCCTTTTGGTGATTCCCACATCTTTACCATCTCCTTCCATTGAGTGGGATCCACCCTAGAATCTGGTGGCTTTACTAGATGTTCTAGTGGAATATTTTTTGCCTTTCGGGGTTTATAGTACCTAGCTTTAAGTTTTGCTCTCCATGATCTTAAACAATGGTTCAACTTATCCATTGTCCAATCCTTTGGAGATGTTGGCCTTCAAATGTGACCCTTGTCTACGAATTAACGTGTGAAAAGCAAATATGAACCTTGTCTAATTAACATATAAAGTTCATATGAAAATAATAAAAAAAAAAACCTGAATGATCTTCCAAAGTGTTTCCTTTGTTGGTTCATCTAAAAAATTTCTCCAATCTCCTAAGTCGAGAGGTATCAACTTTGGGTCTCTTGCAAGCAAGCCGAGGTAAGATGAGAACTTCCTTGCATTTCTACAGTTTGGTTGTCCATTTGCATTGACCCTCACCATTGTCTTAGCATTACCTTGCAAATTAGCACATTTATTTGGTCCTCTATGTGTGTTTTTTCTTTGACGGGCTTGGTTCTCTACACCGTACATATTAGTAAGTATATTTACAAGGGTAAAATCAACTGATATTAATGAAAATAAGCATTAGTAGTAGCTTTACCTGTACTTGCAGCACTAGAAGTATTAGTTGTTGCAACACTAGCACTATCAGTTCTTGCGAGAGATTAGTATTAGGACTACCGTTTGTTGCGGGATCAACATTTTGAGTACCATTGTTTGCATCATCAACATTAGGACTACCATATGTTGCAACATTAGGAGGTTCAGTTGCATCTGCAGTATCTATTTGCAACATTTCTCGATGAAGTTGCATGAGTAGCAGTTTTAGTTGCTGGAGCAGCAGCTACAAAGCAACAGAGTTGACAAACTTCACATAATAAAACATATGTTCTCTGCTCTATGTATCTATTAAAATGATACTTTATCCTATTATATATACCAACTATAACAAAACAGATTTGACAAGACATTCAGTTGAAAATGTTTCCAATTAACCACAACAGAACTACCTTGCCAAGACATTTGTAGTTGAAGATGTAACCCATTAACACATTGATTTTTTTTTTCTCAACAACACATCCAAATACAGTTTCATTTCCATAGGGATTTCCCATTCCAACCCCCAATAAATTCTTTTTTCCAGAACAACATAAAATACTTCTAAACATTACACTAGTTTGCCTAGTTCCACAGTATCCTAGTCTAAAGGTTTCAGCCCAGAACATCATATTTATTCTCACATCTTACTTCATCTCTCATTCTCTCTTCTCTTTTTATTGTCACTCCATAAAAGCAAAAATACCAAGTACAAATATGGAGAAGATAAATAAAGAAACAACGACCTGGTATCCTAATGTTAGTAGTCTTGGTGTAGACTTGTTTCTTGTTTTTAGGTAGCACTTCGCTTCTCATCCTCTTAGATGGATTTACTTGGTCGCTGCTCTTAGTGTTGATGCTATTCAATCTTCTAATCATCCTATCCTGCCCTTAAAGGAATCATGCAAGGCAAAGTAAACAAGACAATAAATGTCATAATTCAAATATTACTTCAGGATTTATGGGCCTAACTGCTTGTATGTTCATTAACTGGTTTCACAACTCAATCGGACATGATGACTTAGGCTCAATCGCAAACCTTCCTTTGAAATGAGATGAGTCTAGGAATTAAAACAAAATTACTTATATGCAAAGAAAGCCATTTACCAGTCCAAAAAATCAAGCAGAAAGCACATGGAAGAAGCTAAAATAGAAATAGCAAATAATATCCACAACAACAAAAAAAATATTATAGAAAAAATGTTATGTGACAACAAAAAAATGTTATGCAACAGATGAGTTTCAAAATTCAACCATGGAGTAAACTCACCTCTCTGTTGACTTAAACCTCGAAAAATTACTTCCAGAAGCTAGAACCTATACCAACATAAGTATAGAAAAATAGGGATTGAGAAGTAGAATGTAGATGAAGAATTCAGCTGAAAGGTTGGTTCGAACTATAGAAAAAAACCAACATAAGTTTAGCCAGGATACACACTCAAAACCATTTCAGAAAAAGGTTGGTTCGAACTTTTGGCATTAGCATAGGAGTAAATAGAAAGCATAAAACTCTTGTTATCTAACTAGATTGAATATACCAAAGTGAAAACCTAATACTAGTATAACTGGATATACCAAAGTACAAACTAATACTAGTTTAATTGAATATACCAAAGTGCAAAGTAAACACCAAATTAAGAATCTAGATTCGTCCTTGCTGAGAGGTAGAACACCATAAATAATTTGCCCTTACTAAAAGGCAGAACCTGATACTGATTTAATTGAATAATTCACAATAAGAACACCAGAAATAAGAAGTAATATCCATAAACAAATTCGCATTTGCATAAATTGCAGAACATAAAATTAGTACAAATCGCAGAACACCAAAAACATCGAGAGGAGCGGAGAAGAAGTGTTAAGGTGAGAGTACCAACGCAATGGCATAGTAAAGAGGTGGCGCAAGGGGCTCCGAAGTCCAGCGACACTGGGAATCAGTAGCGGGGAGATGGCGGCGGCGACGCGGCGTAGTCGAGCGGTAGCCGGAAACCAGATTCAAATGGGGCACCGATTCTATGATGAGCAAAATCTAATAATTTCACGCGCGCCCCCGCCAAAATTTTGGTGATATTTTTAATATTTTAGTAGACTAATAGTATCGGAAAAGACACTGATACTATACTTAGTACGGTTAAAAAAATATATCCTCAAACTTTTGAGCTATCGGAAAGCCCAAGTGTTAATAGGTAACATTAGTATCGGAAAAAAGACTAATACTAGAAGTAATTAGTATGAGTTATTCGCACTTTTGGTCCTACAGGACACACCCCCTCACGATTTTGGTCCCAAAGTCAAAATTTTTGACACTTTTGGTCCCAAAGCCGAAATTTTTGACACTTTTGGTCCAAAAAACTTACACTTTTGGTCCCACAGGACTGGCGATTTGGGACCAAAAGTGTCAAAAATTTCGACTTTGGGACCAAATGTGTCAAAAATTTCGATTTTGGGACCAAAAATGAAAGGTTTGGGACCAAAACCGTGAGGGGGTGTGTCCTGTGGGACCAAAAGTGCGAATAACTCTAATTAGTATCAATTATTAATTTTTCTGACACTACAATTATTTTGTATCAAAATTATTTTGTATCTGACTATTTTTTTTTCTGAGACAAAATTATTAGGCCGGATGAAATTGATATCAGATAATCAAAACCTGATACAAATACATACATTTAGTATCAGAATATTTTTCTGATACAAAATTTCTGATACTAAAACCTTTATTTCTTGTAGTGATATATACCACATATGCTTGCCAAAGGTAACTCACTATCCATCTCATCAATGTCCAACTCTTTAAGGCCTACTCACAATCTTCAAGTATTCAAGGCAAGGAAATACCTTCACTTCACCACCACTTGGGATTTTTACTTCTTCCCAGTCTCTCAGGTTCGCAAAACACAATTAATACGCAAAAAACGATAATAATTGTTGCCCCAACTCAGGTTGACAAGAAAAAATTTGGTTTGACAAAGTTGTCAAGAGGTTTTTTTATTACTTTTCTACTTAAAAACAAAGGAAAAACGTTCCCTATACTTATAGGACAAAAACAGGACCAAATTTGCTCCAAAAAGGACTAAATCTGACCCTAAATCTAGAAGTGATATACTTGAATGAAAATTAAAGGACAAAAACGAAATCTAGCCTATAAAATAGATATGATGATCTTGATTTTCCTTGTGAACTTGCCAAATCTTGGAATATATCTTGGAAAATCTTGCCCACTAACTTTAGTTGCAAAAGTAGGATAATTCCTTGCCATATAATCTTGCACGTATTATTCGGTCCAAAGTAGTTATATTGAATGGACCAAGAAACTCATACCCTGTAGTAGGCCCATTTCGGCCTAGGACAGAAGCGTGAAAATCACTTTCAGCAGCAACGTCGTCATCTTCAACGGTCGCAAGATCATTGAATTCACTAGCGGGTGCAGCCATGGTTCGATCGGCGTGGCACAGTGGTAGTACAGCAGCAGTATGCAGAACAGTGCAACAATGGCCGTTGTCGTAATCAGTGTAATGGGATGGTCCAAATCTCGCCATAAGTTCCTTTTTGAAATCCTTCCACCGAACGATCCGCCCTTGCTTCCGATATAACCTGTTAATCAATTGCCACCAATCGTTCGCTTCTCCTTCCATGTAGTATACCGCATACTTCACCTTTTTGCTATGTCTGATGTTATTCAGCGTGAAGTACAGGTTCACCCAGCTTAGCCATGATTTTGGGTTGCTACCGTTGAACGTAGGGCAGGTTAATTTGGACCTCTCCCTTCTCTGATCTCTCCCATTCACATCTTCCCTATCCCAACATCGGGTAGGGTTGATTTCCTCCGTTTCTGGGTAATCGGATTCTTCAGACGAAGAATCCTCATCACTCTTCCTTCTGGATGAAGAATCTGCACTGCGCTTCTTCTTCTCCTTGTGAGTTCCCGTCATTGCTCGTATTCCTTTCGCGATTCTCATCTACTCTCAATGAAAGCACCAATTTGATGAGAACCGCGATCGTAAAACACAATTAATACGCAAAGAACGATAATAATTGTTGCCCCAACTCAGGTTGGCAAGAAACAATTAGGTTTGACAAAGTTGCCAAGAGGTTTTTTATTACTTTTCTACTTAAAAACAAAGGAAAAACGTCCCCTATACTTATAGGACAAAAACAGAACCAAATCTGCTCCAAAAAGGATTAAATCTGACCCTAAATCTAGAAGTGATATACTTGAATGAAAATTAAAGACAAAAATGAAATCTAGCCTATAAAATAAATAAAAACAGTAAAGATATGATAATCTTGATTTTCCTTGTGAATCTTGTCAAATCTTGGAATATATCTTGGAAAATCTTGGCCACTAACTTTAGTTGCAAAAGTAGGACAATTTCTTGCCATATAATCTTGCACGTATTATTGGGTCCAAAAACCCTCGTTCGCATCAATATCCTGCAATTCGAGTCTTTCAAGTGCCGGAAACACACTGATTGTGTAAACTCCCTTGTTGGAGCTACACTCTTCAATGCCGTAGCTTGAAGCACCAATGCATTTTACTTTTTCCAGATCAGACAAATACAGGGATTTGAGATGTGGCAAATGCCCCAGTGTTGGGATTTCTTCACATTCTACACAATTTTCAAGTCGTATCTTCGTCAACTTAGTAAGTCCTACACAACGGCCTTCAAGAAATACAGCCATCTTTGAAGTCCACCTTGGAAAACTTGCTCTTTTAAATCCATAAATTCCCAACATTTTTATATTGGGGTGAGGTTTTTAGGCTCTCAAAAGTTGGACAAAAACTTTTAATTCTATCAATTTCAGGGCAACCACAATAATTCAATGTGAGTAGCTCAAACTTCCTCCACAAAGACACCTAACATATTGTAATTTATTATGGGAATCCTAAAATTATGAATTAGCAATATCATATGCAATCTTGACTGAACTTATGGATTCACTTTGTCATAATGTGCATTCCCAGATTTTTAATTATAATTTGATATTTTATGTAGATTATGTTTGAAGGTATCGTGGAATTCATTTATAATATAATTTTAGTATTTTATTTCTCAGTTTGTTAAATTTTATTATTACGGTATATACAACATGTCCGGGATTACAACAGAGAGAGAACAACATGCATAACTATAACATGATGATTTAAATTAACGGTGAAAATAACAAAAAATATGACGGAGCATGATATTGTAATTTAATGCTGAAAATATCAAAAAATAATAAAATTGAGAAAAAGAAAAAAAAAAGAGAAAGACATGCTTAAAGCACAATTATTATTATAATTCGCATTACACCATTAAGAACACAACTTATACACTTAAAATAAACACGATTATTCAAATAACAACAGAGAATAAGGACTGAATGGAGATTGTAATTAGGACTGAATCCTTCCAGCAAAGCTCAAAGTCAGCTTAAAGGTGTAATGCTCATCTTATAATTCAAACTGATTGATTGTTTACACACGGTTACATCTGCATTGAACAAATATAAAGATATTAAATTCATGTTGTTATTAAAAGTGCACAAAATCAATAAAATCGAAAGCTAATAACATCCCCATAATTCTGTATAAAATTAATTTATATATGGCTCTGCCAACTATTTCTTATTCGAAAAGACTAGAATATAAAAGAAGAAATCAACAATTATAAATAAATTTTGAAAGTAACTTAAGAATTGAATTAATTAGCATTAAAAAGTAAATACATTTTCAAGATATTAAATATAAAATTATATGAAATTTATATAGAATGAACATCTAAGAAAATATACTTACTTGCGAGGAGGAATTAAACACAAAGGATACATAAAATAGCCGAAAGCAAACATGGTTAAATTGCTGAAACAAGAAAAGAGGAAAAACAAGTATGTATGTATTATTGAGAGGTGTAAGTGAGCACTGTGAGGTTAGTAAGTGGATCGATTGGTTATATAAGAGAGTTTGACATGGTATGGAGACACGTGGCGTACCTTTCTTGCCGCATGTCAAGTATGAAGACATGTGGACCTTGGGAATATTAGGGTTCGATGATTCTGAAGAATTGGTAAAAAAGCGAATGAGCAAACTTTTTTTTCCCCCTATATTTGTAATAACTCTCTTACCCCTTTTTTTTACCGTTATGGGTTGCGCGTGGATGGTTCACACCTGAGTAGGAGACAGGAATTCATTTACTAAGAATAAATAATCACAAAAAGGCAAAAAATGATTTTTATTTATTTTTAATAATCAATGGGGAAAAAGAGTTTGCCCCTAATTCTTTAGAAAGATTTTCATTGGAGACGGCGACTCAGATTAAATGCCTTTTATTTTCACAATTAATTTCTGATTCTGTTGATTTCGATTCTCAATTTCGCAAGTCTAGAGTTATACTCCATCTGTCCCAATATAAGTTTCCTACTTTCCTTTTCTATCTGTCCCACAATCATTTTCCTCTTTCATAAATAAAAAAAGTAACTTCACTATCCATAACTTTTATCCTCATTTTTCCAAGCGCATAGGCGGTTGATTGATTTTTTTTTTTCTAATAGGCTTGGGCTATAAATCTTTTAATTCAATCTCCACGGTTTATTAATGAAAGTCCATTACTAATCTTGGGCTTATTGGCTAAAACCCTAAATATACAACATTTATTGCATGCTTTTTTCTTTTTACCTTTTCTTGAGAATTGGAATCTAAAAAGTAGGAAATACACAACCTTTTTGACCAAGTACACAGATCTCTTTCTCTTTGGACCTTATCAGATACGAAACCTTTTTCAAATTATTCATCTTCTTCACTTTTCTCTCCATACTTCTTTCTCCCATCTCCACAGCAAGCGGCGACAGCGAGCTTCGGCAAGTGCACGACGGCGGCAAGCACGGGCTACGGTGAGCACGGGCGGCGCGAGCGCGGGCCGCGGTGGCTTGAAACCCTAGACTCCAGCCCCACCATCGACGTCTCGTTTGAATCCACAACCGTTGCCAATAAGTCGCAAAAGAAAAGTAAAAAACACCTAAATCGGTGAGCCGTCTAGCCGACTTGGCCGCCTAGGCGGCGACTAGAGATGAAAAAGATTTTGTTAGCAGATTTTTGGGAAAATCAGGGCGGTCTCCTAGCCCAATATTTTCATCCTTGCATTTTTCACACAATATTACAAAAAGAACACTTATTATTCCACTCATTACTCCGCACATCGTTTTCCTCCCTCCCAATTCCCAAAAACACCCTTCACTTTTAAAAAAAAGTACTCATAACTTATTACTTTACTATTATTCCTTAATCAAAGAGCCAAAAAGAAAGGAAAAACTTACTTTGGAACGGAGGGAGTAATATTCGGAGCGGAGGGAGTAACATTGCTCCTTGTTGTGATCTTTTCCTGTCTCAGGTCATTATTTGTTCTCCAATTCTAGCTGTGTTTATTTTAAGGGCTTTAACATCAGAAAATTAGGGAATAACTTGTTGGGGTTATGTTGTAAGGACAATAATTTTACGTGCTTGGAAATATTGTGCAATATATTTTAAAATCTGTAGATATAGGACAATATGTTTATGATCTGTAAATATAGGATAATCGAGCCCGAATAAGTCCAAATTTGGCTGAAATTTTGCAAGATTGTCCTAAATTTTACAGATTTTGAAAACATAGTGTCTATATTTTTAAATATAAGAAATTCATGCAATTCACTTTACGTTTCAGCCAGATTTGGGCAATTCCAACGGGTTAAAATGATTTAGACCAGAACTTATAAATTATTACTTCTTTTTTTTTGAGAAGCAAAAATCATTAATTATTAAATCCCTTTCATTAAAAGAGGGAAATGGTAGTAACTTATTATTTGACTTCTCATTTTACCTATATAATTAGATCATCTTAATATTTTTCAGACTCATTTATGTAATTTCATCACATTTATCGGACGCGTGGCAAGAAAGGTTTCACAGGTGTCTGCATACTGAACATGTGACATAAGAAGGTTCACACGTGGTGAGGAAAAATTGCCACGTGTCTCCATGGCAATATAATTAGAAAATTATCTTCATTAATTTAGAAAAAAAATCGTCATTAATTTTGTAATTAGTGATGTATGTCTATAAATTTTTTTATCATTGTATACAATTTTAATTTATTTGTGATGACTTTCGTTCGGTAAAAAATGAAATTCTAGTTATTATTACTTTGAAAAAAAACCAAATAAAAATATCAAACTAAAGTAATACAAGATGCTAAAAAAATTGTACTTCCTGGAGCATTCCTGATGCTCTTTATTAATATTTTTTTGCCTTTTTTCAAAAAATTACAAGATGATAAAATAAAAATTATAAATATATAATATATTAATAAAAAAAATTAATGAAGATTTTCTTTATCAAGTTAATGAAGTTTTTTTTTTAACTTAGGACACTAGTTTTTTCTTTTATCTTGTATGACTTTAATTTAAAAATAATTGATAAAAGAATTTAAATCAAACTTTAAATTAAAATGTAAAAGAAATTGAGGCACTAGTAAAGTGAGTACTTTATCGCATGGAAAGAATCCTGGATCTTTTTCTCCCTAATCACCATCTAATCGCAACAATTTTTTTTTCTTTTTTGAGAGCTCACTATATCAAGATTACAAAATATGTCTAGGGAGAGGAGATTTAGTTGCCAGGTTTGCTAGATTGTGTGCCCCTGTGTTGTTCGATCGTGGGCAATACCAAACACCTTTCACTGAGGTGTTCAAAGTCAGATTGCGGGCCCTCTTGATAAAGTTTTCTTCATATTCCTTATAAATGGAATCCGTCTTGATGGCTTGAATGGCATCAATAGAGTCCGAGTAGATGATAATCGACCCCTGAGAATTCTTCAACCAAAAGGACAAGCCGTCGAGGATAGCAGTAATTTCCGCCGCCATAACCGATCCTGGGGGATTAATTTTATGAAATCCAGCTGCCCACAGCTTCCCCCTCGGGTCGTATATGAAGAACCCGATAGTGAAAGTCAGGGTAGACTCATTGTAAGCCGTGTCAACTTTCAAAGAAAAGCTGTCAGAATGATCCGTTTCCTGAGGGGGTTGGTACTTCTTAATTGAGTTGGACGATCTCTGAGCTAGTATATTCCGCTCATTATGGTATTGATCAAGGAAGGCTTCTGTCCAGGAGGCAAGAATCTTCTGCGAAACTCCCATTTGGTGCACTTCTTTTTTGTGAGATATATCGCACCTCTCCTTCCACATACCCCACATCTTCATTGCAATTATTTCCATCTCAGAATCATCCAAGGACTCGATAAAGGGTATGGTCAAGGTTTCGAATGATCCACTACGCGTCTTTTTGATGAGGTTCCACCAGTCAGTATTTTTCCATGCTTCTTTAATTGCCTGACAAGAAAAATTAGCATGATGGTAGCGAGTGTTTGTTGGGCAAATTTAGAAAATATGTGGAGGAGGAGAAGTTCGGGGAAGATAATATATGGGCTGGGGATTGTGATAGTGTGTGACGTTGGTGGGCGGTGGTAGCGGGTGTTGCCGCGTTGGTTGCATTTGGGTGGCCGACTTGGGTGGGGGCAGTGGAAAGGAGATAAGTCGCGGCAGGTTGAACTTTGTAGGTGAGTAAATAATATTTTGGACAACTTACAAAAACATGACTTGTTTTTGCCACTAATTACCATTCGGGGACCAAACTTTCATTTTTGCAAGGCAGGTAATATTTCAAATATAAATAAAAAGAAACTCAAATCTAATTCCACCAGCCCCTCTAATTAGTCTTCCCAAAATTCTCATCTTTCCTAGCTATGTCACTTTTAGTGCTTTTAGTTGAACCAGTTCGATAGGGTATGACTTATTCAAATTGTTGAGTTGATAATTAAATATAGATAATTATTTATATTTTTTAAAATAATAGTCCGCAAATTTAATGTTTCAAAATAGCTATTAAAAAGTTGCAAAATAGCCCCTAAAAATTGTAAGATGGACCCTTCAATTAGTTGACCTGTCCAATTGATTAGCGCTTTTTACAGTTTTTCCCATTTTCGAACGCTTCAAAAGTCAAGTGGTCCAACACTTTGAATCGGTTAGTTGTGACATCCCGCTTTTTAAAACATAGTTTCCAAGAATTGAAACCAAGCCCGCCGCCAACCCTCTACTTGGGCCAGCTTCGCAAAAATATGACCCGCTGACCCTTGGGCAACAACACCTGTAGATATTTTTAGGACACTGACTAAGGGAGGGGTGACAAGATTATGCGAACAAGGATTTTTTGACCCAATAATACGTACAAGATTATATGGCAAGGAATTATCCTACTTTTGCAACTAAAGTTAGTGGGCAAGATTTTCCAAAATACATTCCAAGTTTTGGCAAGATTTAAAAGGAAGATCAAGATTATCATATCTTTACTGTTTTTATTTATTTTATAGGCTAGATTTTGTTTTTGTCCTTTAATTTTCATTCAAGTATATCGCTTCTAAATTTAGGGTGTGATTTGATCCTTTTTGGAGCAGATTTGGTCCTATAAGTATTTGGGACGTTTTTTTCTTTGTTTTAATCAGAAAAATAACAAAAAAATCTCTTGACAATTTTGTCAAAACCTAATTGTTTCTTGCCAACTAGAGTTGGGGCAACAATTATTATCGTTCTTTGCGTATTATTTTTGTCTTGCGGTCGCAGTTCTCATCAAATTGGTGCTTTAATCGTGAAAGGAATACGAGCAATGGTGGGAACGCACAAGGAGAGGAAGAAGCGTAGTGCGGATTCTTCATCCAGACAGAAGACTGATGAGGATTCTTCGTCTGAAGAATTCAATTCCCCAGAAACGGAGGAAATCAACCCTACCCGACATCGGGATAGGGAAGATGTGAATGGGGGAGACCGGAGAAGGGGGAGGCCCAAATTAACCTGTTCTACATTCAACGGTAGCAATCCAAATTCATGGCTAAGTTGGGCAAACCTGTACTTCAGGCTGAACGACATCGGACGTAGAAAAAAGGTGAAGTATGCGGCATTCTACATGGAAGGAGAAGTGAATGATTGGTGACAATGGATTAGCAGAGTATACACGACTACACATTTAAGCTTGGACAACCTTTTTTTCAAACAGCTCTCCAAAATGTCCCTTGGAGAGCGGTTTTATTAAAAAAAAAAAAAGATATCCAAGAACAAAACTTAGACAGCGGTTCATAACCACTGTGCAAGGGTAATTGGAGAACGATTTTGAATCGTTGTCCAAGGTAAAGCTTGGACAGCGGTTCATAAACTCTGTGCAAGTGAATTAATATTTTTGTTTTATTTTTTTGTAAAGCTTGTATTTTTTGTTTTATTTTTTTGTTTTTGTAAATTCTTTTTAGGTACAGTTCAAATATTTTATTCTTTAAATTCTCGTGTTATTTATTTTTAATATTCGTCTTATATAATGAGATTAACACAAACTCTTTTTTAAAACTTGTTCATAATATTAAATTCATACTATTACACTTATGAACTTGTATCACTATTAATTCTTATAAATTAATACCCATAATATTTAATATTCTTATAAATTAATTCAATTTTGTCTAAGTATTACTTATTTAGATAGAAAAGTACTATTACTTGTTTAGATAGAAAAGTATTACTTGTTTAAATAGAAAAGTATTACTTGTTTAGATAGAAAGATATAACTTGTTTAAAGAAAAATATTACTTGTTTAGATGAAAAAGTATTACTTGTTTAAAGAAAAATATTATTTATTTAGATAGAAAAGTATTACTTGTTTAGAAGGAAAAATATTACAAGTTTAAAAGAGAGGTATTACATTTTTTAAAAAAAAGTACAAGTAAAAAATATAATTTTAATATAATATAATTTAATTTAATTTAAATTTATATAAAAAAAATTATTATAGAAAAATGTGATTGAATTAATAAATAAGATAATTAAAATAAAGAATTTTAAATTTTTTTTAAGAGAAAACAATTTTTAGAACATATAGAATTAATTTCATTAAGTAAACGCAAGAATCAAGTGCCCGAGCGGAATTGATCCCCGCTCAGGCGCCCAAGGTACCGTGTTCAGTCTACCATGTGAGCGAATAATTGCCTCAATTAATTGGGTCTAAAAACCGCTGTCTAATTATCAATTTTGATACTTAGACAACGGTTTTTAACCGCTTTCTATGTTGCATCTTGCACGGCGGTTTTTAACCGCTGTCTAAGCATATATTTTGGACAGCACTTTTGCTTAGACAGTTGTTACTTGGACAACTGTTATAACCGATGTCTAAGGCCTTTTTAAGGGCTGTGCAAAGCCAAATCTGTATTAGTGATATCACAAGAAAGGACGGATCATTCTGTGGAAGGATTTTAAAAAGGAACTTATGGCGAGATTTGGACCATCCGATTACACTGATTACGACGAAGGCCATATTTGTACCGTTCTGCATTCCGCTGCTGTACTGCCGCCGTGCCGCACCGATCAAACCATGGCTGCAGCCGCTAGTGAAGAAGATGATCTTGCGGCCGCTGACGACGAAGAGCAATCTGCTGCCCTAATCAACCGTGAGTCTGTATAATTTGAGCTTAATTCTTTGGAAATTGAAATTGGGTCAACTAATTATTTTAGTGATGGGCTGTTTGTTGCAAATGAGGAGTGCCGATATTGGCCTTTTAGTTCGCATGATGGTATTATTAAGGACAATGGGCTTTCACCTTCACGTGGATTTTACAATGATGAAGACAGGATTGAGCCATTTAATGAGGATGCTTTTTATGATGATCTTGTATATGCGGAGCATGCTACCTTTGATGAGAATGGTGAACCAATTTTAGTTAATAATTCTTTGGGGTCTTTGGATTTGTTACCACGTATTAGGCAGAATGGACATAATTATATTTTTACAAATTTTGATATATCCGAACATCAAATTGAATATTACGACGGGCCACCTATTTACGAGCAGCTAGAAAGTGATTTTGTGCCTCCTATTTGTGATGTCGAGTTTGAAGACAATCTGTGCGAAATTGTTGATATGGAACATGGTGACAATGCAAATTTCTCGGGTCTCGATACGACATCCGCCAAGTCCTACTTCGATGAAGATAAATGTTTTGACTCCCATAATAATTTTTTTTTTATAATTAATGATAGCTATTTTGTTGTCAGTCTATGAAAAATTTGCACTATCGCCTAAAGGTTTTTAGCCACACCCGAACATCTTATAATTTTGATCTCAATTATTTGGTGGCAAGGCAACGGCGTTTAGATGAAGGGGAGCATCTAGGCTCGATAAGAGAGTATTCCCGTAATTGGTCCTTGAGGACAAGGACGATCTTGAAGGGGACGGGAATGATGCGAACGAGGGTTTTTGAACCCAATAATACGTGCAAGATTATATGAAAAGGAATTGTCCTACTTTTGCAACTAAAATTAGTGGACAAGATTTTCCAAGATACATTCCAAGATTTGGCAAGATTCACAAGGAGATTTCTTTTTTATCCTTTAATTTTCATTCAAGTATATCGCTTCTAGATTAGGGAGAGATTTTGTCCTTTTTGGAGCAGATTTGGTCCTGTATTTCGGACGTTTTTCCTTTGTTTTTAATCCGAAAAATAATAAAAAACCTCTTGACAACTTTGTCAAAACCTAATTGTTTCTTGCCAACCTGAGTTGGTGCAACAATTATTATCGTTTTTTGCGTATTATTTTTATTATGCGATCGCGGTTCTCATCACAAGACTAGAACATCAAGTTTTTAGGCTCTCAAAAGTTGGACAAAAACTTTTAATTCTATCAATTTCAAGACAACCACAATAATTAAACGTGAGTAGCTCAAACATCCTCCAAAATGACACCTAACATAATGTAATTTATAATGGGATTCCTAAAATTATGAATTAGCAATATCATATGCAATCTTGACTGAACTTATGGATTCACTTTGTCATGATGTGCATTCCCATATTTTTAATTATAATTTTATATTTTATGTAGACTATGTTGGAAGGTTTGTGGGATTCAATTTTAATGTAATTTTAGTATTTTTATTTCCCAGTTTGTTAAAATTTTATTCGAACTGAATATACAACATGTCCTGGATTACAGCAGAGAGAGAACAACATGCATTTCTATAACATGATAATGTAAAGTAACGGTGAAAATAACAAAAAAATAGAACGTAGCATCATATTGTAAATTAATGGTGAAAATATCAAAAGAAAAGAGAAAGACACGCTTAAAGCACAATTATTGTTATAAATCGCATTACTTCATTAAGAACACAACTTATACACTTAAAATAAACACGATTATTCAAATAACAACAGAGAATAAGGACTGAATAGAGATTGTAATTAGGTCTGAATCCTTCCAGCAAAGCTCAAAGTCAGCTGGATATATAGGTGTAATGCTCATCTTACAATTCAAACTGATTGATTGTTTACACACGGTTATATTTGCATTGAACAAATACAAATATATTAAATTCATGTTGTTATTAAAAGGGCACAAAATTAATAAAATCGAAAGCTAATAACATCCCCATGATTCTGTATAAAATTAAATTATATGTGGCTCTCCCAACTATTTCTTATTTGAAAAGACTCTAATATAAATTGAGAAATAAAAAATTACAAATAAATCTTGAAAGTAACTCAATAATTGAATTAATTAGAATTAAAGAGTAAATACATTTTCAAGATTAAATATAAAATTATATGAAATTGAAATAGAATGAACATCTAAGAAAATATACTTACTTGCGAGGAGGAATTAAACACAAGGGACACATAAAATAGCCGAAAGCAAATATGGTTAATTGCCGAAATAAGAAAAGAGGGAGAACAAGTATGTATGTATTATTGAGAGGTGTAAGTGAGCACTGTGAGGAGAGTAAGAAAGTCTGACATGGTATGGAGACACGTGTTCTACCTTCCTTGCCACCTATCCAATTTGGAGACACGTGGCGTACCTTTATTGCCACGTGTCCAGTATGGAGATACGTGTTCTACCTTCCTTGCCATCTGTCAGGCATGGAGACACGTGGACCTTGTGATATTTGGGTTCGATGATGCTGTGGAATTGACAAAAATGTCCAATATGGAATGAGCAAACTTTTTTTTACTCTATATTTGTGAAGAAAACTCATTTTTTGGACACATTTACCCTTTTTTTTACCCTTATAGGTTGCGCATGGATGGGTCACACATGAGTAGCGCATGAGTTGCTCGGCCCATTCGGACTTAGTAGGAGATCATGGGAATTCATTTAATAAGGATAAATATATTATAAAAAGGCAAAAAAGGAGTTTTTTTTTAATAAACAAAGGGAAAAAAAAGTTTGCCCCTAATTCTTTAGAAAAATTTTCATTGGAGACGGTGACTCAGATTAAACGCCTTTATTTTCACAATTTATTTTTGATTATGTTGGATTTCGATTCTCAATTTCGTAAGTCTAGAGTTATATTCTGTGTGAATGTAATTAGAAAATCACCCTTGATTGGTGATTGGGGAAAACTGAAATATATACAATCATTTACAATGACGTTTCCGTAATTAGGGGAAACTAAATCAAGGAAATAATAAATGCAAAGATACAAATAATAAATACAAAGATACAAAAGAATATCTAATATCTACTATCCAAAAATATATGAATTAGTCAACACTTCCCTTAATACCCCCCGTCAAGCGTTGCGTGGGATGCAAGCAAACGCAAAGCTTGGAACGAAGAAGCTCAAAGGCCGGTCGAGGGAGGCTCTTTGTGAAGATATCTGCCAGCTGAAGAGTAGATGGAACGAAACGAGTAGCAAGTTTCCCAGAAGATACTAGTTCACGAACAAAATGATAATCAAGATCAATGTGTTTGGCCCGTTTGTGAGCAACAGGATTTTGACTGAGAAAGATAGCACTTTTGTTGTCACAAAGCAAAACAGGCCGAGAAGGAGGCAACATCCGAAGCTCTCGAAGAAGATTAGATAACCAGACTAGTTCGGCTGAAGCATTTGCCATAGCACGGTATTCTGATTCACAACTTGAGCGAGCAACCGTGGGCTGCTTTTTTGCACTCCAAGAAACAAGATTACCCCCAAGGAAGATGGAGTAACCATAAGTTGAACGACGTGTCTCTATACATCGAGCCCAGTCAGCACCGAGTAACCCACAATTGAATACTCCGGATTGCTGCCCGAAAGGAGAGACCATAATGAACTGTGCCCTTTACGTAACGAAGAATCCTCTTGACAGCCAAGAAGTGATCATCTGTAGGAGAATGGAGGAACTGACTCACAAGATTTACAGCATATGATAAGTCGGGGCGAGTGATAGTGAGATATTGAAGAGCACCAACAAGGGACCGGTACAACGTCGGATCACGGAACGAAGAGCCGTCACTAACAAGCACCTCTCCAAATTCTAAGGAGTCGCGATCGGTTTGAGTCAACCGTTCAAAGACGCTTCAAAATGTCATGAGCGTACTTGGCTTGTCCAACAAAAAGTCCATCTGAAGTGTAAGAAACCTCAAGTCCAAGAAAATAGTTGAGGCGGCCGAGATCTTTGATGGCAAATTCTCGATGAGTACGAGAAATAAAATCCCGGAGCATGGCAGGGTCATTTCCTGTAATAATGATGTCGTCTACATATAATAAAAGGAAAATGATGACTTACTTACCGAGAAAGATGGAACAAGGATGAATCACAACGACTCTGGCAAAAGCCCAAACTTAATAGATAAGTGCTGAAACGTTGAAACCAAGCAAGTGGAGCTTGACGAAGTCCGTAAAGGGCCTTTTTAAGGCGACAAACATGATTCGGAAACCGAGCATCCACAAAGCCAGGGGGTTGTGACATGAAAACCGGTTTGTCAAGATTGCCATTGAGAAATGCGTTCTTGACATCCAATTGATGAAGATGCCAGTGGTGCTGGACCGAAAGAGCCAATATGACACGAACAGTGGCAGCCTTAACAACAGGACTGAAAGTATGATGAAAATCAATACCAGGTATCTGGGTGAAACCCTGAGCAACTAACCGAGCCTTATGACGTTCAACAGAGCCATCTGCATGAAACTTCGTTCGAAATACCCATTTGGAACCAACAATGTTCGTGTCCGGAGGCCGAGGAACTAGCTCCCAAGTCTGATTGGATCGTAGGGCGTCAATTTCCTCTTGCATGGCAGCTAACCACTCAGGGGATTTAGCAGCAGTTTTGAAGCCACGAGGCTCAGATGCAGCAACGAGAGCCGAGAGTAGAGCGGTGGAAGCAAGATTGACAGGATAACGGGGCTTGAAGATCCCGGCCTTGGCCCGCGTGGTCATCGGATGAGAGGGCTGTGGTGGCTGGGCGGGCGGTGGTGGCTGTTCGTCATGCGGGACAGGCTCGATCGGAGGCTCAGCGGGCTGAACAGCCAAGGGAGCAGGCTGGCCGAATGGCTGGATCATTTCGTCATCGGGTAAAACACGATGTACGGGCTGAATGACGGGCGTAGAAGGAGGCACGGGTGTGGGCAGTCGAAGGGAAGAGTCACTCGACTGAAGATCCGAAGCCTCAAGAAAACTAGTAATCTGGAGATCCTGTAACTTAGACGTTGAAGGAGCTCGTGAAAAGGGAAATAAGAGCTCATCAAATTGAGCATGGCGAGTAACAAAGATCCGTGAACTGTCTGGATCAAAGCAACGAAAACCCTTGTAGGAACTGCTATATCCCAGAAAAATACATGGACGACTGCACGGTGCCAATTTATTTTCTGCATAATCTCTTAAGAAAGGAAATACCCGGCAACCGAAAGGCTTGAAATTTCCATAATTTGGAGCTGAACCATAGAGTAGCTCAAAGGGCGATATGCCAGATAAGACGGAAGATGGTAAACGATTAATAATATATACTGCTGTGGCAAAGGCATCGAACCAGAGAGATTTGGTGCATGTCGTGAAAAAAAGCATAGAGAGGCTGTCTCGGATATACTGATGTTTTCGTTCAGCCCGTCCATTTTGCTGTGGAGTATAAGGACACGACAAACGATGATGAATGCCATGGAGCTGCATAAAGTCACGTACTCTAGTATTTACGAATTCAGTACCTCCATCACTCTGAAAGACTTTGATAGTACTAGAGAATTGATTGCAGACAAACTTTTGGAAACGGACTAACGTATCATAAAATTCGGACTTTGCGTGGCGGAAAAAATCCAAGAAAAACGCGAATAATCATCCACAAAAGCAAAGATAGTAACGAAAAACCATCATTAGTAGAAATAGGTGCAGGACCCCACAAATCACAGTGAATTAACTCAAGCACAGATGTAGCACGTTTATCATTCAACTGAAAAGATAATCGCTTACTTTTTGCCAACTGACAAGATTCACAAATACCAGGATTTGGTAAAACAGAAGTGACAGATAAATGCCCTAATTTATTTAAATCCGAAATAATGGAAAATGGGACATGCCCCAGGCGTAAGTGCCATAAATCATAACTCGCCTTCAACACTTTTGACTTGATCGCTGCCACCAAAGCTGGAACACCTCGATCAATTAAGTATAGACCTCGATCACATCTGCCCTGTGCCAGTATTTTCTTTGTCACCCGATTCTGGATTGCAAAGAATTTATCAGAGAAAATGACGTCCACTGGAAAATCTGATGTCAGTTTACTGATAGATAACAGGTTTTTGGTTATGTGAGGCACAACTAAAACATCGAGCAATTTAACATCATCAGAAATTTTACTAGTGCCAACATGCGAAATATGTAAAGAATTCCCATTACCGACAATTACAGAACCGTTACCAGAATATGGCTCATAAGAGTCAAGTGCAGAGGTCTGATTAGTCATATGAGCAGAAGCACCCGAATCGAGATACCAGTCTGGTGTAGAGTCCGAAACATTGCACGAAGCGGAGAATGCCTGAGCCAAGTTTGCAGACGAAGTTGCTCGGCGAGCAGAGAGAAATTGAGGACACTTATCTGCATAATGTTCTCCACGACAGATCTGGCAACGGGGAATACGGCGCCCCCCGCTGTTGGAATTGTTCAAGCTTCCACCCTGTCGGCCACTTGAGAATGAACCATGGCCAGGTTGAGTCCCACGATTAGACCCCTGACCACGGGTGTAGAATTGACCCTGGGAAGAGTTGCGACCAGAATTTGAATGATTTCCGAAGTGTGAACCACGACCATGATAGGCGTCGCGATTCGAGTTGGTGCGATCAGCAGTAAACGCCGCTGGGGCGGGCGATCCCTCCATCGATCGAATCATGAGGTCATACTGCTTTGCTTGATGAAATAGATCTCGGAAACACGGAATTTGAGGGAAAGCCATCCGTGTATCTGCAAAGTTAGCAAACTGCACGCCCAAACCCCTCAAGAACCAATGACTTTTATCGGTTTCATTCACAGGACATTGAATAGCAGATAATTGATCACATAAGGATTTAAATCGCTTACCATAGTCATCGACCGATGACTCACCACGGCGAAGCGAGAGCAGTTCCTCGCGAAGTTGATGTTGTCGAGAGGCCGAGGCATACACGGTCTCAAGGGTAACCCATGCATCACGAGAGGTTGTTGAATCAATAACTTCGGAGGCGGCATCCTCCGTCAGGGAGGTGTACATAACACTAAGCAGTTTCTTGTCCCTCAATTTCCAAGTGGTGTACATAACACCGTTATCAGTCGTGATGGTAGGTGATGGCGCAATAGTAGAGCCGTCAAGAAGACCCATCAAATCAAAGCATTCAGCCATATGCATGATTTGTCGACGCCATGGGAGATAATTAGCCGAGGAGAGTTTGATAGCAGTCACCATATTAATCATCGCGGTGACAGGAAGAGGGTCGTTGGATTGAGCAGCCATTGAGAGAAGGACGTGAGAGGGAGGAGAAGATCGGATTTTGCAGCGCCGGTTGAGAAGGGAGCACGACGGCGGCGGCGGGTGTGCAGAAGGCGGCGGCCGATTCAGGGATTAGGTTTAGGATCGAAATTAGGCTGATACCATGTGAATGTAATTAGAAAATCACCCTTGATTGGTGATTGGGGAAAACTGAAATATATACAATCATTTACAATGACGTTTCCGTAATTAGGGGAAACTAAATCAAGGAAATAATAAATGCAAAGATACAAATAATAAATACAAAGATACAAAAGAATATCTAATATCTACTATCCAAAAATATATGAATTAGTCAACACTTCCCTTAATATTCTGTACGTCCCACTATAAGTTTTCTACTTTCATTTTTTTATTTGTCCCACAATAACTTTCATCTTCCATAAATGAAAAAAGTAACTTTACTATCCATAACTTTTATCCTAATTTTTCACATAATATTACAAAAATAACACTTATTATTCCAGTCACTACTCCTCACATCTTTTTTCTCCCTCCCAATTCCCAAAAAAATCCTTTTCCCTTTAACAAAAGTATTCATAATTTATTAATTTACTCATTATCAAAGAGCCCAAAAGAAAGGAAAAACTTATTTCGGGATGGAGGGAGTAATATTGTTCCTGGTTGAGATCTTTTCCTATCTCGGGTCATTATTTGTTCTCCAATTCTAGTTGGGTTTATTTTACGGGCTTTAACATTAGAAAATTAGGGAATAACTTGTTGGGATTATGTTTTAAGAACAATAATTTTACGGTTTGGAAATATAGGACAATATATTTTAAAATCTGTAAATATAAGACAATATTTTTATGATCTGTAAATACAGGACAATCGAGCCCGAATAAGTCTAAATTTGGCAAAAAATTTGCAATATTGTCCTAAAATTTAAAAATTTCGAAAACATAGTGTCTTATATTCACAAGTCCGTATATTTATAAATATAGGAAATTCATGCAATTCACTTTACGTTTCAGCCCGATTTGGGCAATTCCAAAGGGCTAAAATGATTTAGACCAGAACTTATTAATTATTACTCTTTTTATTTTTATTTTTTTGAGAAGCAAAAATCATTAATTATTAAATCCCTTTCGTTAAGAGGAAAATGGTAGTAACTTTATTTGACTCCTCATTTTACCTATGTAATTAGATCACCTTAATCTTTTACACCTAAAAGTCGATTAACTCCCCACTGAACCTCACCCAATCCACTTCCAACTAATTCTCTTTTAGACTCATTTATGTAATTTCATCACATTTATTGGACGTGTGGCAAGAAAGGTTTTAAAGGTGTCTCCATACCGAACATGTGCCATAAGAAGATTCACACGTGGTGAGGAAGAATAGCCACGTGTCTACATGGCAAGGGGTAGGGTCTCTTATATAATCAACATTCCACTATGGATCCTTCACTCACCTCTCACACTCATCACCATCTAATAATACATACTTCTTCTCCCTCCGTTCTTCTTACTGCAACTATGTTTGGTTTCGGCTTTGTCTATATTTTAGTCATTCCTCCCCTAAGGTAATTATATTATTTTGAATGCTCATTCAATTAGTTATATATTATATATTCTTAATGCAATTATTTAATTAAATTTAATTTGGTTGATATGTGATTGGTGGTTTTTTTCGTTGATTTCTAGTGTTTAGGTAAGGACTTTGTTGATTGTTTGTTTTATTAGTTATCTATTTTTTTTTTGATTTTGTGCTCTTATCACTTATCAGAATGAATATAATGTATTAATATCCATTTAATTATGCAGCTGGAAACGTATGGAAACACGATTTCAATGTAATTCTACCTCCTTTCCATCCAAACTCCATCGTACCCTTCCCATAATTTGTGCTAACCGGCCCCAACTCCTTTAACCATTGAATTCCCAAGACGATATCTGGCCCTACGAGTGGAAGAGCAAATAAATTGACCCTCGTCTCGATCCCTTGCATATTTATAGGAATGGCCTTGTACATGACGTCGCATTCTAATCCTTCGCCACTAGCAACCCTTACCTTAAACTGTCCTACACCTGCAGCTCTTAGATTGAGCTTATTTGCCAAATCTCGATTGATGAAATTGTGCAAACGCATGCAACCAACTTCATCTGCCTTGGCCCATTCTCTCCCGTTATCGCATGCAACAATACTTCAGCGTCATTTCCCCCTTCATGATCCAACTCCACGGGTTCAATGAGAAACGCCTGCGCTGATTTACACCTATGCCCGGGCACAAATCTTTCATCCCAATTGAAACACAGCCCTTTCTCACGCCTCCTTTGCATCTCGTCCCATGGAAGTCGCTTCCCTCCCGATAGTTCCGCCTTACTTTCCACCTTATCAACTTTTCCGGTTGATATGACCTCCACCTCCTTACTTTCCGATCAAAAATCACCATAAATTGTCAAAGAAAAGAATTATTTTATTGCTGCATACTCTGAAAAAAATGTACAGAAGCCTACTTATAAAAAAAGGGACTGAAACTATTCTGAAAAAGACCGACTCAAACTCCTATCTAATCAAATATATCAAATAAAATAAAGGATTAAATCTAATGAAATAAAGACAAAATAATAAAGTAGACTCAAACTGACGGAAACTTATTCATATAAATCCAATGGAATCTTTTCAAATCTCGGACGTTATCTTTCTTGCTAATTCTTGAAGATCTTCTTACCAAATCTTGGACACTGTCTTTCTTGCCAAATCTTGCCTTGCCTCCCACTTTCCTTATTCGCATCATAATCATACGGCAATTATGTTCATCCTTTCATTATCAACCCCCCCCACAATCCTTAATGCTCATTATATAATCATTAGAGAAAAGTACTTGTAATGCATGTGGATTCTTTTGCAATGGAACCTGCGATTCTACTCTGTTTGCTATATTAATTCGAGTGGGTCTCATGTGCACCTGGGTGCACTGTGCACTTATAGGGCATTTTAAAAGCATGCAGCTATACAAAAAAACGTGTAACTATTCCAAACAGAAGCATGCAATTATATTCTCATATTAACAGTTGCACTTTTCTGTGTAAATTACTCGCACTTTTCACCATAACAAGTTGCACGCTTCTAAAATGCACTATGAGTGCACAATGCACCCAGGTGCATACTGGACCTAGCCATTTATTCTCTATGCTTATAATGAAGGTCCCTTTGATTCTCACACACAAATCTCAGAGGCTGTCCGGTCTCCCAACCGAAACAATCCTGTCGAGATCAAAGTTGTGTTCATTACAAGCAACGAAATTTTTCAACATGGCTACGAAATTTCCAACGAAAATAATTTCTTCCTTAAATAGTAAGTGTATGTTTTGAAACTCTAAAAACAGCTTCTAAAATCACTTATTTTCAAAGTTATCTCTCACAACTTTTGAAAATAAGTGATTCCAAAAAGCTGTTTTGTAGAGTTTCAAAACACAAACCTAAGTATTGCCTCTTACTTTTCTACAAAATTTTCTAATCACACAGGCATTTTTATTAAATAAATTTATAGAAATTAAATACACGAATTAATTTTACACTTCTCTACAATTTCGGGCTTTCAGATGAGATGGAATTTGTTGTGTGAGAAATGTTCATGGCCGCATAATTAGATTAGCAGTTTATGGCCGCATAAAAATTTGTAATTATATAAAGATTAATGTGGGGTCCCGACCCGAGAAGAAGTTCGGCGACCTCACCGTAAGGCAAGGTACACTCGACCTAATCTGACCAAGGTTGAACCGTTGTCCGGCCCTGGTCGTTGCGAGCTCAAGGGGGAACTCGGAGCTCGGCTCATGGATGCCACGGAGCCCCAGAGATCGTGCCTGCACGTCTGTGCCCTTCGACGGCCCAAGATCAGAGAAGACTTTCCCCAAAGGGGACGCCAAAGATGAAAAATATCAGGCCGAGACCTTGAACGCGGCGCCAGCGACCTCGAGCTAGTGAATTCGGCCGAGAAAATCGGAGATAATGGCAGCTTGAGCAGTTTTCAGTCCAAATTTTATCCTGCATGAATTAATGGCCTTTGGCATGCTCGCATTAACTGCCTAGAATGTTGGGGTTAGGGGTCTATGACCATATGTGCTGAAGTATAAATATTTATAGTTAGAACTCATTTAAGGATTCAAAAAAGATCTCATTTATTGCAAGGCTTTATCAGCCAAAAAGAGGTCACTTGGCCCAAATCCTCTAGCATTTATTACTTGCATTCTAGAAGCAATCATCAAGGATTAATGGAGAACATTCCTTTTGTTCCTCATTAATCCTCACCAACTCACATTTAATGCTTATTTGATCACCAAATCATTATCCACATCACTTAACCCCAATACACTATATTTTTTATATCAACAATTGGCGCTAGAAGAAGGGTGTTTCACTAGAAAATTCCCAGATTTTTCCTTTGATTCATCCCTTCGAATCTTCATATCTCCATCAGAAAAATCCCAATTTTCGGCATGACCTCTGTCGGAATGCAAGCTTCACGCCAGCGAGAGGAGGCAACGTCCAGCAACGAGGGGCCCCTCAAGAATCTAGCCGATATGAGGACCCCTGAGGTTCTCCGAAAAGCCGTTAGAATCCTCAAACGCCGTCAGCGCAATCTCGCGGGGGAGCGTAGTGGGCCACATCGGTGAGTTGAGTCCCACTGAGCATCCGGATCCCAGGGGAAAAGGAAGATGGACGAGGGTGTAAGTTCTGACTCATTAATTATGTTTTATTTATATTTTTACCTAAACTGATGAACCTGTACATGTGTAGGAGGTTCCCCTGATCAAAAGGGCCACCACAAGGAAAGAGAGGGCAAAATTAGTTGTTGTTTCAAAGAAGAAGAAGAAGAAGGATTCAGTCTCAATTGGAGATTCTTCAAGGAATGCAGTAGAGGTTGTATGATTATGTTAAATTTTTATATGTTTTTCATTGTATTTTCTTATTATGTTCATTATTAATCCATTATGTTCATAGGGGCCAGCTACATCATTTGCTCCCAATAACTTTATTGGTGGAGGACCATCACAGAGGGTTCCCAATGTAAGAGGAATTTTCTTGTATTTAGGTATCATAAACTCATATGTTCATATTTCATCTTAATAACATGTTCTTATTGTCCTTGTTTCAATTATAGGTTCAGAGTTATGCTACATTTACTCCCAATAGTTACATTGGAGGAGATGTGGAGGGTCCATCTGTGGGAGGTTCAACAGTGGCTGATGAGGATGGAATAAGAGTCACAACAATTGGGGGTAAGAAGTTTAATTTGTCACACAGACCAGTCTCACAAAAGCTGCTATGTCAATGAAAGGGAAAGGTAAAAAGAAGTAGATGAGGGTTGGGGTAGGTTAGGGGTAGGTTTGGATAGTTTTTTTGTCATTAAGCCGCTACAATCTCATTGTCTTTTATAGTATACTGAAAAAACTCAACTTTTGTGCTTATAATGGTATCAGATTGTGGTGGTTTAAGATTGGTGGTATATTTTGGTAAATACTATGTGGGTAAAGGTTTCTAATCTAGTATATTTTGCTACTGATTGGTGATTTGCTATTGATGGGGGTGAAAGTGATGTATATTTTGCTGCAGATTCATGGTATATTTGGCTTATAATGATCTTAGTTTTTGCTATTTATGGTATACTTTGTATTTTGTATTGATGGTGTCTTGGTTTGAATTGTTTGTATGTATTGGTGTGCCATGGATATTGGTTGAAAGGTTAGCATAAAACATAGACAAAATAGGACATTACATTAGATAGCATTAGAACATTACATATTTGGCATTACATTAGATAGTTTTAGGACATTACAATAGATAAGATATTAGTACTAGAACATTACAAAAGAGTACCAAAATAGGACTCACATTAAGATGCAAGAAACTAACCAAACCACTGTAAGGCTAGATGCAAGAATAAGAAGTAGTACAATCAAAATTAGTTTTTTCAATTTCAGTAGTTCTTTGATTGCTTCAGTCAGAACCTTGATTTCTTGAACCAGATTCTTCATCTCCTTAGTCACCTTAGTGTCAGTGTCTTCACCTTGGTCATCATTCTTGTCAACCCTTATTGTTATCATCAACCCACATAAAAAAATCACATCCACCACCTTCACTTAGGGAGTCAAGACAGTTATGAAATAACCTTCCTCTACTTCTAGGCTTCTGAGAAACGTACGTACGCCAAGCTTTTCCACAATAGCAAATAGGGATGTGTCAGATTCGAGTAGACGATGTAGAAGACATGGTGTGTTTAGGTGTTTTTGGATTTAAATTTGGTGTTGAATGTGTTGTGCTTCTTTTTTCATGAATATGTTGTGTTGAATGTGTGAATATATGTGGATTTATATATAGCAGATGTGAAAACTAGGTTTTGCAAAAAAATGTGGGAAAAAACATAATTTTTCCACCAATTTTTGTCAATGAATTCAATGGGACTAAAAGTGAAAGTAAATTGGCGCCAAAAAATGTGATTTGCTGAAAATTGACGCAACAAAAAATGGAGGGAAGAATCTTGGGTTTTTGGAACCTATGAGACCATATGTGCAAGTGGGCCCAGGTGAATTAATTGGTTAATTTTGTGTTAATTATGTTTCATAACTTATGGAACTAAAAATGCAAGTGGTTGAAAGGTGATTAAGCCTTAATCGGGAATTAATTATTTTCCATAACTTATGGGACCACATTTGCAAGTCGATTAAACGGAAACAGTCATGGTGGGACCACATTTGCAAATTAAAATTTTTGTGGGACTAAATCTGCCAGTGGTGGGTCTAGATTGAAAAGTGCAAAAAACTCTGAGAAAATTATTCATATATTCTCATTGTATGAGACCTTGAGGTTTTAATAAGTCTCTTATAAGGTACCCTTAAGACTTTCAACGGAATTTCCAAGTCTTCACTTTAGTGTTGCTACTTTAACATGTTACCAATAGCTATGATTAATATAGCAATGCGGTACATGTCTAGGAAAGCAGCTATAGTGGGAGTTTGTGGATATTTTGTGTGAGAGGAAGAATATATTTATTAACACGTTCTATAGTATTCATTGACTAGTCAATTGAGTTGGGAACTCGATTATAGATGCATAGATTTTATGAAAGATTGAGTATGCTCTAATTTTCAAAGGAATAATGAGATATGTCAATTAGTGTTAAAATAAAAGAGTTATAGGGTATAACGAGTTTTGAAATCTTCATATAAAATTGGTTGAGTTGCTATATGTCCTTAACAAGTATATAGCAAGAAAAACTCATATTCTCGAAGGTCACACTATTTATTTGCCTGTATGAAAAGGTGATATGTGATGAAATAAAAGGTGAAAAGAATGAGTGTAAGATTCAAATTACATGTGTGAGTGGGAGATGAAAGTATTAATTAATATTAATTAATTATAATTGATTAATTAGTATAAATTAATAATACACACATGTCCCAAGATTTGAATTTGATTTTTGAAATGAGAAAATCGTATTCACGGTTATGGTAAAAGGGCGCTTTCCTTTCCATTCTCAGATTCTGGCTTTGACGCCTCATTAGACTCACAGAAAAAATTCTCACGAGAACACTGTACTAAATACCTTAAAAGGCTCTTAAATTGTGGACATTGGAAGCAATTCGCGTGATTGCGTTTCGGACCTGGGAATCACAGTTTGTACGTAGAATTCAACCCAACTTCGTTGATTCTTCCGCTGAAATATTATTCCAGAAGAAAGGTATTTTCTCTTTTCTTGTAGGAATAATCCAACATCTTATATTTATTAATTGGAAATCAATCCCTACCTCTCTATTAACTTTATTTTAAAATACTCAATTTCTGAGCAATGTACTATGTATGACATCTTATATTATTAAATTTTTAACCTGAAATATTAATTTTATTAGAATTGATCTTGATTTTCAAAAAATATTTAAAGGAAAAAAATACCTACCCTATTTATAATTTTTATGATAAAGAATAATATTATATAATTAAATTTATTTTAGAATAAATATTTTAAATATTTATTTCATTTGAGTCATTCAAATTACTTATAATCATGTTTTTATTATTAAATTATAAATAATATTTATTATTAATTATAATATACTTTTAATTAAGTAGCATGTTAACTTTTTAATACTTATAATCACGATTTTATGAATATTTGCATGATTTCACGAATCGATGCACACTTTCATTGCGAATGTTCATCAAATTATGCACTTGTTCATGTCGAAAGATGAGAAAATCTGCAATCTTTTAGTGGAATGAAGATGAATGTAAATTTTTAGATTTAGATTTAGATATGTAAATTATTGTAAATTTTCGGTTCTAGATATAAAAAAAATATAACTCAAATATTGGATATGTTTGGTGTTGTGCCCGGTTTATAACTCACGGCCAACAAATATCGATGAACAAGAAAATAAGTAAACGACGATCAATATAACAAGCAACACCGTGATTTGGTTACCCAGTTCGTCTTTTGAATAAGACTACGTCTGGGGGCGCCCAAGCCAGGATTGTTTTATTACTTTATCTGCCTAATACTCTAAGTTGTTCTCCTTTTACAATGAATGATACATGGAGTATATATAGACAAAGAACTAGGTTAAGATTCTTCGTGGACTTCCTCCGTGGGCTTGCTAGGGTTTCAGCCGCCAAGGCTAGGGTTTCCGTGCTTAATCCGCGATTCCCGCTCCCGGATAAACTTGCCTTGCTTACGCTCCGCGATATCCGCACCATTAACTACCCATGTCTTTTCCATATTTATCTCTTCACCGACTTCGGGCTGAAGTAGCCTCCGGCCTGCATACTCTTATAAGTCGCCTCCTGCCTGCGTATTCTTCTAAGTCGCCTCCGACCTGCATACTCTTTTAAGTCGCCTTGTGACCTAAATGGCCCAGGCGAGGTCGCCTTATGTGATAGAAAGAGTGGAAAACCGTCTACATAACCGGGTCGGGGACCGGATTAATCCATGTTACAACATTTGGATCTGTTTTGTGGTTTTGGTTCTGGATGTTGGAAAACAACTAGCTGGGGGTGATGTGAAGGACGTGTAAAAACGATTGGGAAGAAGGAATATGTCAAATCGCGTACAGTAATTTTCAGAAGCTCATTTCTGTTAGATGACTTAAAAGGAGGGGTAATATAGACAACCAACATCCTAATTTGGAGCTCTTATTATTAGTTCAATTTTATTGGACCTCATCACTCAAATAATTAAATGTATGGTAGCTAAAACTTGCTCCAAAAAGACACCTAACATATTGTAATTTATTAAGAGAATTATGAATTAGCAAAATATTATATGCAATGTTGACCGGACTTATGGATTCACTTTTTCATTATGTACATTCCCATATTTTTAATTAAAATTTGATAATTTATGTAGATTGTGTTAGGAGGTAACTTATTTATTAGGATGAAATAATAATTCTATTGAGTGAATAATCACGATTACAATTATATATTATATACACTTAAGATTATCTAATTAAGGAAGACATACAATTACAAGATGCAATGAATTTGGTTGACGAAATCCTTATAATTAAGAAAGTGATAATTGAATTCATGCTATCTTTGTGCAACCGATTTATAAATAAAATAATTGTTTATAAATGAAATGATGAATAACCATTTGAATAATTAAAGAGAATGGAGGGTTAAAATAAAATGTTGTGTGAACACTGAGCATAGAAGTCTCAAATTCCCAATACAATAAGTACAAATAATTTTAGTGGAGAGAGGGAATATCTAGTATTTAATACTTAGTTATATATTTAAAATGGGAATGAGATTATAAATAGTCTAACATAAAAATAAAAGTTCTTTTGCATCACAAAATTTGTAATCATTATTTTTTAGTCAAGAGAATTTTTTTATTTTTTTTATGGAAAGAGAATTTTTTTTTCTAACTTAACTTTTTTTTATATACTTTCATTATTGTAGTATGTGTCACCATATCATCCCGTACCAACATCATTTCAGACCGTATCACCATTCAATTAAACCCCGCCCCACTATTAAATTAATCTAATATATACCACACTTATTTCAACCCCGTACCGCTATCACTTTAGCCCGTACCACCCTTATTTTAACATCTTACCAGCATGATTTCAATCATTACCACAATTTAATTAAATTCATACTGTCGTTTTTAAGTTTGTACCACAATTTAATTAAGTCCATACTACTCCTTTTGTCCCAAAGTTATTTACCCCTTTAGTTACAGTATGTAGTAAAAATAGACCCCAAGTTATTCACTCAAATAATTAAATGTGTGGTAGCTAAAACTTGCTCCAAAAAGACACCTAACATATTGTAATTTATTATGGGAATTATGAATTAGCAAAATATTATATGCAATGCTGACCAGACTTATGGATTCACTTTTTCATTCTGTACATTCCCATATTTTTACTTAAAATTTGATAATTTATGTAGATTGTGTTAGGAGGTAGCTTATTAGGATGAAATAATGATTACACTGAGTTAATAATCACGATTACAATTATGTATTATATACACCTAAGATTATCTAATTAAGGAAGATATACAATTACAAGATACAATGAATTTGGTTGACGAAATCCTTATAACTAAGCAAAGTGATAATTGAATATTATGTCATGCTATCATTGTGCAACCGATTTATAAATAAAATAATTGTTTTATAATGAAATGATGAATAATCATTTGAATAATTAAAGAGAATGGACGGTTAAAATAAAATGTTGTGTGAACACTAAGCATAGAAGTCTCAAATTCCCAACACAATAAGTGCAAATAATTTTAGTGGAGGGAGAGTATCTAGTATTTAATACTTAGTTATATATTTAAAATGGGAATGAGATTATAAATAGTATAACATAAAATTAAAAGTTTTTTTGCGTCACAAAATTTGTAATCATTCTTTTTTAGTCAAGAGAATTTTTTTTTTCTAACTCTAACTTTTTTTTTATCCTTTCATTATTTTAGTATATGCCACCATATCATCCCGTACCAACATCATTTCAGACCGTATCACCATTCAATTAACCCCGTCCCGCCATTAAATTAACCTCATACCACACTTATTTCAACTCCGTACCACTATCACTTCAGCCCGTACCACCCTTATTTTAACATCGTACCACCATTATTTCAATTATTACCACAATTTAATTCAATTCATGCTATCATTTTTAAGTGTGTACCACAATTTAATTAAGTCCATACTACTCCTTCCGTCCCAAAGTTATTTACACCTTTTAAAAAATGTTTCATCACAACATTTCAAAATTACATCTCATATCATTACTTTTACCCAAAATATAATATGTTTTAGTAATAACATATATAGAACTACGTACAATACCCTCAATAAAAAATCACTTTATCACTTTGAATACTACTCACTCCGTCCCAATAAAAAAACTCATATCAAAAGCAAAGGGGAAAATAAATTTGGGACGGAGGTAATATAATTTATTAACCCTGTACCACCATTTAATGAAGCCCGTACCACAATTTTTTTGAAATATTTTGTTGACTTCGTTAAGGTTATAATTGCCCAAAAAATTATTCTCTTGACTAAAAAAGAATAAAATTAAAAATCTTGATAAAAAAAAACTTTTTAAATGAGTGGTGACTAAAAATGTGGGTTTTCTCTTTAAAATACACGCTACTATTTTCCCATAATAAAAGGGTCGTGTAAATATTGTGCCAACAAATCTCTTATATTTATTAATTGAGAATCAATCCCTATCTCTCTATTCACGTTATTTTAAAATACTCAACTCTTGAGCCATGTACTGTGTATGACATATTATATTATTCAATTTTTAACTTGAAATATTAATTTTATTAGAATTGATCTTGATTTTCAAAAAATATTTTAAGGGAAAAAATACCTACCATATTTATAATTTTTATGATAAATAATAATATTATTTAATTAAATTTATTTTAGAATAGATATTTTAAATATTTATTTCATTTGAGTCATTCAAATTACTTATGATCATGTTTTTATTATGGGATTCCTATAATTACGAATTAGCAATATTATATGTAATGTTGACCGGACTTATGGATTCACTTTTTCATTATGTACATTCCCATATTTTTAATTATAATTTGATAATTTATGTAGAGTGTGTTAGGAGGTACCATATTAGGATGAAATAATGATTTCATTGAGTGAATAATCATGATTACCATTCATGTCATTTCACCATGTTTACCGAACGCGTATTTCCATACAAAACACGTGGCAAAGGAAGGTCCACTTAAAGGGGAGGTCTCTTATATAACCAACCGTCAGCCATGTATCCTTCACTCACCTTTCACACTGTTCATCACCATTTAATAATACATACTTCTTCTCCCTCCATTTTTTTTTACTGCAATTATGTTTGGTTTCGGCTTTGTCTATAAGATGGTTATGTTTCCATCCCTAAGGTAATTATATTATTTTGAATGCTCATTCAATCAATTATAGTCTTACTCTAATTAATGCATTTATTTAATTTTTTTTTTTTTTGATTGATATGCAATTGGTGATTTTTTACGTTTATTTTAATGTTTAGGTAAGCACTTTGTTGATATTACCAGTTTTCAATTTTTGTTGATTTTTTGCTCTTATAGTAGAAAAATGAATGTGATATATTTACATCCATTTAATTATGCTGCAGGTGGAAACGTATGTAATCCCCGTTGTCGTATTTGTTTTTTCCCCGTTGTGGATGCTGATGTTGTCGTAGGTCCCGGACATTTGACAACGGGAAATCCCCATTGTCGTAGGTGTTTATTACAACGATTTTTAACCGTTGTGTTAGCTCATCGTAACCCGTTGTCGTAGGTGTTTATTACAACGGCTTTTACCTGTTGTGTTAGCTCATAGTAACCCGTTGTTATAGGTGTTTATTACAACGATTTTTATCCGTTGTGTTAACTCATAGTGACCTGTTGTCGTAGGTGTTCATTACAACAGTTTTTACCCATTGTTAATACCATTTCTGGACCTGTTGTTTTATGTTTTCTATTGCTATAGAATATGAATATAATACACATTTTTATTGAATGCAACAAATACTAAGATCCAATAGAACTCCGTACAATTAAGTAATCAATTCATACATTTGTTCAAAATAAGTAATAAAAATGTAAATCCAACTTTCATGCAATGTAAATAGTATCCAACTTCAAGATCAAATCTTGTCCAAAATCACAAAAACAAAATGTTTTTAGTTTTCATCTTCCGACCGCCTCACTGATCAACAATGTAATTTGAAAGGCATTCGGCCCACTCCGTCCGCACTTCATCAATTTTATTTTCAGAGCAGTGCTTTTGTGAGAACTGTTAAAGTACAAACAAAAAACTGAAATAAGTAATTTAGAATGTTTAGATCACATATACGCCAAACTAAATACTACATCAACTATAAAGATCAAGCTTGTACACAAGAAAGTACGACAAAATCCTAATCACTAACCATCTCCAACAGAATTTAGTACATTTCACAAATCAATAAATAGATGCTAGAAATTTTAAGAACTCAATATTATAAGCCGATATACAGGCACCTTCCTGACGAAATTTATACAAATTGTGTGTGTTGGTGCCTTGGTGGTAACAATTAAACTTACTCAAATTACTCAGCATACAACAACTGAACTTTTATATAAAATCATTAAAGGGTTTTTTAAGTGCATCTTGGTGCTGGTCCAATTACAATGTGATACAAATTCGAATTAATTCACTTCTGATCAATTTAAGCTGATGAGGTTTATATATTTAGACACAAAGATCATATCTAGGCAAATGAGTCTATTACAACGGTGTCATTTAGAGAGGAAATTCATACCTTGAGCTTCAAATTCTTTTCCTTGGAGAGTCTTCTGTATCACCAAGCCTTCAATTTTTACGTTTTGAAGCTTCTGTCTTTAGAGCACCAACCTGGCCTTGCCTTTAACCTTGATAGTGCTAATCCATGCATCAATCTCCTCCAGCTCTCTAGACGTCTGCCGTAATTTTAAAAGAAAACTACACTTTAAGGAAAATGGAGTAAAGGTGGTTCAGGTAAATGAAACAGCCTTTAGGGGTAATATTCCCCTTTTCACTCAGACATATGGATAACAAACCGAGACTGATTTTTTTATATAAAGAAATGAGAAGAAACAGCCAGCAAAAGGAACAAATCCAACAAAGAGTTACATACATTAAATACAAGCTTAATTAAAATTCATTAGATCAACAAAGTATTGACCATCTTTAATAAAATTATAAAGCCCAAAAATTATAAGCAGGGGATAACATAATTATAATGCATTTTATATCCAAAGTGTGTAAGAAGTTGTCGTACTTATAGCAGTAAATAAACGGGTTGAAATCAAGGGTCACATTTCCTTGCTTACTTTTGTCGAATGAATTAAACATGTTCCTGAAAAGATAACGACGTTTTAGTTAATCTATCAGGATATATTGGCAGCTAAACTGATTTGAAAATCCAACAGCACATAATCAGAAATCCAACTAGAATCACAAAATTCTAGAATAAAAAAAAAGGTCGTGAGCAAATCAGAAATGATGAAGTCGCTATTCGAATCCCAGATATCACAATTATTTATTTATACATCAAACAATTAAAGGAGGAAATCTTAAGCCATTGGCTAAAACTAATGAATACAGTGAACTAAAACACAAAATTGACCTCACTGTAGCACCCATTACAAAGTCACCATCTGCTATCAAATTATATGTAAGCCACAAAACATCTGCTTCTTCTGGAATCATTTGTAGCATAACACAGAAATTACACAACAAATAAGGAGGAGCCCATAAATAAGTGTTGTACTCATAGATTATATTCTCTCACATTGACTACAAAAGGATCAACTTTTGCTTTCTCTTTATGAAAGAGCCACAAAGCTGTTAGATTTGGAGAAACCTAAGTGCTTTCATGATAAACAAATAATTTATTAATACCCGTCATGGATTAATATCATTAATTGAAGAAGTAAACTAAAAAGAATGCACATTCAAAAATATTGATCATAATTAGAACAAGATCCAACAGCACATATCTAATAGATTTATATGAAACAACTTTGTTTCTCTGTCTCTCCAACGCATATACAACTTCATCAATCATTCATAGCCAAAAAAAACCTAAAATGAAGCCTAACACATTAGGGACAACCTTGGCTCGACCTAAGCTTTAAATTATACTTTCAACTTAGCAGAGTAATGTTCCTCTTTTCACTCATAGATATATGTACACTAAAGTAAGACTGATAGTTTTTTGCATCATGTATGGAAAGTACAAGATTAAAGCTAATAAATGAAAACAGAAAAATTGTACTTATCTATTAGATTAAAATAAAACTAAAGAATGAACCACTCGAATTGCATGACAACATAACACAAAATCGGTAACAATTAACTACAAGTAATACTAAAAAACCTGTAGATATTTCCCTCTTAATTCGTCTGCCCTTTTTCCAGTCAGTTGAATAGTTTCATCTTCCAACTGATAAATATGGTTTCCCGTCTACTATCTTTCACCTTCACATCAATCCTGAATCTGTCTTTCCCCTCTACTGTCTTTCTACCTACACTGTAGTCTCAACAATCCTAAAACACCACAAAACATCACAGTTTAAACCTATTTAAATTATAAAACAAATATACTATTTAGATCAAGGCTGGATTTAAATTCAACAGGATATCTAGTAGACTAGAATTAAAGAACAGAAACAAATATATACTAAACTGAATATATATCTATTTAGTTGAACACACTATTACAGATGTTTTAAATAAATCAATAATAAATTGAATACATAGCACACACTAATTAGGTTGGAATAAGTACGGAAGACTGCAAGATCTTAGAAATGATGTCAACTTCCAGTATATGTTAAAAAGGACAGATGTTGAGACACATAGAAAACCATACTTGACTCCATCTCTTGACATTCAATGTCATAAACAAATAAAAAATTTATGTAAGAGAAGTATAATTGTATCATCCTATATACAATCTATTGGTTCTTTTTTCCTTCTATCCATTGTTAACGTTGGTTCATGTTTCTCTTATTAAAGGAATGCCAGGGATTTCTTCTTGCCTGGTGGTTAACAGAAACAAATATTCAATTATTGGTATTAGATCAGCCTCTGACTACAAAGTTTTGAAGGGGTTGTACTCATTTCTGAGTCGAATTCTAAATTAACAAATATAAAGTTCTAAATAGCTATAGTTCCCAAGTCAGAATACATTTAGAAACACTTAATTTGTCCCCTTATATATTCCATATGAAGAAATTCAGAAAAAAGAGTAAAATCCACATAAATTTAGATAAAAACCAGAAGTTAATCTTAGACGTACCCAACCAAATCAGCAGCCAGAACTGGTCTTAACAGTTCCGATCTTGATGGTAATGTGCAATGAATTTCGAGGAGAGGAAAGGTGTGTGGAGAAACCAATCCACATTCATTTTTTTGTTCTAATATCAGGCTATGTGTTTGAAACAATCACTTGCTCTACTCAAACCCAACTAAAATTAAATTTGCTAAATTAATAAATAATAAATATGCACATATCTTAACTACATTACTGTTACTCTCAAACAATATACCCAGTCCAGCTAATACAAACTAGAGAGAGTGACAGAGAGAGTTCATTTGTTGTTACATGTTTAATCAGAAACTAAACAAGGCATAAATTAGGGCTTAGACAAGAAATTAGGGTTTAATTTGGTTTACCTGACACAGCGGGGGAAGGAGGCAGATGCTGGCAGCGCGGAGTGGCGTTGTGAGGCGGGTATGGCGGAGCGCCTAAACCCGTCACGGAGAGATAGAGGAGATAGAAGCGGGTACGGTGGAGAGCGAGGGGAACGGAGCAGGCGCGAGGACGGTGGTGATGAGCCGGCGAACGGCGGTGGTGTTTAGGCGGTGAACTGAGGCGTCGTATGGCGGAGCGCCTGAACTCGTCACAGAGAGATAGAGAGGCGGGTACGGTGGAGAGCTAGGAGAATGGAGCAAGCGCGAGGACGGTGGTGATGAGGCCGCGAAATGGCGGTGTAAATCCGAGAGATAGAGAGAAAGGAGAGAAATCTGAAGCCCTAGTCGGACGCGTTTAGGAAAATGAGTGAAATTTTTTCCAAGTGTTTCTTTTATACTCTTAAGAAATAACAATTTTTTTATTATATAATAATAGATATAACAGCAGGAAAAGACAACGGGGGTTTAAACCCGTTGTCTTTGGCACATTTGCCAAATTTAAGACAACGGGTATACCTAACACAACGGATTTTCTACTTATGACAACGGGTAGAGCTAATAACCGTTTTCTTTTCCCCGTTGTCGTAGCCCATTTTTGGCAATGTTCATTCTCCATGTCAGTGGTGGTGCTATGTAATGTAGTTTATGTGTCTTTGATTGTTAATTGAGTCATTATGTTTGTTTGTTTGATTTCTTAAAAGTTTTATGTGAAGAATAATAATTGGGGATTTTAATTTTTTATTTGTGTTTTTTCTACATTTTTTTGTTATCTTGGTTCTAATTTTTGTTATTTTCACTATAACATTGCTTTGTTTGATTAATTTTGGGCCAATAAATTTTAATTTAGGCTAAATGTTCACACGTAATCCATGTAGATTGAAATCAGACTATTTTACGTGACAGTATTCTAGCTCATTACCATATCATTCAATTTGAGACTTCAATTATGTAACGCCCCGAATTCAGAATGTCGGCCCTTGCGGCTTCGACACTCTAAACTCGAGTCGCCACTTAGTGACCGTAAAATCTGAGCTTAAAAATTTCTTTTTAAAATATAAAGACAAGCATAAGTATTACATTTTGCAGCGGAAGAACCTAATCATAATTATTAATTGAGATAAAGAATGTGGAAGGACCCATAATTTAAATTGCAAGATATATGTTTATAAAGATGACGTTTATAAAAAGGGTAATGTACATGATACTTTATCAAGTAACCTTAAAAGGTTTATCGGCACAATAATTAAACCATTTTAGGAATGACTACACATTCATTGAAAATCATTATTAGGGAAACTCCGTGTCACTGCTGCAGCTCTGGCCCCTCTCGATCTTGTCCTGAAAATATCAAATTGTGGGGGGAGAGATAAAAATCTCAGCGGGCAACTTGTACGTTGTTACTCATACTGGTCACCGAAATATAATTATCTTGATATTTTATTAAAAATTATTAATACGCTTTTGCGTAGATGATTTTTGGAGGGTTGCCCGAAGTCATTGTACAAACTCGTTCGTAGCTTGGTTTCTTATTGTAATATTTTTAGTAGCTTAATTGCTTAACATTATTGATATCTATAAGATATCATTCATATTTAAACTTAGTATTTCATTATAGATTGTTCTTACGCTTTTGAGTAGTTAATTTTGGTATTCATGATAGATTCGTAGTATATTCACATTCATAGCTTGAATTCCTAATAGTACACTCTTGTTCATAGTTCGAGTAATAATAACTTAGAATCTCCTTTATCAATAGTGGACAACATTGATAACGACTTATACGATGAAATCCTCATAGTATCTTATACGACATAGTGGGACCACACTGGTGACGACTTACCACATGCAATCCCCATCGTTTTATTTTCATCATAGTGGGACCACACTGGTAACGACTTACCACGTGCAATCCCCATTGTCTCCTTTATCGTATATCATATATCTCATATCATCATATCATAATCATAATCACAAGCTTATTTTGAAACCTTATATTCTTATATACTTGTGTTTTTTGGTTATAGATTTGTGTTTGTTTAGTCGAGTTCAGAATACACCAACAATTACTGTAACATAAACCACTGTATACAAATATTGTCACCCACCTTATAACTTTATAGATAAGTTAGAACTGTTTTTGAATACTTTTGCAGAAACTCAAGTTGTAGGGACGTCCCGAGCCTCTGGTCTGAAACACTTCTCCCAGCACGTTTTCTTGAAAGTTTAATTATTATAAGAACCTCTTGATTCATTAAATTACTTAATAATATTCCTTCCTTTATATTCTCATAAGTAATATCATAATCACCAATTAAAACAAATAATCAAGTACAATTGAACATGTATCTATTTATGCACCTTGGCAAATAATAATTTATGGTACCATTCATCTTTAATTTAAACATGTATTTCACTTAAACAATTAAAAAGAAGTAACAAATAAATCCTAATGATTATTTCATAAGCATAGAGATAATAATGAAAATAATAGTTTTGATATGATTATATATATCAATAGAAATAGTAACATCACTTTTATTTGAAAAATTGTAATGTATATTAATAATAACATTTTATAATACTAAGAGCACATTTATAATATATAATATTAATAGTAATAATAGCATGTATCTACAATAGATAATAATAATAATAGCTCATGTATATATATTGTAGTGGTAAGCATAGATATACACAGGACGCGTAAATTAATATTAACTAAGTTTATATATATAAGTGACAAGTAGGATGACAATAATAATTATTATACTATGTACATAACAATATACCTTTCTCATTTTTTTAAGTGACAATTGATCAACCAAATAAATAGAGTACAGATGCAAAACAATAATGATTAATGGATGAAATCCATACAAGAACACATTATTTTTCTATATATTTGCTAGATTAATAATTTAAAGTGGAAAGATATTTTAAGTATAATTTTTTTTAGTATTAATAGAATGCAAGTATATAGATAATTTCACAAATACATAATTAGATGATCAAAAGATTAGACACTTTATTAGTCAATCAAATTAGTGTACACTTAGATTAGAATATTATTAAAAATAAACTTTACAATAGTATAAGGATAGTATTAATAGAAAAACTATTAATTAATAGCATTAATAATTTAGGTGGAAGGATGATAATAATAATATAGATGTATCTAATAATTAAAACAATAACATTATAGTTTAGAAATTATTAAAAGTGATAATAATATATAATACTACCTACCGTCCCCAAACTTGACCTAAACAAATCACTTTTTTTGCTCGTGTTTTATTGAAACGAGTTGTTTATAGTATATGAAATGATAAAATTATTTTTAAGACACGATAGGATAGATGAGGGAATACTTATATCATACCCCACCTTAAAAATTTCAATATCATTTCAAATATTAATAAATAACTCGTTAAATGCGGTCAAATAAGAATCGTTTCGGTTAATTTTAACGAAAAAAGAATTGTTAGTCAAAATATTAGTAACACCACAATTCACACAAATTGACACTTTAAGGCACACATCTATAATAAATAAAACAAGTATAACTATCTTAGCAATAATAATAATAATAATAATAATAATAATAATAATAATAATAATAATAATAATAATAATAATAATAATTCACTTGATTAACTCACACACAACCACATACCACTCACGCATACACACACACACACACACACACACACAACCACATATCACTCACACGCACACTTGCACGTATACACACCACACTATTAACACACACCAAATATCACATAATTAACACACATCAGAAACACTCACGCACACAGCACAAACACATCGCACGCACTCTTCTCTCAATTCACAGATGCACAAATAGGGAAAACGAAGATGAGATCAAAAGCACCACGAGAAAAGACTGATTCAATTTCAGAGGAAGTGGGTTTTTTAAGTTTTTTAACCTTAATTTTTCCGGCGACAATCGACGGCCGTTCCAAGGTCCGATCGTTAAATTGTGTGAGGGCTTTTGTTCTACTCGTCAAGGGATTTCAATTGGTACCATAATTGAGACCAAACGTGCGGCGGTGCGACGGCGGCGTTTTTGGAAAAGGTAAGAATCGAAACTTTAAATTGAAATTACTTTCAAATGAAGAGTTATATGAACGATCGGTTTGTGTATTTAGATTACCCGTGTTGGGGGGAGGATTTTGGTGTATGGATTGGCTATCACGGCGAAGGTTGCCGGCGGCTGTTTTCCGGCGACAGTATGGCGGCGGTGGCGCCGTCTGAGATGGTAGGAGGAAGAAGGTGATATGTAAACCTTTTTTATTTGTGCAGGCTAAAGGTTTTGAGTAGTTAGAAATTTTGGTTGTAGAAGATGAACTTCTAATTTCTCCATGGTTATGGTGGCTGAGAGCTTTGAAGATGTGGGAGAAGAAGATGGTGTTAACCTGGTTGAACTAATGCAGAGAGGGAGGATGAAGAATTAAATTTGCAGAGCTTCAATTAGGAAGGAGGGAGAAATGGATGATTTGCTCTTAGCATGATCGTTCTTTTATAGAAGAAAAAGTATGAATGAATAGTAAATTTTGTATACCTATTATGTATATACTTACTATGCAAAATATCAGTATGTATAATTAGTAGATGAATGTATTATACCTTCAAATAATTAATGAATGACAAAAAACTTTTGTGTAGAGCGCAGTTAAACTTATGAAACCCTAATTAAATATATACTCTGGCCGGGTGGATATAAATCATTTGGGCCATTTTTTCTTTATGCGACCCACTCTTCTCTTTGATTCTCCTCCTCTTTTCTACTTCCTTCCATATTCCTCAATTTTATTGATTCTTTCTCAATTGAGAGAAACGTGAATGCAAATTTGCACAAATTGAAGCTGATTTGAAATTGCCCATGGGATTTGGATACATATTTCGATAGTTTCCCTAATTTGTACCAGGAATTGCGTTTTTCATCGTCGTCTCACTCTGACGGACCTCAGAGGAACTGCCACATTCATCCTCTCGTCGATTGATTCCAGCCGTTTGTATTTCAAATCGACGACAAGAAATCAAATTGCGGTATGCGAGGTAGAAATATCAAAGGGATAATCGCGATTTTCGTGATTTTTTTCTTGGCTATGGTCATGATTGCCCTCTCCCCTTCGCTCCAATCCTCCCCGCCGTCGGTGGCAATTAGGTCTAAGTGATAATATTTTTGAATAATAGTGAAAGTTTTATAGCATAACAGTGATAGTTTTTTTGAATAACGGTGAGAGTTTTATGGAATAACAGTGATAGTTTAATAACATGATAGTGAGAGTTTTATAGAGTGATAGTTTTATAGCGTAACAGTGAGAGTTTTATAGAATAACAGTGAGAGTTTTTTTGAATAATTGTTAGATTTTATAGAATAACAGTGATAGTATAATAACATGATAGTGAGAGTTTTATAGAGTGATAGTTTTATATCGTAACAGTGAGAGTTTTATAGAGTGATAGTTTTATATCGTAACAGTGAGAGTTTTTCTGAATACCAGTGAGAGTTTTATAGAATAACAGTGATAGTTTAATAATATGATAGTGAGAGTTTAATAAAGTGATAGTTTTATAAATAGAACAATTATAGTTTTATAAAGATAATAGTGATAGTTTTATAAATAAAACAATGAGAGATTTTACGAATAACAATGAAAGTTTTATAGAATAACAAAGGATAGTTTATTAACATGATAGTGAAAGTTTTTAGAGTGATAGTTTTATAGCGTAATAGTGAGAGTTTTATAGAATGATAATTATAGTTTTATAACGTAGCAGTGAGAGTTTTATAGCGTAACAGTGAGAGTTTTATAGAATAACAGTGGTGACGCGAGAACAACTGAAATGCGATGGCGAGAGCAGGGCGCGAGTGGGGCGAAAATTTGGGTCAACCCATCCTCAAAATGGATCATAAATTAGAGTTAATAGAGTGAACTTAATGCACAAGAGTGTTACTCTTATTGAATTATGTAAGTATGGCATATAGTATTAAAGTTGCAGGCTTGCAGCTTGGCTTTATAGTTTAATTTTTGTGTTTGTGCATTCTTCCATATATTATAAGCTGGTTATTTTATTCTTATGGGCTTATGTTATTTCACAGTGTTTAGGAAGTGTTAGTCTTGGGCCTTTCTCATTATTTATAATAAGATGAGAAGAGCCATATTTTTATTAATCTATTAAGGAAGGGAACAAGGCCCAACTACATATTAAGGGTACATTTAAGTTAAAGGAAAACTAATGATTTGAGCTTTTAAAATTTTATACTAAATTTAAATAAAATAAGAAAATGTTATCTAATTCAAATTTATATCATGCTTTATTGAGTTGGTTATTATAACTTCGATAAAATGATCTCTAAGACTATTAATTAGGTTTATTTTGTTTTAAGCTTCATATATTAATATAAATATTTGATCAAACCTTAAACTTCATTTATTTCTTTATTATGTGCTAGGAGTGCTCCCGGCTCAGAGTGCTCGTCCGTCTTCCTGAAATCAAAGCTTTTGAAAACATAGAGCGCTGTTAATATAATTGAAAATTCATAAATCATTTATTCCTTTATTTTCATATTAAATTTGGGACGGGGTGTTACAACTTATCCGTATCAGTGCCACATCAAGGCAAAACAATAGTACTAGCCATAAATGTAATTAATTTAAAAAAAATAAAATTGAATATATAATAATCATTAAATCTAATTCTTATTAATTTAATATTATTTTATTCCTTATAGTTTATTTTATTTTCATGTTCAATCCCCATTTTGCACTTTTGGTCATGCCATCAATTAAGTGACAGAATCAACTATTTGTAGGGTGATAAATGTAATTGATTAAAATTTATTTTATTTCTATTTTTTTAAATTACATTTAGGAAAAATTGCAAAACATGCCATCAGATTAGATGGGTAGCAAAACTTGTCTACCACATGTTAGTGGGGTAGTAATTTATGTTCTCAAGTTACCAATTTGGCGCAATTTATGCCCAATTTAGTCGGAAAACTTAAAATTCACTACTCTTTGTCGCCGATCCAATTTTCCTGCGAGTCCAAAGATAAGCGATATATCACATTTTTTGTCTCTCCAAACATGTCATTTTGGTAACTCTAGTTTCTCATTTTGTGTACGATAACTCCACGAATTTAAAGTTGAGTGCTTCTGTCAGTTTATAGACAGTTAACTAACAATAGTTTTGTTACTTGCTTTCATGATTTCATGGTCACTCTAGGGCCATTGACTTTTCCCTTTCTTTTGTACAGGTCACTTTTGGGCTTTCTTTTTTCTTTTCCTTTTTATTATATTGCCTATTTGATGGTTAACTAACAGTGGGACTAAATCACTCTTTCTTCTAATTCAGAGTTTTTTAATCCTACGTGTCACTATCAAATTTCTTCCTTTCAAATTTTTTAATTTCTCAGTATTTTTTAGTTTTTAATTATTAATTATTAATTATATCTTAACCACCCTAATTTATCTCCCATCTGGGCCAACCACAATCCCACTTTTCAATTTCTACGTTTCTCACATTTTTGTTTTAATTTTCAATGTAATTTCAAGTTTTAAATTTTCAAAATTCAAATTTTCTCATAACTTCTAACATTGAAAACTTCTTATAACTTCTTATATTGAAACTTCTAAATAACTATTTCTTTCTTTTCATTTTATTTTTGTCACTCATTCCCATGGCCGCACGCTTTCTCAAGGTCCGCTTCATGGACTCAGTCTATCGCCCGTCTTCTCTGTCACGGACGCCCATCTCTCGCCGCTTAAATTATTTTAATGCAATCTCTTCAATTTGTTCTGATAGAGATTTCTCTGTGTATTATAAACAGAATCCTCATAAATTGTTTATTGTTTATATGTGATTTTCTTCTTCACCTATTTTCAAGTAAAATTTATTCAGATCTTTTTTTTTTCCTGAAGTGTTATTTAGATCATCTATATTTCTTTAGAAATAGTAATAACACTTAGTTTCTCTGTTAATCATGTTATTTATTTTTATGATAAATTATTTTCGATTAATCTTTCTTTCTTATGATATCAAATTTATTTTTTAAATTAATTTTTGATGGCTTATTCTTTCATCATTTTGGTGTTTTCAATCTCATTACTGTTGACGTAATGGTTCACACTCCTACCCCTCTCCTGATGGATTTTTTTTCTCTTGGTCACTCCCCTTTTGTAGATTCGAACGGACATGATCGTAAAAAATAATATCTACAAATTAGGAGTGTTGGGTAGACTTGAAGAATTTAGGTTACTAAAATATCATAAAACAGTGAAGTTTTTTTTTCGTCTAATCCAATATTTTTTGGAATTTATAAATGGAGAATTAGAAGAAAAACTTAATTTATTTTTATAATATATAAATTTTTAAAAATATTTAATTTACACGTTTTTTTTAAGAGGGGGAAATTTACACATTTCTTTTATCCACAAAATTTCTCACAGTTAGTTATTAGAGATTTTTTTTTAATTTGTTTTTAAATCTCAAGTCATATATGAGGATTGATTGTCCCACAAATATCTCAAATGAATAAATCTTCTCTCTCAATTTTCTTTACGTGTTTGTCATAAAAAAATAAAAAAATTGTATTAGTGGTGGAAGAAGAAAGGAGAAAGGGAAAAAAAAGACTTATAAAAATGAGAAAAACGTAAAAACTGAATAGATAAAAAAAATAAAAAATGGAGATGATTAAAACTAAGAGAAAAAAATGGGCAATTGAGATTTAGATAAAAATATGAGCGGTTTCAATAGATATTAAAAATTAAAAAATTCAGAATAATAAAAAAATTAGATATATGAATAGGAGGGATTAAGTGGTTCCACGTAAGATTAAAAAAACTCTGAAATAAATATAAGGGTGATTTTTAAATTATAAAAATATAAAAAAAATTAAAATTAAAGATTTTTTTATATATAATTTTGATAAATAAATGAATTATACTCAATACCGCGTGTTACGCGAGGTTTTACGCTAGTGTGAATATAAAAGTGTATTTTAAGGACTAACTACGGAGAGCGTTGACCTTGCTACTGATTATATAGAGCTTGCTTGGCAATCTTTAGACTAGTCTTAATAGATCGTTAGAGTTTTTTTTTTTTTTTTCCTTCAACTTCCAAAACATGAATCCAATCTAGCTAACTGTCATCAAACTATCTGAATCGCTATTTAAAATAGAGCTTAATAAAAACTCACGGCGTACAACATCAAATTCAACAACACACATTCTATCAACATGAAAATCAAATTCCGTATAACTGATGTTATAATTTCTTCAACTGATGTTCTTTTATCACAGATTATTCTCTGTCTCCAGGAAATTGCAATTTTCGTCTCATAAAAATTTTCGTATTCGCAGACGGTCCTTTTTATATCACTTTAGGTCTATAACCATTTAAATAACAAAATAATTATTCCGAGAATTTTTTTTTTTGTCCCATAACTTATCTACTGTGTATTTTTCTTCCCAAAAAATTTAACTGTCCAATTTTAGTCCCATAACTAAATTGATTGTCCAATTTTGGTCCCATTTTTGCCGAAAAATTGCGAATAACGCCGTTTTGATGACGTGTAAGTCACGTGTCGATAAAATTTGGGGGTTCTCTATACTTTCGATGACGTGAACGCTGACTATTTATTTCTTTTTATTTTTTTAAGTTTTTCAATCAATTAAACTACACATGTGTAAATAATCCAATAAATCTAATCAAAACTAAAATTTCAAATCTGTAAATGTAAGAACAACTAAATTTTACCGGCACGTGATTTGCATAAGACCAAAAATGACTTTTTTTTCAATTTCTTGGTGAAAATGAGACCAAAATTGGACAATCCATTTAGTTATGAGATTAAATTAAATTGGACATTAAATTTTTTTGGGACGAAAAATGGACAGTGCATAAGTTATGGGACAATTTTTTTTTTCTCTAATTATTCCCAAACTAAACTACCCATTTTATTGTTGCTACACATCCTGCACCCGGTCCCACTCCACCTACCCCAAAACGAGAAAAAAATAGAAAAAATCAATAAAAAAAAAAAGAAATTACGAGCAAAGGAAAAGATGAATGTTGGCGATTGGGGGTTGATAAAGGTAGAAGGGAATTAACTTGAAACCAAAATTTTGATTTTATGAGAAAGGAAGATTTTTTTATCAAGACTTTATTTTAGGTTGAGTCTCAATATAAATACTCATTTTACAATTATATAAATTCAAAACTCATGTGTTACTTTTTTCTCAATTTAAAGTCTGATTAAAATTCGTTTGCCTCAATTCAAAGCCTAATAAAAAATTAAATTTCTAAATTAAAATCAAACAAGACGATATATAAAAAAAAGTAAATGCTTGTTATCATTACTTTAGAAAAAAAACTAAATAAAAATATAAAATTAAAGTAATACAAGATGATAAAAAAATTTGTATTTCCTAGAGCATTCCTGATGCTATTTATCAATAATTTTTTTCTTTTTTTTTTCAAAAAAATACTAGATGATAAAATAAAATTTATAAATATATATTATGTTATTAAAAAAATTAATGAAGATTTTCTTTTTAAAGTTAATGAAGTTCTTTTTATTTATGACACTATTTTTTTTTTATCTCGTATGACTTTAATTTAAAAATAATTTATAAAATAATTTAAATCAAACTTTAAATTAAAATGTAAAAGTAAAAAATTGAATTTGGAATTGAGGCACTAGTAAAATAAGTACTTTATTGAATGTTTTAATCTAATTAGTCTTCCCCCAAATTCTCGTCTTTTCTAGCAATGTTTTAAAAGTGAAAGCGGAAGTTGACTCGGTTAGTCTTAGCGCTTTCGATTGAACCGAGTTCAACCGGGTCTAACTTATTCCAATGGGCCAGCCGTTATTACATTATAATGACATAATATATAATTAAATATGTATAAATTATAGATAATTATTTATATTTTTTAAATAATAGCCCGCAAATTTAATGTTTCAAAATAATTTTTAACAATTTACAAAATAGTCCCTAAAAATTGCAAGATGGACCCTTTAATTAATATTAAAAATTATAAAATAGCCCTCAATTTTATTTTATTTTCAAATAATATCAAAGTTGCGAGTTGACCGGTCCAATTGGTTACCGCTTTTTACAGTTTTTCTCGCTTTTGAACGCCTTTTGAACTGTTTAAAAGTCAAACGGTCCAACGCTTTGAATCGATTGATTGTGTCATCCCGCTTTTTAAAACATAGTTTCCAAGAATTCAAACCAAGCCCACCGCCTTCCCTCTACTTGGGTCATTTTCGCAGAAATATGACCCGCCGACCCTTAGGCAACGACACCTGTAGACATTTTTTTTAGGACACTGACTTAGGGAGGGGTGACAAAACTGGAACATCAGGTTTTTACGCTCTCAAAAAGTTGGACAAAAACTTTTAATTCTATCAATTTCAGGACAACCACAATAATTCAATGTGAGTAGCTCAAACTTCCTCCACAAAGACACCTAACATATTGTAATTTATTATGGGATTCCTAAAATTATGAATTAGCAATATCATATGCAATCTTGACTGAACTTATGGATTCACTTTGTCATAATGTGCATTCCCAGATTTTTAATTATAATTTGATATTTTATGCAGATTATGTTTGAAGGTATCGTGGGATTCATTTATAATATAATCAGGGCCGGTTATAAGGGTGTTCACTAAGCTCACCCGCACCGGGCCTCACTTTTTCCAGGGCCCCCAGACCCAAATTTTCGAGGCCCATTACTAGGTTTAAAAAAAATTAAAATCATAAATCGATCTTAAGAATATACAACAACCGACAAAAAAATCTTCAATTCTTCTTATCATCCTTAATTTTCTCAACCTCCATTAATCTTCCATCAATTTCTATTTTCCAATAAAATTCATCCTTAATTTTCTCAACCTCTATTAATTTTCCATCAATTTCTATTTTCCAATAAAATTACCGTTGATCTTCGGTCACCGTTTTATATAAATATGTATCCCAAATTAGAAAATAACTTCAATACCATGTTTAGGGTGTTTTTTTTAATATTACTATATTGCTTCTATAAAAACTAAATTGTTTCATATTCATTTACTTGGCCTCACTTAAGGCCTCATTTGAGAGTTCGCACCAAGCCACCAAATTCTCCCAAACAGCCCTGAATATAATTTTAGTGTTTTTATTTCACAGTTTGTTAAATTTTATTATAACGGTATATACAACATGTCCGGGATTACAGCAGAGAGAGAACATGCATAACTATAACATGATAATTTAAATTAACGGTGAAAATAACAAAAAATAGAACGGAGCATGATATTGTAATTTAATGGTGAAAATATCAAAAAATAATAAAATTGAGAAAAAGAAAAAGAAAAGAGAAAGACACGCTTAAAGCACAACTATTATTATAATTCGGATTACACCATTAAGAAGACAACTTATACACTTAAAATAAACATGATTATTCAAATAACAACAAAGAATAAGGACTGCATGGAGATTGTAATTAGGACTGAATCTCCAGCAAAGCTGAAAGTCAGCTGGATATAAAGGTGTAATGCTCATCTTATAATTCAAACTGATTGATTGTTTACACACGGTTACATCTGCATTGAACAAATATAAAGGTATTAAATTCATGTTGTTATTAAAAGTCCACAAAATCAATAAAATCGAAAGCTAATAACATTCTCATAATTCTGTATAAAATTAATTTATATGTGGCTCTGCCAACTATTTCTTATTCGGAAAGACTAGAATATAAATGAAGAAATCAACAATTATAAATAAATTTTGAAAGTAACTTAAGAATTGAATTAATTAGCATTAAAAAGTAAATACATTTTCAAGATATTAAATATAAAATTATATGAAATTTAAATAGAATGAACATCGATCTAAGAAAATATACTTACTTGCGAGGGGGAATTAAACACAAGGGACACATAAAATAGCCGAAAGCAAACATGGTTAAATTGATGAAACAAGGAAAGAGGAAAAACAAGTATGTATGTATTATTGAGAGGTGTAAGTTAGCACGGTGAGGTTATATAAGAGAGTTTGTCATGGTATGGAGACATGTGGTGTACCTTTCTTGCCACGTGTCAATTATGGAGACACGTGTTCTACCTTCCCTGCCACATGTCAAGTATGGAGACACGTGGTGTGCCTTCATTGCCACATGTCCAGTATGGAGACACGTGTTCTACCTTCCTTGCCACCTGTCAGGCATGGAGACACGTGGACCTTGTGAATATTTGGGCTCCATGATTCTGAATAATTGGTAAAAATGCCCAATATGGAATGAGCAAATTTTTTTTCCCTATATTTGTAATAACTCTCTGTTGTGCTCGCCCAAAAATATTCCTGCCACGTGTTCGCAGATGAACACGTGGACCAATAAATCTAGGGAGCGCGCTGGCCCATCAGACAAGCATATGCCAGCTGGACGTACGTCTTGCCCGACCACCTGTGCTCGCCAAAAACACGCTAGTTCAGACGAACAGAGAAGGAAAGAGAACGCCAGATGAACAGAGAAGGAAAGACAACGCCAGACAAACAGAGATCCGGAAGAGTGGAGAGCAGAAGAGTGTACTCGCCCCCTAGGACGAGCACATAATCAAAGCAATGGCACTTGGCCTGCGGCGGCCGCGCCCACCAAACGACCACAAGAGCCTCGCAAGAACGGACCACCACCAGGCGAGCGCGAGAATCGGGTCACCTACAATGCCACCATCACCACCTGGATGACAAGCCGGAGACTTATCGGCCAAGTAAAGACAAATGTCAACCAAAGAAGCACAACAGAAAATGTGGCAGCACCACGTAGATTCATGCATCCTGAGAAATCACCAGCTCATGTTAGCCAGCGCACCACCAGCTCGCCCTCGCCAGCTCGTGCTAGCCGGGACACCACCAACTCACCCAAACTCTATAAATAGACCCAAAAAGAACAAAGAAAAGGTTCAGAAAATTTCCTAAGACAACTCTTGTATCAACTCTCCATCCCACATAACCATTGTGCTCGTCACTAACACATTGTGCTCGACGCACTCCCCAAATCACTTATAATATAATCCTGCCTTGGTACGCCCCAGACGTAGTCAACTTTGACGAACTGGGTCATCTAATCCTTGTTGTCATCCTACACATAGCTGTTCTCGTCACACACACACAAGTGTTTGACACATCATTTTGTTTGTTAAGTCGTCACACACATCGCCACATCACATTTTCCACGCAACACGACTTACAACAATTGGCGCTAGAAGGAGGGTAGACGCATAACCAGCCCAAACACAATCCTAAATAAAAAACCGAGGCAGAAAAAAGAAATATAATGCCTCAATCTAGGAATACGCAAATTCAGAAATCGGGACAAAGCCGATTTCATGCTCGAGAGGAGGCTCAACCTCAACCTCAGGAGAATCAGCCCTGGGAGTCCATCAACCTTGAAGATATCGTCAACGATCCCACAGCCACGACGAAAGCCATTACTTTCTTGTTGAGAGCCCAGAAAGAAAGGGCAGAGAGAGAATTAGCCAAACAGAAAGGCTGGATGAAGATGACCGAAGCTCGCATATCCTGGATAGCGAGCAAGTCAAGAAGAGGGCCGCAAGAAAGCAAACTAAAAAGAAGCCTAACGACTTGTCGGACGACGAGCAGCCTCAAGGGTCTAGACAATTAGCGTTTGGACGATTGAGGCTCTCGGCTAAAGAACGACTCGGCGGTCACAAGCACCCAGATCCCGGAAGGGAAGAGCGGGCGAACACAACGGCCCAGTCCGCTCCCCCTGAACGCCATCATCAAGAAAGACAACAAGAACCGGAGAAATCGGTCGGGACTAAATTGTCTATCCATCATCGACTGGGTAGTCAAGCACGGGCACCAAAGGGGGGGCTGCCCCATCTTGAGCCTGACCCATTGGGTCCTCATGATGGGATCCCACCCCTTTCTAAGTCCGTCAGTTCCACGAAATTTGCAGAGATGCAGAAAATATACAGAAAATAAAAGATAGAAAAATTGAATGGGCTCATAACACATTCTATTCTCAATGAGACTTTTCACGTTGTAAAAGGAGTGGAAACAAAGACCTTTTTCCCTCAAACCCACACCCTCAACAGCTTTTTCTCTCTCTGTAATTGGTCACAAAGACTTGAATTTTTAGGATAATTCAAAGACTAACCGAGGCTCCCATTAAATAGCCATAACAACAAATTAATTCCCATGAAAATCCCTTGATTTCCGACTAGCATAAGGAAAGAATATTGGCTGATTTATGAAACGTGGAGTAAAGAGAAGCGTGAATAAAAAAGTGTGAGAATAGAGTAATTCCTGATGGGCCAAAATACTATTGGGCTGATTTTAAAATTTCCCCATTCAAGTATGGAGACACGTGGTGTGCCTTCATTGCCACATGTCCAGTATGGAGACACGTGTTCTACCTTCCCTGCCACCTGTCAGGCATGGAGACCATGGACCTTGGGAATATTTGGGTTCGATGATTCTGAAGAATTGGTAAAAAAGCGAATGAGCAAACTTTTTTTTTCCCTACATTTGTAATAACTCTCTTACCCCTTTTTTTTTTTTTTACCATTATGGGTTGCGCGTGGATGGGTCACACCTGAGTAGGAGACATGAATTCATTTACTAAGGATAAATAATCACAAAAAGGCAAAAAAATGATTTTTGTTTTTTAATAATCAATGGGGAAAAAAGAGTTTTCCCCTAATTCTTTAGAAAGATTTTTATTGGAGACGGCGACTCAGATTTAATGCCTTTTATTTTCACAATTAATTTCTGATCCTGTTGATTTTGATTCTCAATTTCGTAAGTCTAGAGTTATACTCCATCCGTCCCAATATAAGTTTTCTACTTTCCTTTTTTATCTGTCCCACAATTATTTCCCACTTCCATACATAAATCATAAATAAAAGAAGTAACTTCACTATACATAACTTTTATCCTCATTTTTCCAAGCAGTCTAGGCGGTTGATTGATTTTTTTTTTTTTTCTAATAGGCTTGGGCTATAAATCTTTTTCAATCTCCACGGTTTATTAATGAAAGCCCATTACTAATCTTGGGCTTATTGGCTAAAACCCTAAATATACAACATTTATTGCATACTTTTTTCTTTTTACCTTTTCTTGAGAATTGGAATCTAGAAAGTAGGAAATACACAACCTTTTTGACAAAGTACACAGATCTCTTTCTCTTTGGACCTTATCAGATACGAAACCTTCACTACAAGAAAATACATTTTTTGTAACGAAAAAAATGGTTACAAAAAGTCTCCTTTTGGTTACAAAAACCTTTTGTTGGTTACAAAAAGTTGGTCTTTTAAAGTTCGTCGCTAAAAGCTTTCTTTTGGTCTTTTAAAGTTCGTCGCTAAAAGCTTTTGTAACGAGAAAAAATCAATTTCGTTACAAATACAATTGTAACGAAATATATTTTGTTACAAAAGAACTAGTAATGGTAACCAAAGCTTTGTTACAAAATGTTACACATTTGATCAAAAAATTAATTTCATTACAATTAAATCATTACATAAAGTCGTATATTTGGTACCACAATATTTAATTTGTTATTAATGTTTTGTTACAATTACTAGCTCATTTTGTTCCAAGAAATAAATAGTTACAAATAACCTGTTGGTTTATTTACAATATTATACATTAATATTGTAAACCATAAAAATAAAGAACCTCTTCTTATCCTCTTATTTTTCCTAGATGACACAACTCCGTATCCCATGCCTCGTTCGTACCCACTATGTGTATCAAGAACCTCCATCAAAATATCTCTTTCCAGTGGAATTTCTTCATCTTCGTTAAATTGACTTGCCTTTTGTTTCATTTCATTCTGTGATTCATAAGCAATAAAGTTTATTATTCAATTGACACTAAATTTTACGCACAAATGATGAATAACAATGAATTCATCAACTTACATGCTTTGTTTCAGTTTCTCACTCACATACTCTCCATTCTTCCTCAAATGGGTATTCCCAAAGTTATCCACTTCACTTCTTTTTTCCTATAGACAAATAGATATTGCACTTTGTAAGAAATGTGTGAAAAATAGAACAAATTTTCAAATTAAAACTTACCATTTCCATCAACCGTGCAACAAAAGACTTCGTACCCCCGGTATGAGGATATGGCAAATGTGACCTGTTGTTTGTATTTTTTTTTACTTTTCCTACAATAAAATTAAGGGGGAAAAGTTTTCATTGTAAGAAAAATGCAAGATTAAGTAAAATAAGTGCAAGTACACATAGAGAAACCTGAAAATCTGAATGTGAAAAGTGATCACACTGCATATGCCATTGACCCGGTTTTGGTGGTTCCTAATGAAGTGTTGCAATCAATAAAAAAAATTATTGACAAGCATAAAAGTTATTATGAGCTTGTTTTATTGAATTAAGATATATTCGTGTGCAAAATGAATCAAGCTCAGATAATTAACACTTCATTGTGGGTCTTATCAAATGTAATTATTGGCTAGAAACATTTACTGTTTGAAGCTGCACGATGAACGTATTTGTGTACTCTTAATCGAGCTTTCTGTTTCAGCTTCAAGAGGAAACATTTTGGACCTGATTGCACTTTTCTGATTATAACTTTGCTAATTTCTTTAATAATTAATATTACCTAATTATACACCAGGTTTCCTAAAGTAAAACTCAATTCAAAGTCAGATTTATAGATTTCATCTTTGCAGTTTAATTAACATTGTACTAATTATAGCATGCACTGATTTTCTAAGTCTATTGGCATGTGAAGTCCAATAACATGTTACTAATAGAAATAGATAGTCACCCAGTCTCTTACAATCAAATTACTTTTAAGTTGGAAAATCAAACTAACACTTAAGTCTCCCAATTAATTCAATACTACTATAAATCCAGATTATGAGAAATAAAAAAACTTGCACAAGGGCCATCTATACATGTAAATTTTTGTGATATTTTTATAACTTGATTTTTGAAAAATATTCCAATAATTTGTAAATCGTAATATCTAGTAATAAGAGGTACCATGATCATAATATCTAGTAAATTATTAATCTGTAATCTTGTGTTTTGTAATAGCTAATTCTTTTGATGATGGGGTGGAAAAATGACATTAAGTCTTAGGTTGCTTATTGGACATCTGTTAATTCTCTTTTAGATAAAGTTCTAGAGAGTTTAATAATTGCCTTCCATCTCTTGTTTTTCATGATAAATTCTAAAGCGCAACGTTCTTGTGTATGGCTTGAACCAATCAGTTAGAGTGAAGAACTTATGGATTACTGATTATCTATACATTCATTAATGTGTCTTTTCATGTTGTTCCATTTCTCAATTATCACCTTTACAATCTCCTCATGTTTGCCACATATTATGATGCACTTTTGTTTAATACAAGGATTGTTTTGATGTTTGTGAAGATGTAATTGCTATTGGTAGTCCATTTCTTAATAGGTTTGAAACAACAACAGCATAGGAAGATAATCTTCTCCTACTTTTGGGGTAGCACTAAATCGTGAGTCAAGGCTATCTACTACGAGGCCATCAGTAAACCAACATTTTACTCAAAATCTATCTTTAGTCATGAAAAACACTAATGAAAAACAACTCAAACTCTGTCCATAATTCGCCACCCTAACCAAAGTTTATATCATGAAATGCAGAGCAACTAGTTATAAACTTACTTCCACTTCAACTCCCTTTCAGCTTTGTCGGTTTGAGCATACACAACATCTGCATCACCAGGTATTCGAGCAGCATTAACCAATGGGATTTTCTACAACCAGCAGAATATAAGGTTATGATTGTGTCGAAATAAATAACAGAATAAATAAATAGCCAACATGAAATCGAATGGACACACTGGAATTTAACAATATAGCAAACAAATTTTAATTTCTTTTTTCATTTGACAGTAACTTAACAATTAGAAGAAAATTATCACTATCAGTTTCCTTCCAATAGAGATCTAAATTCAATTTCAAGGGTACCAAGGGCTATTATGTGTATTATTCTCATTGTATAAGAGTACACGCGAGGCAAATGAAATCATAGAAGGCCATGAACAAATCCTCAATCCAAATCATCAATAATAGCAACTAGGTTAACAGGCCATGAATATTCCCTTCTGATTCATAATAGCAATTGGAAAATCACTATAATATCTCAAAAAATTGCTACGGTACTGAAATTGAATTCATATTGTATGCCTCACTTCTAATTGAAATATAAAAACTTATAATCCAAAATCAAAAGAGAAAGATACCTGAGAGGAGATCTGGACTGAGAATCAAAATTGAGGAGAGACGAAGCAAGCATGCCTGCTGTGAGATCGGCGGTGCGAGAGCTGTGAGTGGGCGGCGGTGCGACAACAGTGGTTAGTGGTTGGGCGATTCTGGAGCGAATCTGGCGGCGAATCTGGAGTAAATCTGGGGGGAATCTGGAGCGCGAATATGAAATTTGGTATTCTCATTGTTTCATTGCTATGAAGAAGACGAATTTGGTATCACAAGCTGAAATTTGGTATTCTCACAGTTTCAATTCCGTGAAGAAGGCGAATTTGGTATCACACGCTTTGAGATTTTTTAATCAAATAATATTGGCGCTATCACACGATTTTTTCAGAATTTTTGGTCAATGCGCAAGGTATCACTCGCTTTTTTCTTTTGAATTTTGAATTATGCACTTACAATTGAAATACTTAATTGAAATAATATTCTTAATTTTGGTCAATAAACTTTTTTATTAAATAATATTCTTAATTGAAATACTTACATATTTAGATGGTATAGTTAAAAATAAATAGATATATTTTTATTAAATAATTTTTTAATAGCAATTAAATAAAATAAAGTACTTGAAAAATAAAATAATCAAGAAGTCATTTAATTGATGTGTGTGACGGGATAAGGGCAATAATATTTAATTTATATATTTATTTTAAAATGAACAAAGAAAAACATAGGCGGTAGGATAAGGAAATTGTCTTTAATTTGTATATGTTTACTTTAAGATGATAAAATAAAATAAGAAGTCATTTACTATTTGTAACCAACATTTTCTATTTGTAACGACGATTACTCATTGTTATTTAAAATATGATTTTTTATAACCAAAAAAATATTCGTTACAACATGTCATCTTTCCGTAACCATTTAAATTTTCGTTACAAATAAATTGGTTACAAGAAATGCACTTTCTTGTAGTGCTTTTTCAAATTATTCATCTTCTTCACTTTTCTCTCCATACTTCTTTCTCCCATCTCCACAGCAAGCGGCGACAGCGAGCTTCGGCAAGTGCATGACGGCGGCAAGCACGGGCTACGGTGAGCGCGGGCGGCGGTGGCTTGAAACCCTAGACTCCAGCCCCACCATCGACGTCTTGTTTGAATCCACAACCGTTGCCAATAAGTCGCAAAAGAAAAGTAAAAAACACCTAAATCGGTGAGCCGTCTAGCCGACTTGGCCGCCTAGGCGGCGACTAGAGACGGAAACGATTTTGTTAGCAGATTTTTGGGAAAATCAGGGCGGTCGCCTAGCCCAATTTTTTCATCCTTGCATTTTTCACACAATATTACAAAAAGAACACTTATTATTCCACTCATTACTCCGCACATCGTTTTCCTCCCTCCCGATTCCCAAAAACACCCTTCACTTTTTAAAAAAAGTACTCATAACTTATTACTTTACTATTATTCCTTAATCAAAGAGCCCAAAAGAAAGGAAAAACTTATTTCGGAACGGAGGGAGTAATATTCGGAACGGAGGGAGTAACATTGCTCCTGGTTGTGATCTTTTCCTGTCTCGGTCATTATTTGTTCTCCAATTCTAGCTGTGTTTATTTTAAGGGCTTTAACATCAGAAAATTAGGGAATAACTCGTTGAGGTTATGTTGTAAGGACAATAATTTTATGGGCTTGGAAATATTGTGCAATATATTTTAAAATTTGTAGATATAGGACAATATGTTTATGATCTGTAAATATAGGATAATCGAGCCCGAATAAGTCCAAACTTGGCTGAAATTTTGCAAGATTGTCCTAAATTATACATATTTTGAATACATAGTGTCTTATATTCACAAGTCTATATATATGTAAATATAAGAAATTCATGCAATTCACTTTACGTTTCAGCCAGATTTGGGCAATTCCAACGGGTTAAAATGATTTAGACCAGAACTTATAAATTATTACTTTTTTTTTTTTTTTTTTTTTTTTATTTTTGCAAAAAATCATTAATTATTAAATCCGTTTCATTAAAAGAGGGAAATGGTAGTAACTTATTATTTGACTTCTCATTTTACATATATAATTAGATCATCTTAATATTTTTTAGACTCATTTATGTAATTTCATCACATTTATCGGACGCGTGGAAAGAAAGGTGTCACAGGTGTCTGCATACTGAACATGTGACATAAGAAGGTTCACACTTGGTGAGGAAAAATTTCCACTGTCTCCATGGCAATATAATTAGAAAAATATCTTCATTAATTTAGAAAAAGAATCGTCATTAATTTTTTAATTAGTGATGTATGTCTATACATTTTTTTATCATTGTATACAATTTTAATTTATTTGTGATGACTTTCGTTCGGTAAAAAATGAAATGCTAGTTATTATTACTTTGGAAAAAAACCAAATAAAAATATCAAACTAAAGTAATACAAGATGATAAAAAAATTTGTACTTCCTGGAGCATTCCTGATGCTCTTTATTAATATTTTTTTGCCTTTTTTCAAAAAATTACAAGATGATAAAATAAAAATTATAAATATATAATATATTAATAAAAAAAACTTAATGAAGATTTTCTTTATCAAGTTAATGAAGTTTTTTTTTAACCTAGGACACTAGTTTTTTTTTTTTTTTTTATCTTTTATGACTTTAATTTAAAAATAATTGATAAAAGAATTTAAATCAAACTTTAAATTAAAATGTAAAAGTAAAAATTGAATTTTGAATTGAGGCACTAGTAAAGTGAGTACTTTATCGCATGGAAAGAATCCTAGATCTATTTCTCCCTAATCACCATCTAATCGCAACTATTTTTTTTTTTGAGAGCTCACTACATCAAGATTACAAAATATGTCTAGGGAGAGGAGATTTAGTAGCCAGGTTTGCTAGATTGTGCCCCGCTGTGTTGTTTGATCGTGGACAATACCAAACACCTTTAACTGAGGTGTTCAAAGTCAGATTGCGGGCCCTCTTGATAAAGTTTTCTTCATATTCCTTATAAATGGAATCCGTCTTGATGGCTTGAATGGCATCAATAGAGTCCGAGTAAATGATAACCGACCCTGAGAATTCTTCAACCAAAAGGACAAGCCGTCGAGGATAGCAGTAATTTCCGCCGCCATAACCGATCCTGGGGATTAATTTTATGAAATTCAGCTGCCCACAGCTTCCCCCTCGGGTCGTAGATGAAGAAGCCAATAGTGAAAGTCAGGGTGTATTCATTGTAAGCCGCGTCAACTTTCAAAGAAAAGCTGTCAGAATGATCCATTTCCTGAGGGGGTTGGTACTTCTTAATTGAGTTGGACGATCTCTGAGCTAGTTTATTCCATTCATTATGGTATTGATCAAGGCATGAATCTTCCGCGAAACTCCCATTTGATACACTTCTTTTTTGTGAGATATATCGCACCTCTCCTTCCACATACCCCACATCTTCATTGCAATTCTTTCCATCTCAGAATCATCCAAGGACTCGATAAAGTGTATGGTCAAGCTTTCGAATGATCCACTACGCGTCTTTTTTATGAGGTTCCACCAGTCAATATTTTTCCATGCTTCTTTAATTGCCTGACAAGAAAAAATAGCATGATGGTAGCGAGTGTTTGTTGGGCAAATTTAGAAGATATGTGGAGGAGGAGAAGTTCGGGGAAGATAATATATGGGCTGGGGATTGTGATAGTGTGTGACGTTGGTGGGCGGTGGTAGCGGGTGTTGCCGCGTTGGTTGCATTTGGGTGGCCGACTTGGGTGGGGGTAGTTGAAAGGAGATAAGTCGCGGCAGGTTGAACTTTGTAGGTGAGTAAATAATATTTTGGACAACTTACAAAAACATGACTTGTTTTTGCCACTAATTACCATTCGGGGACCAAACTTTCATTTTTAGCAAGGCAGGTAATATTTCAAATATAAATAAAAAGAAACTCAAATCTAAATCCACCAGCCCCTCTAATTAGTCTTCCCAAAATTCTCATCTTTCCTAGCTATGTCACTTTTAGTGCTTTTTGTTGAACCAGTTCGATTGGGTCTGATTTATTCAAATAGTTGAGTTGATAATTAAATATAGATAATTATTTATATTTTTTAAAATAATAGTCCTCAAATTTAATGTTTCAAAAAAGCTGTTAAAAAGTTGCAAAATAGCCCCTAAAAATTGCAAGATGAACCTTCAATTAGTTGACCGGTCCAATTGATTAGCTCATTTTACAGTTTTTCCCTTTTTCTAACGCTTCAAAAGTCAAGTGGTCCAACACTTTCAATCGGTTAGTTCTGTCATCGCCCTTTTTAAAACATAGTTTCCAAGAATTGAAACCAAGCCCGCCGCCATCCCTCTACTTGGGTCAGATAATTAATATATATACACCCAAATCGCGAACCAAAGGAAATTTTCCCCAAATCATGAATTAAACCTGCAGCTGATATCGAAGCCCGGCCTCCTTCCTCTACCCTAAATCAAACTCTGCTGCGCGTTCTCCCCTTCCACCGCCGCCGTCGCCTTCCCATTAGCTCCAAATCACGAACCAGAAGCCCTAGCCTCCTCCTCCCTCTCCCCCATATCGAACCATCCGCCGCGCGTCCTCCCCTACCGCCGCCGCCGTCGCCTTGTTGCCAAGCTCCCCTACCGCCGCCGCCGCCTTGTTGCCAAGCTCCCCTACCGCCGCCGCCTAGCTTTCTCCTTCCATAGGTAATTTTTCTTTTCTATATATATATATATTTATGTATATATATATATATTGAATTAATATTGTGTATATGTATATATATGTTAGTATGTATATATATATTAGGATTAAATGTTTATATAATTGTATTTGGTTTGATTAATTAGCTAATTTGTTAGGATTAATTGTTGTTAGATGAACAATTGATGCTTGGTTTATATATTGTTAATTGTTTATATATATATATATATTGTGTGGCTTTGTTTAATTGTTGTTAGTGGCTTTGTATAATTGTATGTATAGTGTATGTATATTGGTGTATATATGTATATCATGTATATTGGTGTATATATGTATATTGGTGTATATATATATCATGTTGTATGTATTGGTGTATGTATATTGTTGTATATATATTGGTGTTTGATGCACTCAAGGTGTTTGATAATATGCTTGTGTGAGGATTTAAACATAAATTAGTGTTAATTTATTAGGATTAATGTTGTTAGTGTAAGAGATGAACAACTTGTTAGAGATGAATATATATTGTGTGGCTTGGCTTGATTTTTTATGCTAATTTAGATATGAACAATTGATGCACTCAAGGTGTTTGATAATATGCTTGTGTGAGGATTTAAGCATAGTTTTGAATATTGTTTGTTTTTTGTTTATTAAATGTTGTTTTTTAATTGCTTTTAATGGATCATGTCTGGGCGTTTGCCATATCCCTGAGATGATGGAGATGATGATGGATATTACGATGGAGATCATGGCGCGTATATATGATCATGGTGCTTTCACCTTCCGATGGATATGATCGACAACATCCTCGATGACTTGAGAGAGATGACATTGATGCTCCCACCACCACTAGCACTCCGGGGAGAAGCAATTTTAGTTATATAGTCACCATGTCATCTATTAAGAGAGCTCGTAGCAAGGGAAAACACTTGAGTAATTTTATTACAATTGAAATTTTTGAAATCGATAAATATATTGATTGATCGTTGAACATAATTAAATACTATGTTATTGCAGTTATCGTTCAATGAGTTTGTACATGCAATAGGAAAAGAGAGTGAGTCATTGTCCTTCTACATTGGAGCCGTAAATTTCGAGCGTGATCCCTATCGTCTTTGCCGTTGTAAAGGGTCGGCGAAGCCCCAAACCGACTTTTGAAGGAAAATAATATGGGACGAACTTATGGTATGTTAATTATATTTTTATTGAAAGTTGTAGTATTACCCTTAAATTTACTAAATTGTTATGTTATATGCGTATAGACTACATTCAGAGGTCTTGACCACACAAAGAAGAAGAAAATATTGTCGCAAGCTGGAGTAATGGCAAGAATTTTTGGACTTGGTTGAGAAGTAACTCACGAGATCCGAAAATTGGTCTTTACTCGACTAGTCCGCCTCCGGCATATCGTAATAACCCTATGGTGGCTCCATCTTTTTTTTTCAAAAAGTTTGTGAGCAAAGCTATGGAGGATGATTTCCAGGTAAAATTGATCAATGTCATTTCCTCAATTTCTAATGCATATAGTTTTTCAGTGTTTATCATATTTCTATTATATTGTAGAATCAAAGTAATAAAAATTTCTTGATCAAGCCAAGTCGATGGAGGCGCCGATATCGTGGTTTCGAACAAAGGTTATGCATGAATAAGAGAAAATATGGTGAGATCAAAATCCTAACTTTTAATTTTTTTTTTATATTCACTTTTTAATATATCTAATAAAGGACCACGTTCATCACTATCGTTAGAAAGAAGAAAGAAGAAAAAAAAAAGAGAGAGTGAGCCTATTGTTACCCGTTTCAACTTATTTCGGACTACCGAAAAAATTATGAGATGGGAATATTCACGATCCCAGTGCACAACGCATCATCGTCGCCAGGAGCATCCCGGCCGCTTATGGAGTGTCGGATATGGTGTCACGAAGACATCATTAGCGATGACACCGGGTATTCAAGCCATGAATATGGTGGGTATACTAACGGAACAGGTTACCAAGTTGTCTAAAGATGTGGAACGTTTGAGGTCCGAGAGAAGAACGAACCACGGAATGTCGTCGAGTGGAGCAAGCTGTGAACATAGTGTCGCTAATGCTATGTTTGCAGCTAACCCTAGGGACGACTTTATTGAGGCACTTCAAAACGTCTCTTAGGTATCAAATATGCATGTCTCACATTTGTTTTAATTAAAGACTAGTGTATTAAAATTTTCTAACTAAATATCTTATTAGAATAGCCAACAACCTTTTGCTACCTTTATTTGGAGGATCTCGATCGGTTGGTGGCCACAGGAACGTTGCACAGCTCCCATGGAATGATTCATGGTCATCCCATCACTCCTGGTTTCGTGAGGGTCACACTCGATGTACCCGCATTGAACGAAAGAGGATTATATTCATGCCAAAGCCAATCGATAAAAGCCGTCACAAATCGAAATAATAGGGTCCATGCACTTCATCAAATGGCCGAGCAACTTGGTCTCAAGCACCATGAGGGTAAAATATAAGTTATTAAAGTTCATTATCTTATTTGTGGATCTAAATAATATTGCAAATTAATTGTAGAATATGCCGACACCACAAATGCCTCGGAAGAAATCACCACAAAAGGCTAAAGAGAAATCAAGGGTGTCGTAGAAGCAATCGGAGGAGAAACGAAGGACTCCAAACAACTAATTTCTTGTTATCCCATGACCGGAGACTTAGATCACGATGATTATGTACAGTCTAGGGTGCAAACTGGATGGTATCGTCTAATGCTTTTAGATCGCCACAGCTCCCATGCTTGCTCACTTTCATCGAATACTTTCCAAGAATTTGGACAAATGAGGAACATGTGCGCTAAGTCTTGAATGATTTTAGGTTGAGTGCAACCACCATAACCCTTTACCTCGGTATGTGTTTACTAATTCTCAATATTCACTTTTCTTCAGATAGTTTAATTTTCTTTTTAAATATTAATTAACATATATATGTTGGTTAAAGATATTTGGGTGAGGTATATCTCTCCGTTAGATGTCCCTCCTTCAAGTGGAATGTATTCATCTTCTCCCCCCCAGTGTCTTGCATATTGGGTGATAGGGTCTGAACCATGGATGGGTTAGTTAATCATATCTTTGAATCAAACCGGGAGCGATCATCTCATTTTTTTGGCCAACAAATGTGGGGTGAGTGATAAACATTTCGTTAAAATTTGTATTCATGTTTATAATATTTGCACATATATATATGCTAAATTTGTAGTTAATTTTAATATTCTCAATATAATATAGGAACCATTGGGTGCTGGTCGCTATACACATGAATACATTAAGTGTGTATTTTATGGACCCAGCTCAGGATGGAGTTTATTCAAATCGCCCTGATCTCGTTTCATATATGGAAGCGTAAGTTATTTTTTAATATTCTATAAAATGATTTGTTTTACTTTTAAAATTATGCATATTTAATCTATTTTTGTTTTTTAATTATAATAATAATAGTGTGATGACAATGTATCGATATTCGCCTATATATAAGAGATTCATGATCTAAGTTAAATAAAGTGAACTGGATTAAAATTAAGGTAAATTTAATTTAGTAAATTATCAAACTAATAGAAAGAAATCATAATTGTAATACGTGATTATAATTGTTAATCAACAGGTTCCGAGGCAATTTAGATAATGAACATTGTGGACATTTTGTGTGTGGCTTTATTGAAGATATAATCCAAGCTTCTCTAACGAACATTCCTCTCAATGTAAGTCAATTTATCGATTTATTTAAATTATTATTGATTGAATAAAAATTTATACTATATTGATTGATTCGTTGTCTGCAGTTTGTCTATGAACGTGAGCTCAAGTCTTACTCTAAGAAAAGACTGGAGAAATGGAAAAACGATTGGATGGGGTACCTTTACAATCGATTCTTATATTTATCGATATTCGATGATCGTTGTTTGAAATTTTGGTAGCATATAATTAAATTATATATTTGTGATGATATATATTTCATGTTTTTGGTGTATTGGACGTATGTTTATGATTGTATGTTTATTTATTTCATGATGTGTATGTTTATTTATTTGATGTTTTGGTATATATATATGTGGTATAAGTTTTGGTTTATGGTTTTATTATAGGATTTTTGGTTTATGGTTTATGGTATTGGACGTATATATAAGTTTTGGTTTATAGTTTTATTATAGGATTTTTAAAATATAAATTAATAATTAAAAAAAAGATATTGGACAGCGGTTAATAATCGTTGTCTATCTAACATAATAAACGAAATTATAAAAAAAAAAAAAAAGTTAGACAAATGAAGTTAAATAACCATGTCCAATTTAACTTTGACAAATGGTTTTTTAATAAGAGTCTGTCCAAGCTTGGACATTTCATTACTTGGACAAATTGTTATAACAAACTCTCTAAGGGCTTTTTAATAAATTGTCCAAGCCCAAATGTGTATTAGTGATGGTTAATTACCGAAATAAGAAAAAAGGGAGAACAAGTATGTAGGTATTATTGAGAGGTGTAAATGAGCACTGTGAGGTTAGTAAGAAAGTCTGACATGGTATGGAGACACATGGCGTACCTTTCTTGCCACATGTCAAGTATGGAGACACGTGTTCTATCTTCCTAGTCACATGTCCAGTATGGAAACACGTGGCGTATCTGCCATGCCACGTGTCAGTTATGGTGACACGTGTTCTACCTTCCTTGCCACCTATCCAATATGGAGACATGTGGCGTACCTTCATTGCCACGTGTCCAGTATGGAGATATGTGTTCTACCTTCCTTGCCATCTGTCAGGCATGGAGACACGTGGGCCTTGTGATATTTGTGTTCGATGATGTTGTGGAATTGACAAAAATGTCCAATATGGAATGAGCAAACTTTTTTTTACTCTATATTTGTGAAGAAAACTCATTTTTTGGACACATTTACCGTTTTTTTACCCTTATAGCTAGGTTGCGCATGAATGGGTCACACATGAGTAGCGCTTGAGTTGCTCAGCCCATTCGGACTTAGTAGGAGATCATGGGAATTCATTTAATAAGGATAAATATATTATAAAAAGGCAAAAAATGAGTTTTTTTTTAATAAACAAAGGGAAAAAAAAGGTTTGCCCCTAATTCTTTAGAAAGATTTTCATTGGAGATGGCGACTCAGATTAAACGCCTTTATTTTCACAATTTATTTTATATTATGTTGGATTTCGATTCTCAATTTCGTAAGTCTAGAGTTATATTCTGTACGTCCCACTATAAGTTTCCTGCTTTCATCTTCCATAAATGAAAAAAGTAACTTTAGAGTTTTTCGCACTTTTGGTCCCATAGGACACACCCCCTCACGATTTTGGTCCCAAACCTTATACTTTTTGTCCCATAGCCCAAAATTTTTACACATTTAGTCTTGAGACTGGATAATCCGATAATATCAATTTTAGGCGAATTCCGCGACATCTCATCGCTGCCCTCCTTCAATCAACATTTATTAAATAAAAATAAAATTAATTGTAAATTAGAATCCCAGATCCAAATAACCTCAGTCTGTCACCCTCCTCCAATTCTAGCCCTAATTTCCTGCAACCCTCCCCCAAAATCGGTCGCCGGTGATTGTTAGGGCCCCCACTCCTTTATCTCATCACCCGACACTTCAGGCGCGCCGCCGCTCTCCTGCCGCCCTTGGCGGCCACTCGCTTCACCACAACGCGTGTAATCATCGCAATTAAATTCTGGTGAGTCAGCACGACGCCTTTGACATTCCTGGTGGTGCCAAACGAGTAGAGGATCGCGACGGTTTGGTTCACAACGATGTCGTTGTTGATAGGGTTCGAATTTGAAATTGAAATTGAAAATTTTGATTCGAGTATCGATTGAAATTTGGGGGAATCGAGGAGAATGACAATGGGGACGGTTTTGAGAATTGATTAAAAATTTCCGAGTCGAGCATCGATTAAAAATCCTAAGGGACCAAAAGTGTCATGTTTTTCCCTCTAAAAGACCCCTCACGCGCTTCTGTTAACTGATAATCTTATAGGACCAAAAGTGTTAACAGAGTTGACGGAAAAATTGACTGTGAGACCAAATGTGTAAAAATTTTGGGCTATGGGACCAAAAGTGTAAGGTTTGGGACCAAAATCGTGAGGGGGTGTGTCCGGTGGGACCAAAAGTCTTCAAAAAAAACTCAGTAACTTTACTATCCATAACTTTTATCCTAATTTTTCACATAATATTACAAAAATAACACTTATTATTCCAGTCACTACTCCTCACATCTTTTTTCTCCCTCCCAATTCCCAAAAACAACCTTTTCTCTTTAACAAAAGTACTCATAATTTATTAATTTACTATTACTCATTATCAAATAGCCCAAAAGAAAGGAAAAACTTATTTCGGGATGGAGGGAGTAATATTGTTCCTGGTTGTGATCTTTTCCTATCTCGGGTCATTATTTGTTCTCCAATTCTAGTAGTGTTTATTTTACAGGCTTTAACATTGGAAAATTAGGGAACAACTTGTTGGGGTTATGTTTTAAGAACAATAATTTTACGATTTGGAATTATAGGACAATATATTTTAAAATCTGTAAATATAAGACAATACGTTTATGATCTGTAAATATAGGACAATCGAGCCCGAATAAGTCTAAATTTGGCAGAAATTTTGCAAAATTGTCCTAAATTTTAAAAATTTCCAAAACATCACAAGTCCGTATATTTGTAAATATAGGAAATTCATGCAATTCACTTTATGTTCCAAAGGGCTAAAATGATTTAGACCAGAACTTATTAATTATTACTCTTTTTATTTTTATTTTTTTGAGAAGCAAAAATCATTAATTATTAAATCCCTTTCATTAAGAGGAAAATGGTAGTAACTTATTATTTGGCTCCTCATTTTACCTATGTAATTAGATCACCTTAATCTTTTACACCTAAAAGTCGATTAACTCCCCACTGAACCTCACCCAATCCACTTCCAACTAATTCTCTTTTAGACTCATTTATGTAATTTCATCACATTTATTGGACGTGTGGCAAGAAAGGTTTTAAAGGTATCTCCATACCGAACATGTGCCATAAGATTCACACGTGGTGAGGAAGAATAGCCACGTGTCTACATGGCAAGGGGTAGGGTCTCTTATATAATCAACATTCCACTATGGATCCTTCACTCACCTCTCACACTCATCACCATCTAATAATACATACTTCTTCTCCTCTGTTCTTCTTACTGTAACTATGTTTGGTTTCGGCTTTGTCTATATTTTAGTCATTCCTCCCCTAAGGTTTCGTCCCTCCCAATTCCAAAAAGTATCCTTTACTTTTTAACATAAGTACTAATAATTTATTATTTTACTATTGTTCCTTAATCAAAGAGAACAAAAGAAAGAAGAAACTTATATCGAGACAGAGGGAGTAATATTGTTCCTGGTTGTGATTTTTTCCTGTCTCGTGTCATTATTTGTTCTCCAATTCTAGGTTTGTTTATTTTAAGGGCTTTAACATTAGAAGATTAGGGAATAACTTGTTGGGTTTATGTTTTAAGGACAATAATTTTGTGGGCTTGGAAATATAGGGCAATATATTTTAAAATTTGTAAATATAGGACAATATGTTTATGATCTGTATATGTAGGACAATGACCCCGAATAACTCCAAATATGGCTGAAATTTTGCAAGATAATTTACAGATTTTGAAAACATAGTGTCTAATATTCACAAGTTCATATATCTGTAAATGTAGAAAATTCATGCAATTCACTTTATGTTTCAGCCCGATTTGCGCAATTCCAACGAGCTAAAATGATTTAGTCCATAACTTATTAATTATTATTATTTTTTTCTTTATTTTTTTTTTTGAGAAGCAAAACTCATTAATTACTAAATCCCTTTCATTAAAAGTGGAAAATGGTAGTAACTTATCATTTGACTTCTCATTTTACCTATGTAATTAGATCACCTTAATCCTTTACACCTAAAAGTCGATTAACTCCCCACTGAACCTCACCCAATCCACTTCCAACTAATTGTCTTTCAGACTCATTTATGTAATTTCATCACATTTATCGGACACGTGGCAAGAAAGGTTTCACAGGTGTCTCCATACTGGACGTGTGGCATAAGAAGGTTCACACGTGGTGACACGTGTCTCCATGGCAAAGGGGTAGGGTCTCTTATATAACCAACATTCCACCATGGATCCTTCACTCACCTCTCACACTCATCACCATCTAATAATACACACATCTTCCCCCTCCGTTCTTCTTACTGCAACTATGTTTGGTTTCGGCTTTATCTATATTTTAGTCATTCCTCCCCTAAGGTAATTATATTATTTTGAATGCTCATTCAATTAGTTATATATTATATATTCTTAATGCAATTATTTAATTAAATTTAATTTGATTGATATGTAATTTGATTTAATTGATTTTTTTTCGTTGATATATAGTGTTTCCAAGTTCAGGACTTTCCAAAAGTTGATTGTTCCAAAAATTTTGTTTTTTTTCAAATTTTTTTTAAAGAAGATTTTTATACTTTTAAACATACAAAATTACAAACAAATAACAAACAACTAAAAAAATTAAATATCCATTTTAAATTTAAACAATAAACATGCTAAATTGCTAATGTGGTAAATTTTAACTTAATGCTAAACATGCTAAACATACAATTTACAAGTAATTTACAATTTAAACATTAAACAATAATTTAATACATTACAAAAATTACAATTTACAATTTACAACTTAAAAGTAACTAAATTGCTAATGCTACAAATACAAGTGTACAACTTATAATTACAATTTAAAAAATTACAAATAATGAAAAGAGGATTCTCATAATTTTTGGGGTTTTAAACTTAGAAAATTCTAAGTTAGAAACTTAAAATTATGTTTTAAAATCCGCTATCTAATGTCTTACCTCAAGACTTTTAAGAAGATTTAAGCTTCACTTTTGTATTTCGTTTATTTCACTAGAATCTTGAGAGCTTCATTTTGTGTTCGATTTCATCAAGTTTGGTTTTCTTCTTAACCGTCAATCTTGAACGCTTTCATTCAAGATATGTCCACCCAAGCTAAATGCTGTTAAATCCTACTTGAGATGGACATGCATATACCTTTTTTATTTGTGTCATACTTCTACATTTTTTAGCATTAATCTTGGTTCACTTTTTAAAATTCAAAATTTTTCTCCATTGATACTCAAAAGAAGGTGTATTTAGAAAATTTTCATTTGAAAACATTTGATTTTTTATTGGACGTGTTGATATCGTTTTTTAGAAAAATTATCTAAACGGAAAATTTTACCAAAAAAGACCACGACCAAGGGATTGAGTACCACCACGTACTACTAGTAGTACTAGTAGCACCACTCAACACTAGTAAATCACCACTAGGGGACCAAATTAATTTTATATTCTCTAAAAACATCCATAAGAACTTGTTTAGATTTTTGGACAACCACAATAGACAATGTTCATCAGCATCATAATATATAGAAATTAATTCACTCCATCTATCATTCAATATTTTAGAATTATAAACACTCGAATATATAAAAAATATTTCATCCATTTGACTTTCATTGAACTAATAGCATTATATAATATTTCATTTGGATCACTACAATCTAGAGTAATTGCAACTCTAACACATTGATCTAAAGCAAGAATAGAAGTAGGATAATACGTACAATAATTGTGTAGTATCCATTAAAAACTTGCAACATCTCATAAAGTAGCACATGAATCCCATTGACTAGGAAATAAAGTAATACCACATTGTTCTTGTGCAAAAAATTACATAATGCATTTTCAATAAGAATTAACATTTTAAAGTTGAAAATTAGCAACATCAAGTGAAAAATATTCATTAAATTAACTACTAAACTTTTCCATCTTTTTAAAATTTTTTGATGTCTAACCAAATAACCAAGTGCATATTTAATAGTCCAACATATTTAAAGTTTAACACACAAATTTAAAATATCAAACATCTTTTGAAAAAATCTACCACCAATTGATGGTTGACAAATTGCAATTAGTTCATCTAAACTGGTCAAGAAAGCACTTGCATTATCAAATGAAATTGAAATATTTTTTTAAGAATGTTGTACTTTGCAAAACCGCACTTTTTAAAGCAATATTTGCGGCCAGTATGCTCCATATCAAACTCTATATGCAATTAAACGTTTGTGAATTGTCCACGTATCATCAATCCAATGACAAGTAATGCCCATATAATTATGCTCTTGAAAATGATCACTCCAAATATCCTAACATATAGAAATCAATTAATCTCTTATTTCTTTTAGCATTTTATCAATTTCACTTTTAATAGAAGATAAATTTTTTTAATTATAAGTTTTTTTTTTTTAAACGAAGATCATTTGCAAAACTTAAAGAAGGTATTTTAGATTAAATAAAAATTCTCTTTTTGCCATTATATCTAAATAAACAAGGATTTGAGGGACCTTGTTGATTGAGCAAAATCCAATGAAGTTTTTGTTTTTTGAGATGTAGTCATTCCCAAGACTTCTTTATGTTTTACCAACAAGTGTTTTTTTTAAATGTTATTCATATCCACCATTTTCAAAATGATAAACCCTAGTGAACAGTTACAATGAATTTAAATATATTTACCTTTTATCAATTTTTTTTAAGTGAATGGTGAATATTTGGGATGCAAGAACTCTACATTTTGTTTCTCCGCTTCTTGAAAGTGGAATGGCCTCCTGGAGATCCTCCATTTTCTTTGTGTTTATTCATGACCATGAACCATGACCAAAGGGACCATAAAAATGTTGAAATTCTTCATTTGAAAAATTTGGCAACATCAAATCCATGGAATATTGAATTGTTTATAAGGAGGAGGAGGTGGAGAAAAATTAAGTCATCACCACATCTTTCAATTTGATGATGATTCTCCTCTTCTTGACATTTTATTTTATGTAATATAAAAATATAAAGTAAAATTAAAATTGTATATAAAATAATATAAACTATATACTATAATGTATAAAATAATAAAATATATCAATATAGATAATTTATGAAGTATGAATTATGAACTTTAATGAAGCTTATAATTTATAAAGAAAGAACTTAGAACTTAGAACAAGAGAATTAGAATGAAGAAGAATTGATTTTTTTTGATCAATTTGGTGCAATTTATTTATAGGTTTGAAAAATAAAAAAAAAAAAGACAAAAAACTAACTTTCATTTAAATTCACAAAAAAAAACTAACATTTGACTCAATCTCAACCATTGATTAAAAAAAAATAAAAAAAGACAAAAACCGGAACTAGTGATTCCATCAAATCAATTCAACCGGTTAACATATTGGATGAGGAATCATGTTCGAACAGTATACTAAATTATTTTCAAAACCGGGCGGTTACGGGTTTCGTATTTTGTGAAATTTAAGTTTAAGTTCCGATTCTTCAATCAATTCCGGAATCCGGTTCGTTCCGTTCAACTGCCGGTTCCGCGTTCTTTTGGGCAACTTACAACTAAAATAAAGCATTCTTCGCGGTCTTTACATTAGCTAGTCTTAATACTGGATTATTTTATTTTCCTTCAACTTCCAAAACAATCCATCTAACTATCCTAATCGCTGAAAATCCATCAAAATCAAAATCAAAATCTGCATATCATCTAAAATAGTTGCTTCAATTGATGATCTTTTGTCACGCAGACTCTTCTCCGTCTCCCCCTGAAATCACTGGTTTGCCTCCAATTAGTTTCCATTTTCTTAAATTTGAATATTTTTCCTTTTTCAATCAATAAACATTATTCACTGTAGAGTGTAGACACTGCAAGAATGCTTGATAGTACAGCAACGGGTTGTTGCTCTGTTGCAGTTACATAAAAATTAGAAATAAGAGATTATAAGGATGGAAGGGATGAGCATTGCCTTTGATCCCACCAAGTCTCCTTGTTACACTTGTATGTTTCAGTGAACATAATTTTCATGTTTCAGTTAAAATTAAAAAAAATTGCATATTTAAATAATGCACTTGAAATACAAGGTGCACAAAAGACCAATAATTTCAGAATTGGACAGGACGGTTAGACCGGTTGAACCGGTCCCGGGGCGGAACAAGTCCAATCACCCCCTAAAAATTGGTTAAAAACCAGCATAAAGGAGAAAAAATCGGTTGAACCGAATTTTTTTAAAAAAAATTATTTATTACTTCTAATTACGGATCAATTTTTCTCTAATCTTTTTTGCAGGTAAGGATCTAAATCCACCTCCACCCCATTTTATATTACTTCATCTCACATTTTCTTTAATATTTACTCGATGTGAGACAGACCACTCAGACAAATCCCCTTTTATATTACTTAATCTCACATTTTATCTAATATTTACTCGATGTGGGACAAAAAATATGAAGTCTGCATGAAATACATCTTTCTTTTATATAATTTTCTTTTGCATTTCTTTTAGTACTTACTCGGTGTGGGACAAGTCCACCCTTTCCTCATTTTATATTAATTTCTCTCATTTTTTCTCTAATACATACTCGATGTGGGATAAAATTTCTTCCTTCTTTTATATTACTTCTTCTCACATTTACTCTAATACTTACTTGTTCTGGGATAAAAATATTCTAATTTTTCCCTTTTTTCCAAGTTATTTTTTGAAATATAATCTTTCTTTCCTCTAGAAAATCATCACGTTTATATTTTTTTTTCCGAAAAAAATGTTTATATTATTTCTATGCCTAAAATTTAATTAATTAATATTAAATATTAATATTATAAGGGCATTGATATTTTCGATATTTTAAAAATAGTAAAACATAGAAGATATTGAAAAAAATAAACAAAGGTCATTTTTACGGTTGAACCGTCAGTCCTATTGATTCGACCGGTTGAACCGCTAATCGATGCTCAGTTCAGTTTGATCTTCGGTTCGATTATGAAAATACTGCAAGAGTCCTACTCTTAATAATTTGGTTCCAAAATATTACCTTAATTGGAGTCGACCCCCATTTCCCAATTCCAACCATTTGGGCCTACTTAAAATTGGCATTTGGCATCATGTAAAACATCAGGATGTAATTTTGATCCTGAAGAAAAGCCGACGGTCTATATCCGCTTGTCATAGAGTGAAGGTATACTCCATAAGAGTCTATAAAGCATTATTACAGACATTGAAACAAATTTACAACTCCATTGACAGCTTGTAAGGACTAAAAGGGAGGAGTTAGGGTTACCTTTATTTGATTTGGAAACCATTTCAGCAGCAACAAATAACTTTGCAGTAGAAAACCTGATTGGAAAAGTGGTCCTGTTTACAAGGTAAATCACCATTTCAAAATAGAGAACATCAGAAGATATGTTTCGCTTTCGTAGATGAGGAATATGCGAGTTCATAAGTATCAACGCCCAACTATTTATAAATAAGTACAAGGATAAGCATTTAGTTTTCTGGGAGTACGAAAACAAGTGAACGTACACTAATTTCAATTTGGCATAATAGATGAAATAACAGTTACAGCAGAAAAATAATTTGACATCTTTGTTTCCTTGCTAGAGAAATGACATGGCACATACCGGTCAAAGATATATAAAGTGGGCTACAATTTAATTTTTAATAGAAAATAGAATATGAAAGAGCAAGGGTCAACTGTTGCTAAAACTTTTCCTTTATAAAAAAAATTCTGAATAGAATAAAATAGCAACAACTCTTCCTTGCTATTAAGTTGTAGCTGGAATAAAATTAAATAGTAAGGGCTCTTTCTTGCTATTGGTCGTAAATATATTTTGAATTAAAGTTTATTAAAATAAAATAACAAGGGAGAACCCCTTGCTGTTAAGGAGTGGTTGAAATAAAATAAAGAAGCAAGAGGTTTTACTTGCTGTTGAGGAGAAATTTATTTTGTATTAAATTTTTCGTTTCAAAATTGTCCAATTCAAATTGATTAAGTATATGTAAGAATACTTACATATGAATCTGGAAAATTGGTACATCAAATAACTAAGATAGATACAAATGATTTTTATTTTTTTTAAAATAGTATTTATATAGAATATTTTTAAATATAAATAATATCATTAAAAATGTACTTAATAAATAAAAATAAAACTTACTTACAAGTGCCGAGAGTTGTTCCTTGCTGATGAGAACCGCGATCGCAAAACACAAATAATAGGCAAAGAATGAAAAATAATTGTTGCACCAACGCAGGTTGGCAAGAAAAAATTAGGTTTGACCAAATTTCCAAGAGAAAATATTATTAAAACGTAAGAAAAAAAGTCTAGTTCCAAGCTATAAATAGAGACAGGACCAAAAAACTAAGAAAAAGGACTAAATCCATCCTAATCTAAAAGATATGAAAATAATCGAAAAATAAAAGAGCAAAAAGTAAATCTTGGTGAGTCTTGCAAAGATTCACATGTATCTTGAATCTCATCTTGAATATCTTGAGTATCTTGATAAAAGTAGGACAATATCTTTTAATTCTTGCCAATCCTACTTACCGCCTACTTCAACCATATCGCCGGTCCCTTCTATTGGGTCGGGCCTTGCGCCGCTTCCCTTAGCCTAGCCCGCCTAGCCCGATTGTATGCATTCTTTAGCCCGCGACCCTCGTTCGCATCATTCCCGTCTCCTTCAAGTTCGTCCTTGTCCTCAAGGACTAATTCCAGAAAACGTTCTCGCATTGTTCCCAAATGCTCCCAAGTTGCTTCTTTTCCCATTCAAGCTAAACCTCCCAACGCAATCTGCCCCCTTTCTTTACTTGACAATAATCCAAAGCCCTTCGTGGTCGAATAATTATGTTCCCATTGGTATTTACCGGCGGCAACCCATTTCTAGGTTCAATTTCGGGACCAAGTCGTTTCTTTAATTGTGAGACGTGCACTACAGGGTGTATTTGCGCATCCGGTGGCAACTCCAAATGATACGCCACCTCGCCAACTTGCCTTTCAACCCGTGGACCATAATATCGACTTCCAAGCTTGTAAAGTGCCTTTTGCGAAATAGTTTGCTGGCGATGTGGCCTTAATTTTAGATACACCAAGTCACCTGCTTCAAAAACTTCATCCCGTTGCTTTGTATCGTAATTTTCCTTCATCTTCCGAATTGACTTGTGCAAAGTCTCCTTTAATTCACGTAGCATCAAATCACGTTCATATAACTCCCGATCAACCTCCGCATTTGTTCCGCATTTTCCCAACAAGTAAAAATAATCAACCTCAAGTGTACGGTGTCTAATCATAGCGTGATAAGTACGAGTCGATCCCACAGGGAAGGGTTAGTGTAAAAGCAATTTTCGTTAGCTCGATTCTATCTAAATAGATTGATTTTCAAGGAAGGTTTTAAAAACTAAAGACTAGATGGTGAAAATTACAAGCTAAGCTCACATCTTGAGCTCCCAAATGCAAGAAATGAAGAGCCCTAATTAATGGGTCGGTAGGAAAATTGGGGGCTGCCAATATGTGGAATTCTCGAATTCACTGCTGCTGCCCTAAAAACAATCTCACGTCTCTCAAAATAAAATCGCTGATTGGAATTGAATAGCAACTTCAATTAAGTGGGGGCCATATGCCTTTTGAATTGCAGCTGCTTTGCTTCCTATTCCATTTCTCACGTGAACCAAACAAATGGCTGCCTTGAGCTTTAAGTAATGCTGGAATGGGCCTGCATGTTTGGGCCGAAAATAAAGGAAATCAACTCTTTTTAATTGTTTTTCTTGGCCCAATTTATTTCTTTCTCGATTTCTTCTTTTGTTTGACTTCATCAGAAAATTAGATACGTGTCTTGCATACAAAAATGCTCAATTTTCCTACAAAAATAACAAAATACGATCTTTCTCTCTATCAAGTGTAATTAGCTAAAATTAGGTAATAAAAGCACGAAATTAAATTAAATATAAGCAATAAATGCGCAATAAAATCATGCAAATTTCACCTTAATCAAACCCCCCCAAACTTAAAGTGTTGTTTGTTCCCAAACAATGAGAAATATAAATCATGAGGGTGAAATGATTCACAAATAAAATGACTCAAAAATAAAATAAGTGGTTGTCAAAAATCTCAATCTAGCTAAACCATTAGGTACAAAGATCAACAAGCAAGTTCACAAGCTATGTTCAAATTAATGCAAGATTCAATGCTCAATTCACAATTCCTCTCAACTAAGTGTATAACTCTCCACTCAAAGTGTATGTCAAGGAGTGTATGCTCTAAAAAATCAATTCACACAAATGCACTACCATAAGCTTGCGAATTGTTTAAGTTCTCCACCACGTGTTAAATGTTCAATCAATGAATCAATAAGGACTTTCACATTTGGTTGTAATGTAGGTTCTTTGGTTAAGGTAGGGAAGATTTGGATATAGTGACTCGTAAACTAGTGGAGAGCGAGAGATAAAGACGCATAGACACAACAAATTTGTTGGGCATGAAATAAACCACTTCCATCATATTCTATAAGTACAGAAGAAAGGAGCTGGCCTACACCAATGCACAACCAAAAAGAGAATCTTTGGAATAAAGACCCCCAAGTCGCAGAAGAGAGCAACTCGTATGAAGACCTCATTTAGAGATCGGAAGCCGCACATCGGCGACAAGCCAATACCTTTCAAGTCAGAGCACGACTTGAATAGTATTAAAAACACTTAAAAGCTAAATCAAGAATGCCGTCCGATAAGCCTATCAATCCGCAGGAAATTCCATTCCCCAATCCGCTCCCATTAAAGAGGCGATCTCCAATCAAGCCATAGGGACAGGCGACTCGCGAGATTGAAGGCGTGAAGAGTGTAGTTTTCCTTATGTAAAATCTAGCCTACAAGGCAGAATAGCAAGTATAAGTAGACCTAAGATGTCACATGAAAAAGGGTGGAACATCTTAGCATTCTAGGCATAAATAATATACATCCATACCTGGCTTGGAGCCCCCGGACGTAGTCTGATTCAAAAGACGAACCGGGTCACCAATTCTTCGTGTTTTCCTTGTTTTTCACATTCAATACTTAACTCAATTATACACAAATTCATTGTTTAACTAGTCAATTTTATCTAGTCCAAACAATTGACGCCGTATGTGGGAACACCAATCTTTTTCTTGAGAAATTAATCCAATTCTGAGAAAATCCCACCCCTTTTCTAAACGAAAGAGCAATGACAATCAACCAAGGAAACACTCCATTGTTCAATGAAACGAACGGACGTGATGGTGTTGAAGTGTCGCAGAGTTCCCACCGTACTCATCGGGCCGCCCCGGCGGGCTCACCTGATTGGTGGAATTTGGTCTAGACCCCGGAGGATGCTAAGGCGGTCATGGTCGTTCTTAACAAGAAGCGTCTATTCATGGAAGGCGAGGGGGAATAACCCCTCCCAAAAAGACTGTTCATGATGCCGTGCCATCCAAGGGCAAGGCAGTCATGGCCTCAAAAGGAAGATCCGCTGGGCATCTGGCATACAATGCGGCCAAGCATACAATCATCCGGACTCATCTGGCACGAGAAAGGCCGGCGGCGTCTAACAATGTGTTCACCCATTTAGGAAGTCAGGCCGCCCGGAAGGCTTGGGCGGAGGATGGTGATGAGGCCCACTCTCATCCGTGTAACGCGAAACAAATGGAACGAGATCTGGCTTTGGCTTTGAGCCTACATCATGACAACATCAGTGATGGTTCAATGATCCATCAAGGCCAAGGACACATGATAGAAACATCATGCGACGTGCAGGTCGCGCCCTTAGCTAGAACTGTCCAACAGTTGTTGGAAAAGGTGGGGAACCAAAATGGTTCTGCCAGCGGGAGTGATGACCTTGCTGTACCGGGTTCCCCCTGGGAACGATGGTTACTCTAGCACCTACCCAGAGAAAAATCAGCATCGCGGCCTTAGACCGTTACAATGGGAGTACCGATCCAAAGGTCCATGTGGCTAAATACAATTCGTATATGGCCTCCATGGGGGCGACGAACGCAACGAAGTGCAGGTTATTCTCCTTGACTCTGAGCGACCAGGCCCATAAATGGTACACTTCTTTGCCTGCTTTTTTGGTCGACACTTTTGAGCAATTAGCCCGGTCATTCCTGACCCATTACACCGCTATGGCGCCCTGGCCTGCGACCAAGCAGCGCCTCATGAATCTCCGTCAAGAGGAGGCTGAATCAGATCGATCCTATGTTGAGAGGGTCGATCAAGTCATTATGGAAGGCGAACCCATTGGGGACGAGGCCAAAATAATGGGTGCCGTCACAGGCCTCCGGAAGGGAACCAAGTTGTGGCGGCGCATGACTACCGACTTCCCAATAAGCTACGCCGACTTTTGTCGACGTGCTAGCGACATCATCCATACCATGGAACTCCTCGAATCGAGGCTTTCAGAGACCAAGGAGGTCGCTGAACCGAAGAAAGGTTCCAAGAAAATCGGGGGCCATTACAAGGCACCCGGGAGCTTCAAGTCTTTTGAAGAGTCCATTCCGGTAAAGCTCATGGAAGTGTTGGGTATGACTCCCGGCCATATATTCGCCCAGATCCAAGAAAGGAAAATGGGCCAGCGAGCTGCCAAACGTGTTGTGGTCGTATCGGATGACCTGCCGGAACTCGACCGGGGAAACCCCATACTCGATGGCTTTCGGCACTAAAGCGGTAATCCCCTCGGAAGTTGAAGTTCAAACACTCCGGACCTCGCAAGTCGGAATCGACTATAACGATGAAGCCCTAGCCAGATCTTTTGGAGGAAAGAAGATTAGAGGCTAACTTGAGAAACGCTAGACACAAGCAGATGTCGAAAAAGTATTACAACTCCAAAGTTCGAGTCCGGCAATTCAAAGTCGGTGACTTGGTGTTAAAAAATACATTGGGGATATCCAAAGGAGTTTTCGGTCCAAATTGGGAGGGTCCCTAAAAAATCACACGGGTGTTGGCTAATGGAGCTTATGAACTAGAACATCCAGATGGCACTCCAAATTCAATACCCTGAATGCTTCACACTTGAAGAAGTATTATGAATAAGTAGAGGTCGATTTGTTCCATGTAATGATTTCTTCCATGCCTATTTATAATAATGTTATCTCATTTCGTGTTAAACCTAGGGGAGTCGCATGAATACAAACATCGACCTCCCCCCCAGAAATCGATTTTTTCGACATACATGCGGTGAGGTCGCATCTTTAACTGGTGCCACCCTCCCCTAACTTTGTAAGACGACTAAACCTGAGTTCACTATATCATTTTTATAAATGAAACTTAAGAATGATAATGCTCACAAATAATTAAAGTCGCAAAAGGAAATTAAATCGGCACATTGAGATGAAAACAACATTCATTAATAACAAAGGCCCGAAGGTCATTACATCAGGAAGTCGAATCAATTACATGAAGGAGCCCGGAGGCCGATTACATCGAGAAATAAGAGATAACATTGATGAGTCTCGATCATAAGGAGTTCACCAATGCCAAAGTATTACAGGACTAAGAAGACGACTTCGAGATACATGAATAGCTGGTTGAAGGGATTGTTGGCGATGGGGTTCAACAACTTCTCCTTTTTCTTATCAGGATTCTTGAAGTTATCATTCTTCAGGACCGCCAAAAATCTCATTAGCAAAGACCAATCGACTATGTTCAAAGGTGCCCCACCCATTCTTCTTTGAATAACACCGATGAAAGGGGGGTAGCCCGTCTCCTTAGTTTTTGGTGGTAAACACCTCCCTATTGTGCGGAGGTGCTCCACCGACGTCCCAAAGAACCTCACTGCGGAGGATCAACCTCACCCGTCTGGGTCTCAGGGATAGCCTCAGAGTTGCCCGACTGCGTTTCTTTAGGATCGGGAGTGGGGAGCACGAATCCGACTCTGGTTAGGAAAGAAGGACAGGTCGATGCCAAGTCCCTCTAAATCCTTGATTTCAAGTACGACGTCGGGATCAAGCGGGAACGCTCTGACATAGTCGGCCAGTTCGGAGATGAGGTCGGAGAAATCGGCTTCAGGGTTCTTCCTATGAACAACCACGATGGCCCCTTGGCCATTCTTGAATAAAAAGCAAAATTAGCATTTTGCTCTTGGAGTGTTTGAAGCGCTCTCCTCGCCGGCGATCCAACCTATCACGATCTCCAAATCTTTGCCACTCGGATCCTCCTTGAGGGCCGGGCCACAATCTCCCTCTCCTCCGCCCACGTGCCCTCGGCACCGCCATTTTTCCTCGAGCTCCCCGAACCCTCTTGGCGGTCGGATTATTTGACCTCCGTTTTCTTTTTCTTTGCTTCGTGGCGGCGAGAATAATCTCGCTGATGAAGATTGTCGTCAAAGCCTTCTCTAATTTCACCCAGAGCTCGGCTCGGTTGAAACCTGAGCCTTCTCGAAAATAGGGCCCCCCAAAGGTATGCCTGGCGGCGAAGTACAAGTTACCCGTGACATTACAGGCTGCGCGGAAGAGTGGAGATCTGCGTCCACACTCGAGGACATTCTGATTGTCCTCGGCTGTAGTTAAGCCAATCATCGGGAATACCTTCAAAGGAAGTAAGCGGGGACCTCAGAAGCTCAATGCTTGGTGAGAACTTAATGGGGGGTCAACTCAGAGCTCTGTCAGCGAAAAAGAGATGTTTTAGAATTATAAACACAAACACATTACCTGAGACCGGTCTGAAGCTTACTTTTCACCGACTCAACAGTCCCATCCAAGCCACGAATCGTCATCGGGATGCCGACCTCCAGCGTAGTCAATCACGAGGAGGAGGAGATTGTGGTGACTCCTCCGGTCTCCCTGTTGAGACCGGTGGGAGCTCGTGTCCTCTTGAACCCGCTTATGGGGGCGATCCCGGCCGTGGGCGGGTCGATGACTTTCTTTTTTTTCTTCCCTTATCACCGGTGGGAATCGGGTTCGACCGGAGAGCCGGGAGGACCGAACTTTGTTGGCGTCTCATCGAAAGCCGAGAACCGACACGGACGCCATCTCGGGGAGCGAAGGTTCGCGATGGTAGATCGGGAGCTCGGGATCTACAAGAGCAATCATATTAAAAAAAATCGTAACATAACCTCATGAAGATAACTACCACCAGAAGATGTTCCCCAGAAACTTACAGGGGATACGCAGATGGCGGGGGTATGTGTACAATCCTGCCGACAACCGATTGAGCTCGATGTTCAACGACTCGACTTCACACCAGCTCGCAGGGATACCTCGAGCTGTCTTGAATGCCTCGTTGAAAACCCAGTAAAGGTCGGATGTCCAGGGCATAAACACTGCAACACAAGAAGAGAATTAAACCAGTACGAGTGGAAAAGGAAAAGCACAAAAAATATACCATTCTCCACACGGATGGCATAATCCGTAGGGACTCGAATTGATAACGTGCTGTCGGTGGAACTGATTCCCAGGCCCCTCCAACAAACCACCACTTCTCGCGCCATCCATCAACTTTGTTGGGGATACCACTAACAAGCTCTTTGCCCTTGCGAAGTCGCACGGCGTGATATCCCCCTGCTTGAGCAATAGGCGACATCACATAGCCAATCTCCCCCGGGGTAGGCATCCTTTTCAGGCAGGCCAGTCCCAATACGATGATAGTCGAAATGATGTAGCTCTAACCGTTTGGAGTGATTTGAGTAAGGCTCAGGTTCCAGGCGGCCAACAGATGCAAGATAGACGGATGAAGTGGGAAACGAATCCCCGCATCCATGGTCGGCCGATTCACCGCAATCATGCCCTGGGGAGGCTGATCGGCACTTTCATCAGAAGTCGGTGCATAAAAATATACATCCCGTGGAACCTTGTATGTACGACGGAGAGCCCGCACATAACGATCAGACAACATCGACCTGAATCACCGTTCGGATGCGGCGAACTCCGAGGGTACCGACTTGCGATACTGGCGTTCAGGTTGCTTATATGGGGCAATACTATGGTACATCTCATAATCAAAAATCCTTTCATAGGCCCCGAAATCCCTAACAGGGGCAGAGGAACCAGCGCCCGCCGATTGCCTTGGAGGATAGGAAGTTTGAAGTGGTAAATCCAACGGTGGGAGATGAGCGATTTCATCCAATTCTTCTAGAAACCGATCATCTACCGGTTCATCATTCGCATCGTCTTCTCTCCCAGCACCCACTAGACGGGCCGACGAGCTTTCACCGCCGTGCCCCGCGGTGGAGCCAGAAACCAGACGCGGCGCTGGGAGATCGGAATATCATCCTCAGAGGATGAAGCAATCATCGTGGGTTGCAGGGTAGAGCTTGAACCGGGGAAATCAGTTTCCATCGTGTAAAAGTAAGAGACGGAAGAGTATGTTACCTGATGAAGAACGGGAGAAGCAAGCAAATCCAGACGTTTTGTTGAAGAAGAGGATGAATTTCGAAATTACTCGAACTCTCGGAGGGGAAATAAATGAATTCTGAAAACCTAATTCCCCGCTTATTTATAAAAGGAAGGGAAGGACCAAAACGCAAATAAGCCATAAATCAAGCCTCTACCGGCAATCAAAGTCGCAGAGTTAACGCGTGGGGGTCACCGCGGAATCCTATTAGTTTTTCCAACAGCACCTCACGTCAGCGGCCTGGCAGGCCATCATTTCAAATCTCCAAAAACCGGGGAAATCAGATACGCCTTTTCGTAATTTCGAGGTGACTTTTCGGATACTCGGGGCAAGAAGTCGTAGTCCATGTCGGTCATAGAGTCAAGTCGATGCCCCAGTAAACAAAATGCGACCTCGACTTGAGGGGCAATTGTTGTGGCATGAAATAAACCACTTCCATCATATTCTATAAGTACAGAAGAAAGGAGCTGGCCTACACCAATGCACAACCGAAAAGAGAATCTTTGGAATAATGACCCCCAAGTCGCAGAAGAGAGCAACTCGTATGACGACCTCATTTAGAGATCGAAAGCCGCACATCGGCTATAAGCCAATACCTTTCAAGTCGGAACACGACATGAATGGTATTAAAAACACTTAAAAGCTAAATCAAGAATGTCGTCCAATAAGCCGATCAATCCGCAGGAAATTCCATTCCCCAATCCGCTCTCATTAAAGAGGCAATCTCCAATCAAGCCATAGGGACAGGCTGAAGGGTGTAGTTTTCCTTATGTAAAATCTAGCCTACAAGGCGGAATAGCAAGTATAAATAGACCTAAAATGTCACATAAAAAAGGGTGGAACATCTTAGCATTCTAGGCATAAATAATATACATCCATACCTGGCTTGGAGCCCCCGGACGTAGTCTGATTCAAAAGATGAACCGGGTCACCAATTCTTCGTGTTTTCCTTGTTTTTCACATTCAATACTTATCTCAATTATACACAAATTCATTGTTTAACTAGTCAATTTTATCTAGTCCAAACAACATCTCAAAAACATCTCAAGAAAAAGTTGCAATTGTACGGATTGCAACTCAAAGAATCAAACTCCCACAATTTAATTGTCAACTTTTAAGCACATTCCTCACCACCAAAAATCATTGAACACTTTTATAATTAAAGCTCTACCAAATGGTTATACAAACTTATTTCTCAGTTTTCATCTCTTTTTCAAAGCAACTCAATCTTTTATATCCATAACTCATCAACTCATCCTCTTTTTTTTCACTCATTCACCTTTTTTCTTTCTTTTTTTTCTTCCCCAATTTCTTTTTCTTCACTTAAGCACAACTAGCCTTCCAAATTTACATTAAAGTTCAATTCGACCATATTTGTCAACAATGAAGCTCCACTAGTTCATAATAAGGGTAAGCTCGAAAAGATGGACAAAAAGGCTAAATTTTTGTAGGTTGCCAAAGAATATAGGACAATAGGCTCAAAGTGGCTTGCTACGGATAATATTTCATTTGGTAAGGAAAATTTGGCCAAGTGACTCTTCAAAACAAAGATGGCCTTGTATCATTTTCAAAAATTTAACACAAAATGTAGTCTCAAACAAGACAACTGGCAAGTTCTAGAGCACATAAACATGAATGATACCCACAAGAAGGAAATTAGACCCAAAGAATATGAAAGTCGATAGGCTCTAAAGCTCAAGGGATTGTTTAATCGTGAATATAGAGCACAAAACCAAATACAATCTTCACATGAGCAAGTAAACAAGCAAGTCTTAATCAATACCATCAAGTTCAACTAAACTTCAAAATCCAACAACCACCAACATTCAAGCACAAAAACACCATCAAAGGTCAACCAATTAACACAATAAGCTAATAAACATGAGAGACAACTTGTGCACCGGTGAAAAATGTGACTCCAAGTAGAATGGTGTGCCGGTGATATTGGAGCAAAGATAGCACATACGTTCCATGTTCTAAAAAAAAAATAACCCCCCAAACTTAGAATGTTACTATGAGTGACAATTCTAAGTTTGGGGCATAAACAAGCTACCTTTCTCCTTGCATATCCCAAACATCTTCGACGGAAATCACTATTGCACCTTCTTTCTTTTCATCCCCATGGTTTACCTTTATTCTTCTTCTCACTCAAGAGCCTACAATTTTATTCCACCACACCTACACAAAACACCTAAGAAAACAAACAACTACAAAGAAACAAAAACAAAAGAAAGCAATTAAAATCTTGGGTTGCCTCCCAAATAACACTATTTTTAACGTCCTATGCCGGACATGTTTTCCTTTTTTCAACCCTTCAAGTCACACTACTTTTCCCTTTGAACAAATGCTTCTTGAAACTCAAACTATCTTTCGGGACAAAGTAGAACAACTACCATATTACCAAAAATAGTTAAATATATTTTTTTTAAAAAATTTCAAGATTTATCGAAAGCAAGTAAAATCTAGACTAAAATCAAGCTAACAACCACTCTAGAACTAAAAAAATCACCTTCCCCGGCAACGGCGCCATAAACTTGTTCCGCATTTTTCCAACACGTAAAAATAGTCAATCGCAAGTGTACGGTGTCTAATCCTAGCTTGATAAGTACGAGTCGATCCCACAGGGAAGGGTTAGTACGTAAAAGCAATTTTCGTTAGCTTGATTCTATCTAAATAGATTGATTTTCAAGGAAGGTTTTAAACTAAAGACTAGATGGTGAAAATTACAAGCTAAGCTCACATCTTGAGCTCCCAAATGCAAGAAATGAAGAGCCCTAATTAATGGGTCGGTAGGAAAATTGGGGGCTGCCAATATGTGGAATTCTCGAATTCACTACTGCTGCCCTAAAAACAATCTCACGTCTCTCAAAATAAAATCGCTGATTGGAATTGAATAGCAACTTCAATTAAGTGGGGGCCACATGCCTTTTGAATTGCAGCTGCTTTGCTTCCTATTCCATTTCTCACGTGAACCAAACAAATGGCTGCCTTGAGCTTTAAGTAATGCTGGAATGGGCCTGCACGTTTGGGCCGAAAATAAAGGAAATCAACTCTTTTTAATTGTTTTTCTTGGCCCAATTTATTTCTTTCTCGATTTCTTCTTTTGTTTGACTTCATCAGAAAATTAGATACGTGTCTTGCATACAAAAATGCTCAATTTTCCTACAAAAATAACAAAATACGATCTTTCTCTCTATCAAGTGTAATTAGCTAAAATTAGGTAATAAAAGCACGAAATTAAATTAAAAAAAAGCAATAAATGCGCAATAAAATCATGCAAATTTCACCCGAATCAGCTTTGAACGAACTATTGTTCTCGTAATTAATAAGATGTGGAGGTGGCCTTCCATAAACTAACTCAAATGGAGTAAACCTAGTAGACGCGTGAAAGGTCGTATTATACCAATATTCTGCCCAAGGCAAATACTCTTCCCATTTCTTCGGGTTTTGATGAACATAGCAACGCAAGTATTGCTCTAGTGTGCGATTCGTCACCTCCGTTTGACCGTCCATTTGAGGATGATAAGCGGAGCTCATAGCTAGCTTCGTCCCTTGCAGCTTAAAGAATTCTCTCCAAAAATTACTTATGAAAATCCGGTCACGATCCGTAACAATAGAACGTGGTACCCCATGCAAACGAATTATGTACTCAACGAACAAACGAGCAACCGATTTAGCAGTGTAGGGATGAACAATAGGAATAAAGTGTGCATACTTAGTTAGCCGGTCCACTACCACTACGATTCCATTAAATCCATTAGACGTAGGCAATCCTTCAATGAAGTTCATCGTGACGTCCTCCCAAATCCGACTCGGGACGGGTAATGGTTGCAAAAGTCCACTTGGTTTGCGTGAATACGTCTTAACCCGCTGACATATATCACATTGTGCCACATAATTCTTCACATCCGACTTAACACCAGCCCAATAAAATGTAGACGTGATGCGTGACCATGTCCTGTAAATTTCCGAATGACCTCCTATTAATGAATCATGAAAATGAGCCAAAATTTCCTTGCGTAAAACATCTACCTTGGGTACCATCACTTTGCCATGAAATAATATCATTCCATCCCTAACTTCATACTCCTCTAACGTGGTTTCATCTTTCTGCTCAATCTTTAACCTCAACTCTTCCAACATTGAATCCTTGCAAGTCTCTGCCCGAATCCAATCCCATACCCCCCAAACAGAGCCTGTGATCGTGTTGACTTGTGGTCCATCGCCCCGTTGAGATAACGCATCCGCCACAACATTTTGCCTTCCCGGTCGATATAAAATCTCGAATTCAAACCCCATTAACTTCGCGATGAACTTTTGTTGCTCCGGTGTGACAATCCGCTGCTCAAGAAGATGTTTCAATGGTTGTTGATCGGTTACGATCAAAAATTTATTTCCCAAAAGATATGGTCGCCACGTTCGCACCGCTTCAACTATCGCCATTAACTCCTTAACGCAAACTGACCACTCAAACTTCTTGATGTTGGGGTTATACTTTGAAAAGTATGCTTTTACTTTGTATAACCAAAGCTGTTTTTTTTTCTCATTTATTTACTGAAATAAACTATTAATCAATGTTGCATTTAAATATGAATGAATGTTATATATATTTATTGCAAACCCGTTCAATAAAGTCAGTAAGTATTACGTTGCAGTTAATTTGGTGATACCAGATCACAGAAGATCAAATTAACAGCTCCTTGTAATTAAGTACAAATTCACAACCTAGAAGGAAATGAACAAACCATCATGAAAGGTTGATGTATAAGACTCGGATTGACTTGTCTTGACCAAGAGATTATACTAGTGCATTTGGATCTTGTTGAATAGGACCCTCTGGGAGGATAAATTCTTGATCTTGAATATACAAGAATTAAACCTCAGTGGTGTGTTGCATCTTAATCTCCATCCCTTAAATAGGATCGTGTGAAATCAATAACTATTGCTTTGACTTATGATAGGAAGATAATAATTGGGATTCGATACCTTATATCTTGGGCAATATTATTAATTACATGACGATTGCTGACACTTAATATGGAGAATCGTGTGCAAGTACGTCTTGTTTGATTTGTCCCCTTGGTGGACTCAGAACCTTTATCATACCAAATCTTGCAAGTGAAAATTTATTTTCGGTATGGATAATAATGTTGAGCTGTCTTTACTCCAAGGATAAAGATATTAATTAATAAAAAGCTTGTTCAGTGGCTTAATTAATTAATGGACTAAAATAATCTTAAACACGGGAAATAATGACCGCGAGCCATATTATAGTGAAGTCGTAATATGGATTAAGATGGATAGTTCAATATTAATTTTACAGTGGAATAAATTAATATTAATGGACTTTGAATAATATTTGGCCCAATATTATAGTTTCAATAGTCCATTGGAGGTCCAATCTTAATTCTCCTAAAGGCCCCTCAAATAGCCCAAAATAAAGTCCAATTAATGAAAGAGTGAAGAAAATATTCTTGCCTAATATTTCTATGAAATTTTCGAAAATTGTAGGATTAAAGGAAAAGAAATATTTTCTTGATTTTCTTGAAAAGATTTTATGGAAAGAGATAAGTATTCTTTGAATACATAATTATCCCATAAAATCAAGAAGTCAAATCTTGACTCTTTATTCTTTGTATTTTTTCGAAAAAAATTGGTATAAAGGGGAATAAGATTTTTATGGAAAAATTTAATTAAGGAGAAAAGAATATAGGAGATATATTCAAAATTTCTTGGAGACCAAGAAAAAGATTTTCTTCCTTATTTTTTCCACCAAAAATCTGCCACCCTAGCCCTATAAATAGGGGATGAATTTTTCATTCCCAACTGCAATTCCATGTGTTGGAAATATTAGAAATCCACAAAGGTGGTGGCAAAATATTTTTGTTTTTCCTCTTGTTAAAATTGTTCATGAGAATCCTCCCACCGGATTGCGTTCGTGGACTTGGGACATATTTGGGAAGGCTCTTTGGATTGATCCGTTGTCTCGTCTGGTCGTCTCTCTACAAGAGGTTAATAATCTCGTAACTCCTAGATTCCGCATGCTTAAGATTTACGTGGATTACGTGTACGCATGTTGTTTATTCGTTTATTAATTATTATGTTGAATTGATTTAGGACTAATTCATGTTAGTAATTAATTGATTAATTTAAATATGTATTTAAAATCATCTCGAATAGATCCAGGCACCCCATAATTTCCCAACAACTGGTACCAGAGCTCTGGTTTCGAGCTCTGATTTTTTAAATTGTTATTTAAATTATGTTGGACATTAAATTGAGAATTGGATTGTAGAATTGCTAGAGCTGTTTTGCAGGTATCCAATTGTCATGGTATTTAATGTGTTTAATTTTCATCTTTATATGAATGAATGGTTTTTAATTCGACTTCGTTCAATTTATTTTTTCGTGAGAAAATCCACAAGTAGATTTAAAAATATTTTTGATTTGTTCAAGTGTAATAGACTAGTCTAGATTTAAGGTGCATTTATTTTTCGTTAAATAAATTGTAACTTTGATCGAAGACGAAAGACGAGACGAGGAATTAAAATGGATCCGAACCGATGCGTGGGCGACGTCGTCGTCCCGTTGGATCGCGCTTCAGGCTTAAAGTATATTCGCTATTTAAACACGAGCGGTGGCCGAGGCATCTGCGTCTGTGCGGGCACTTCTTGCGACGCTTGCCGATGCTGCCGAGAGACCCATGTAGGCGTCTGCGCGCCTAAGGCGCGTGGGCGATCGCTTCGGCCAAGTGGCCGGCGGATCTTGGCGTGCATCCCGCTGTTTGTCGCTTGACGTGGCGTTCAAAGGACGAAATTTTATTTCGAGACGAACGAGTAGGAGAAATTCAAGACGGTGTTTCTTCAAAATCAAGCCAAGGAAAATCAAACCATGACAGTTGTATAATATGTGCCCAATGTGTTTATTTTCTGCTTTGCTTGATTTATTGTTGTTTTGTTTCTTATGCTTTATTTAATTTGTTTAAATGTGTTTGCATGAGAATTGCTCAACGAAAAATCTCAAACTCAAAAATTACTAAGTATGTTTTAATAATTAATTTGATTTTGAATCAAATTAATTTTGACCTCCATGATTTATTTATTTATTTGTGAAATCTTTTGGAGAAATTCCCCTACGGGACGGTCAAAAGATGGTTTTCACATGAATAAATTTCCAAAAGGATGATTGTGAATTATTATTAGTGGCGACGATGACCCTCCCACGAGGCTCTTTCAAAACGAAGTAGTAATTATGTATTTAATCATGGTTATTACTTAGGTATAAAATTGATATGCATATACTTCACCGAAGTCCCTGTCAATTTTATATTGGTCAAGTGGGAGCCGACTATTAATTTTGAAATTAAAGGTTTGTAACTGTAATTGTTTGTAACCTGCTTGAATGTGATTTAAATGATGACCCTCCCACGAGGCTCATTTAAATCTATTTTGAGATGTTGGCTGATGCATGTTCATATTTTTTTAGATTTCAGTATGAATCATGTGATCGAATTATGTGATTTTCTTTGTGTTGATCCGGATATTGGCACAAGATATATGTTTATTTTCAGTTTCATCATGTCGCAACCTTTTAATCCACTGAAATATATGCTCAAAGAACACCAACTCACTGGTGAAAACTATGTCATTTGGAAACGTAATATGCCTTTTGTCCTCACTGCACAAAAACATCATTGGGTTCTTGGTGGGCAAAAACCTGAAAAACCAACTGAAAGGTCATCAAGTGCAGAAAGATGTATGTCACGAAATCGGGATCAAGAAAGCGAATCAATGAAACTTCGTAATCTTGACTTCACCGTCTGATGATTTGAGATTCATTCATGAGGGGGGTGATTCGGCTGCGGAAATTGTACAAAGTCTTGAGGAAATATTTTCCTCAGAGAACAATATGACCAAAGAGTTTCATCAAAATGGTGTGGAAAAGCTGAAAATGATCGAAGGAACGCCCGTGAGGGATCACATTCTCAAGATCGACGCCATTTTTTGAAAAACTTGCTTACCTCGATTTTCGATCTTGATGATGAGGCTCAGATCGAATTTTTGTTCCTAACTCTTCCAAGGTGCTTTAATGAGTTCTACTGTGGTTTTGTGATGAGTGATCACATGTTTACCATGGATACTCTACAAGAAATCTTGGAGACGATAGAGAAACACATGGGACAAGAAGACGAAGCTTTGGTGACTATGAAACTTCTCTCAAGATCTAGGCCAATGGTGGGTAAGATCGTTGAGAAGATGAATGGTCCGATCCAAAGCAAGGCCACTAAGAAAAAAAAAAAAAGGCCAAGAAGGCTAAAGGTCCAAAAGAAACCAAAGGGAAAATGTTTCAAGTGCTGTGAAGAAGGACATTGGAGGTCAGCCTGCCCCAATCCCAAACGGAATGGAAAGAAAGGTAATTCTCACTTACTAGTTGTTGAAACTTGTTTGGCGGAGTACGCTGCCCATTCGTGGGTAGTCGATACGGAATCCACTGATCATGTTTGTTTCACGTTACAGGGGTTCAAGCGGACCCGACAACTTAGTGGAAGTGAGATCCTCATCACGCTAGGCGATGCTACGAGAGTGGCAGCTGAAGCGGTGGGAGACGTGCACATGTCTTTTGGAGACCAATTTATAATTTTAAGAGATGTTCTTTATGTTCCTATTTTTCGGAAAAACCTTATTTTAATTTCTAAACTATTTGTTGATGGATATTCTGTTTGTTTTAATAAACATGTTACTATTTTTTGTAACGATGTGATTATCTGTCATGGAACTTTATGGAACAATCTCTATATTATTAACTGTGCACACCACTCACAAAATGCATCGTATAACTCATCTACTATTTCATGTAAGAGAAAGCATTCGGCTAACGTGACCGAAACACTTCTTTGGCACCTAAGATTAGGTCATATTAACCCAAAAAGGATTCAAAGGTTGGTCCAAGATGGTTCATTGGGGTCTCTCCAGGTTGAATCATTTCCAACTTGCGAATCATGCTTGGAGGGTAAAATGACAAAGAGGACATCTGGAGCCAAGGGGCTTAGAGCTAAGGAAGTGTTAGAAATCGTTCACACCGACGTGTGTGGTCCAATGCAAATCAAAGCTAGAGGTGGCTACGAGTATTTCATCGTTTATCGATGACTACTCACACTACGGATACATTTTCCTAATGAAGCATAAATCTGAGTCCTTCGATAAATTCAAAGAATTTAAGGCTCAAGCAGAGAATCATAAGGAAAATACTATCAAGTTTCTATGGAATCAAGCATGAGGAAAGCTTTGGAGAGCGGCAAAGTAGGACATGGAGGGCGACCTATTCCAATTAATCTAAGAATGGAAAGAAAGGTAATTCTCACGCACTAGTTGTTGAAACTTGTTTAGCGGCGTATGCCTCCCATTTATGGGTGGTGGATACGGGATCCATTGATCATGTTTGTTTCACTTTATAGGGGTTCAAGCGGACCCGACAACTTAGTAGGAGTGAGATCCTCATCACACTGGGCGATGCTACGAGAGTGGCAGCTGAAGCAGTGTGAAAAGTGCACCTGTCTTTTGCAGACAGAGTTTTAATTTTAAGAGATGTTCTTTACGTTCCTAGTTTTAGAAAGAATTTAATTTCGGTTTCTAAACTTTACCTTGATGGATATTCGGTTACTTTTGACAAAGTTGTTTTCATTTCTCTTTATGATAAATTTATCTGTCATGGAACATTGTCGAATAATCTCTATACAATTAACAGTGCACACCACTCACGAAATGCATCCTATAACACATCAAATATTTCCGATAAAAGAAAACGTTCATGAAACGTGAACGAGACACTTCTATGGCATCTCAGATTGGGACATATTAATCCAAAAAAGATTCAAAGGTTGGTAGAAGATGGTTCATTGGAGTCACTCTGGGTTGAATCAATCCCAACTTGCGAATCATGTTTGGAGGGTAAAATGACAAAGAGGGCATTCGGAGCCAAGGGGAATAGAGCCAAAGAAGTGTTAGAAATCGTTCACACAGACGTATGTGGTCCAATGTCAATCAAAGAAAGAGGAGGTTATGAGTATTTCGTCACCTTTATTGATGATTACTCGAGGTACGGCTATATTTTCCTTATGAAGCATAAATCTGAGACCTTTGACAAATTCAAAGAATTTAAGGCTCAAGTAGAGAATCATAGGGAAAAACGTATCAATTCTCTACGATCTGATCGTGGACGCAAGTACCTCAGCGATGAGTTTTTGAACTACTTGTCAGATGAAGGGATTGTATCCCATTAAATCAGACTGGAACCCCTCAACAAAAGCGGGTTGCGGAGCGAAAAAAAACGGAACTCTTTTAGAAATGGTTAGATCAATGATGAGTTATACAGATCTACCCAAGTCGTTTTGGAGTCATGCCTTGGAAACAACGACTTATATTCTGAACTTGGTGCCATCCAAATCGGTTCCAAAAACTCCCAAAGAATTGTTGGCCGGGCACAAGCCAAGTTTGAGACACATGAGAATTTGGGGGTGTCCGACCTACGTGTTGGACAAGGAAGCCGGAAAATTGGATCCTCGATCAGAATTAAGGTTGTTTATAGGATACCCCGAGGCAACAAAAGGGTATATGTTCTAGGTCTCGAAGATCAAAAGGTGGTAATAAGAACACACTTTAGATTTTGGAAGAAGACTATATGAACGAAAGAAAGCCCAGAAGTGAGATTGCCTTAAATGAGCCAAGGGCAGTGCCAACTGTACAAGATGACATACCAAACGACACACTTACACAACCAATACCTCGTCGTGGTGGAAGGGTTGTAAGATAACCCGAGAAATTCATGGGGATAGGAGAGTCCTCGGACTTAGTCCCCGGTCAAGATGAATCAGACCCATGGACTTACGACGAGGCAATCCAAGACAAGGATGCGGTTTCTTGGCAAACAACAATGGAAGCCGAAATGGGTTCTATGGATCATAACAGAGTGTGGGAGCTAGTCGAACCACTTAATGGGGTCAAACCCATTAGTTGCAAGTGGGTTTACAAGAGGAAAAGAGGACCGGACGGGAAGGTGAAAACCTTCAAGGCAAGGCTTGTGGCAAAAGGTTATACTCAGAAAGAAGGGATCGACTATGAGGAAACCTTTTCACCTGTAGCAATGCTTAAGTCCATCCGAATTCTCTTGTCGATTGCTGCGCATCTCGACTTTGAAATCTGGCAAATGGATGTCAAGACGGCATTCCTTAATGGAAGTCTTGAAGAGGAAATCTATATGCAACAACCCCAAGGCTTCATTGAAAAAGGCCAAGAACACCTAGTTTGTAAGCTCAAGAAGTCCATTTATGGACTCAAACAAGCATCCAGAGCTTCGAACCAATGTTTTGATCAAGTAATAAAGTCTTATGGGTTTGATCAAAATGAGTACGAAAGTTGTGTGTACAAGAAGTGTGTCGGAACTGCATTGGTATTCTTGGTACTATACGTAGACGACATTCTGCTCATCGGGGACGATGTAAAGGTGTTGTCAGACGTAAGGGCATGGCTTTCAAAGCAGTTTGATATGAAGGACTTAGGGGAAGCCGGGCACATCCTTGGGGTCAAGATCACTCAAGATCGCAAGAAAATGATGATAGGCTTATTGCAAGCTTCATATATAGACACTGTCTTGAAGCGATTCAACATGCAGGATTCCAAGAAAGGCTTCGTACCTTTTAGACATGGAATCCATCTATCCAAGGAAATGTGCCCTAAGACACAAAAGGAGATAGATGACATGAAAGACATTCATTATGCTTCGGCTGTCGGAAGTCTTATGTATGCAATGCTATGCACGAGACCGGATATCTGCTTTGTCGTTGGCATGGTAGCGAGATATCAAAGTAATCTGGGAAAAGAGCATTAGACGGCAGTTAAAAACATTCTGAAGTATCTGAAAAGAACTCGGGATAGAATGTTAGTTTATCAGTCAGATAGTCTAATCCCCATCGCTTACACGGACTCAGATTTCCAATCAGACTTAGATTCCAGAAAATCTACCTTCGGTAGTGTGTTTTGCATTGGGGGGAGGAGCCATGACATGGAGAAGCGTTAAGCATAAATGCATCGCCCATTCTACCATGTAAGCCGAATACGTAGCTGCTTGCGAGGCAGCGAAAGAAGCGGTTTAGCTCAAGAACTTCCTAGTGGACTTGGATGTAGTTCCGAATTTGCCCAACACAATCACTGTTTACTGTGATAATGTCGAAGCAGTTGCAAATTCAAGGGAACCAAGAGCCCACAAGGTGAGCAAACACATTGAAAGGAAATACCATCTTATACGAGAAATCGTTAAGAGAGGAGATATAGAGGTGGCAAAGATCGCGTCAGAAGACAACCTAGCAGATCCATTCACAAAGGGTCTTGCCTCAGAACACATTCGAGAGACATGTGGAAGGAATGGGTGTCAAGACCGTTCCCAATCTGCTTTGAGTATAAGTGGAAGATATTATTAGGTTCGTGTAGGTGGCATTAGATGTCACACATTAGGAACTACACGAGATATGTTGTAGTATACTTAAAAGCAGACTTTGAGTATAAGTGGGAGATTGTTGGGATTATACTGGAAAGTATGCTTTTACTTTGTATAACCAAACTGAATTTCTATCTTATTTACTGAAATAAATTATTTATCACTGATGCTTTAAATATCATTGAATGTTACATATATTTACTGCATAACTGTTCAATAAATAGTACGTTTTACATTGAAGTTAATTTAGTGATATCAGATCACAGAAGATTAAATTAACAGTCCCTTGTAACTAAAAGTACGTTGTTCACGACCTAGATGGAAATGAACAATCCATCGTGAAAGGTTGAAGTGTAAGGCTCAGATTGGCTTGTCTTGACCAAGAGATTACACTAGTGCATGACTGATGCACTGAATAGGACCTACATGAGGATAAATTCTTCAGTACTGAATTAGGAAGAATTAGACCTCAGTGGTTCGTTATTTCTTAATCTTCGTCCCTTAAATAGGATCGTGTGTGGCTAGTAATTATTGCTTTGACTTATGACGGGTAGAGAATCAATGAGATTCAATACTTTATATCTTGGGCAATATTATTGGTCACATGCGATTGCTAAGATTTAATACGAAGAATCGTGTGCAAGTACGCTTGTTCGATTTGCCCCCTTGGGAGGTTCATAAGATTTATCATACCAAATCTTGCAAGTGGAATTAGTTTTCGGTATGGATAATAATGTTGAACCGTTCCTTGACCAAGGACAAAAGATATTAATTAAAGGAAAGCTGTTTCAGTGGCTTGAATTAATTAATGGGCTGGATAATCTTAAACACGGGAAATAATAACCGGGAGCCATATTAACAGTAATATGTGTTAAGATGGATAGTGCAATATTAATTATGTAGTGGGATTAATTAATATTTATGGCCTTGAATAATATTGTGGCTCAATATTGGATATTCAAAGTCCATTAGAAGGTCCAATCGTAATTCTCCTAAAGGCCCCTCAAGTAGCCCAAGCATAATGTCCAATAACTGAAAAAGGTGTTTAAAATAAAATAAATTATGGTTGCTTATTTTTTCCAATTTTTCAAAAAATACAAATAAAAGAGGGAGAAAGATTTTCTTTGAATTTTGTTATGGAATGAGGATAAGTATTCTTGGAATACAAGATTATCTCATTAAATTCAAGAAATCTCCCACTTGGCTATTTGTTGGGAAATTTCAAAAATTATGAGAAATAAAGGGAAAGAAAGATTTTCTTAATTTTCTTGAAAAGATATTATGGAAGATATGTATTCTTGGAATACAAGTATATCTCATAAATTCAAGAAGATTCAAATCTTGGAATCTTTATCCTAAAATTTCGAAAATACCATAACAATAAGAGAGTGGGATTTTTATGGAAAATTTTAATTAAGGAGAAAAGAATATATGGGATATATATTCAAGATTTCTTGGAGATCAAGAAAGAGATTTTCTCTCCCTTGTTCCTAGCAAAAAATCGGCCACCACCCTCTTATAAATAGGGGATGATTTTTTCATCCCCAAGTGCAATTCCATGTGTTGGAAAAATTAGAAATCCACAAAGGTGGTGCAACATAATTTTAATTTTCCTTTTGTTAAATTGTTCATGAGTTCCTACCACAATTTGGATTGTTGAACAAGGATAAGGGAATACTTGAGAAGGTCTTTTGGTGTGTTAAATTGAACGGGATCCATCTTCTCAACGGTTTTCACTCCGATAGGTTAGTTCACGTAAACCCGTAGAGTAATTCCGCATCGTAGGATTTATGTGAAACTGTTTATATGCATGATTTGTTGTTGAATTATTATTTGAATTAATATAGGATTAATTCATGCTAGTAATAATTGTTAGAATTAAATTTGTATTTAAATATTCATCCCGAATAGATCCGGATAATTAATTCCCCAACAACTGGTATCAGAGCCTCGGTTTCGGGCTCTGGGTTTTAAATTGTAATTTAATTCGCTTTTCATTAAATTTGAAATTGGATAGTAGAATTGCTAGATCGTTTTTGCAGGTATCCAATTGTCATGGTATTTAATGAATGAATAAATTTATGCATGCATATAAATTGTGATTTTTAATTCGATTAGCTTCAATTTATTTTGCCTAGTGAGAAAATCCACGAGTAGATTAGGATTTGTTTGATTCGTTCAATGTAATAGACTAGTCTAGATCTAGGTTTATTTATTTTTCATAAATAAATTATAACCGGATCGTGAGCCAAGACGAGACGATGAATTAAAGACCGGAAGGATCCTAACCCGGCACGCAGTGCGGTGTCGCGTGGCGAAATGTGCCAAAAGGAGCCACGCCAGCGACGCCGCATATTTGGAGCACCGGCGATGAAAGCCGCTGGCCAGATGAAACAGCGTGGGATCGAGGGTCGATCAAGACACGTCGTCAAGGCACAAGATGTGTGTGTCGAGGCGGATCGTCGAGGCGATGTCGCTTATCTTGTGCGACCGCAGGCGCTGAAATCAACCTGGCCCGGGAAGTGTAAAGGCGTGCACCGACCCGCTGAAATGGGTCGATGACTTGGCTTGAAGTGGCGAAATTATTTTTCCGAGACGGTCGAGTGGGAGAGCTTTTGAAAGCGAGCGATGAAGGCTATGAAGACGATTTCTCAAGATCAAGACATGACAAAATTAACCGTGACAATTGGATATATGTGCCCAATGTGTTTTAATTTTTTGTTTTGATGTTTTGCATTATTTTATGCTTATTTAAATTGTGTTTAAATATCGATGCATGAAAAAATGTTTTGAAAAATCTCACCTTGATTACTATGTATGTTTAAATAATTAATTGATAATTTTATTCGGATAATAAAATTGAATTAATTTTGACCTCCATGATTTATTTATTTGTGGATTCTTTTGGAGAAATTCCCCCCACGGGACGGACAAAAGATAGATTTCACATGAATCAATTCCGAAAGGATGATTGTGGGTTATTATTAGTGGCGATGATGACCCTCTCCACAAGGCTCGTTCAAAACAAAATAATAATTTTGTATTTAATCATGGTTATTACTTAGGTATAAAATTGATATGCATATACTTCTCCGAAGCCCCTGTCAATTTTATATTGGTCAAGTGGGAGACAACTATTAATCTGGATATTAAAGGTTTGTAACTGTTTTCTTGTTTGTAACCTGCTTGAATGTGTTTAAATAATGGCCCACCCCACGTGGCTTATTTAAACCTGCTTTTTGAGATGTTAGGTGATGTTCATGTTCATATTTTTTTTGAGATTTTAATATGATACATGTGATCAAACCTTGTGATATGTTTGCGCTTATACAAATTGTTATTTATTTCAGTTCAGCATGTCGCAACTTTTTAATCCACTACTATATAAACTCAAAGATCTTATGCTTACTGGTGAAAATTATATCGATTGGATTTACAAAATAAAACTTTTCATAGCCGCATCACCATCCAAATGGGTACTTGATACACAAAAACCCGAAAAACCAGTTAAGGGTGCCGGAGTATGGGACGAGATGCAATATGATGAATGGGAGCTGGCAAATGAATTGATGAAGAATACAATTACGCACATTTGTCGATTTGTTGAAACGCCTTCACCAAGGATATGAGTCACCAGACATCTTGCGAAATCTCGGCGATGTTTGCACATTAAATGTATGGCGATCCAAAGCGTGAAGCGAGAAATGACTGAGTTAAAAATGGAAATGGGAACAACTGTAAGGGAGCACATTCTTAGGGTTATGGTGCTCTTTGAGGAACTTGAGATTCTCGGCGAAAAATGTAATTTCAAGACTAAGATTGATTTCATTCTCCAATCCTTACCAAAGAGCTATAATCACAACTATCTTGAGTATCTATTGGAAGATCTAGACTTTCTGAAGGATGATCTTGTAAATGCTCTCACTTTGGTTGAAAGGGAAATGGAGCGAGGAAAAGAACTTGGGAAAAGCAGAGGAATCTTTCATTCTAGGTCAAATGGTGGTAAGAATGATGAAAAGAGAAGAAAGTTAAACCAAGCAAACTCAACATCAAATAAGAGCATGGAATCAAGCATGAGGACAACTTTGGAGAGCGGCAGAGTAGGACACTGAAGGGCGGCCTGTTCCAATTCTTCTAAGAATGGAAAGAAAGGTAATTCTCACACACTAGTTGTTGAAACTTGTTTAGCGGCGTATGCCTCCCATTTATGGGTGGTGGATAACGGATCCACTGATCATGTTTGTTTCACTTTCTGGGGGGTTCAACCGGACCCGACAACTTAGTGGGAGTGAGATCCTCATCACACCGGGCGTCTTATGAGTGGCAATTTGAAGCGATGGGAGAAGTGCACCGCGTCTTTTGAAGACGAGTTTTAATTTTAAGAGATGTTATTTACGTTCCTAGTTTTAGAAAAGAATTTAATTTCGGTTTCTAAACTTTACCTTGATGGATATTCTGTTACTTTTGACAAAGTTGTTACTATTTCTCTTTATGATAAATTTATCTGTCATGGAACGTTGTCGAATAATCTCTATACAATTAACTGTGCACACCACTCACAAAATGCATCCTATAACACATCAATTGTTTTCGATAAAAACCACTACAGAAATTGAGATTTCGCGAAAAAAATATTAAATCACTAAAACATCATTTTTCGTCACAATTGATAATTTGTGGCGATTTTTTTTTGTAGCAGAGATCGTCATTTTATAGTGCGTGGTATTTTGAAAAATTTGACCAGTATATTAATTAAATCCATAAAATGGCATCATTTGGTGACGAAAAAAGTTCATCGTCCCTAAATGTGTCCATCTATTGTGACACATAAATTGTCACTTTAGGCATCAAAAATTAAATCACTTAATATGACATTTAAAATCACTAAAGTTCAACTTTATGTGACGATTTAAATAAGTGTCACAAAAAAGGTTACTTTAGTGACATTAATTTTGTCACAATTAAACTTGATTATTTCGTCACATTTTCTATATTAAATCATGAAAGAGTTGTTATTCGGTGACGAAATGTTGATCGTCGTTATATCGTACATATAAAATGACAATAAAATTTGTCACTAAATAGTTTGATTTAGTGACAAAATTTTTATTGTCGCAAAATGATGTGGAAATTGTGACGAACTATTGTTGTCACTATAATGTATTATTCAAAGGATGTGAAAATAATATTCATCACTAGAAGTTTAGATTTAGTGACAATATATTGTTAAATCATATTTGACATTTTTTTCATCATGAAATAATTGCCAAAAATGACGAAAAAAAAAGATCGTGGTTATATATATATAGGTAAAGTGACAACCGATTTTAAGTCTCAAAAAATTGGACTTTAGTGATGAAATACTGCAAATCAAATCGTTAAAAGACGTAAAAATTGTGACAAAATATTTTTTGTCATTAACAAATATTATTCATGATTTGATGATAATAATCGTTAAAAAGAAATTGATATAGTGACAACATGTATATAATCATGATTAATTAACATCTTGTGACTATTATTTCGTCATAAAATGATACATATTGTGACGCATTTATTTCATCGTGAAATAATTATTCCTATTATCAATTTATTTGAATTTTTATATATATTAAATCAATAATCAATACTAAATAATAAATATTACAATAAAAAAACTAAATTAATTAAAGATAAAATAATATATTATTCGTTAACAAAAAAAACTCCGTCAAACAATTAAAAATCAATCAACAATATTTGTTATGAAAACTACATGAAAACAATAAACTAAAAAAAACAATGTCTTATATGTCTTCAAAAATAAATTCCATGCACTTCAAACGACGAATCTGAAATCTTCTCCTCCATAGATATCACCTATAAAAAGGATATCATATCAAAAGATGAATTTATAAGAAAGCATAACTCCGTAAAGTATCACTCTCAAATATACTAACATTAAAAAAAAATAAACGTGTTTTCACAAATACATCATGTGATCAACTTCAAATATAGTCATGCCTACTTAACAAGTTAAATAAATTGAGTAGTACTACTAAAAGAAAAATGAAAATAATAAAGTAAAGGCTAAAGAGAAAAATAGAACCTAACCTTAATTATATGTCAATCCCTTTGTCCCTCATGAAAGTCATTACTTTGTTCATAGCTGCATTTTGCTCAGAGAGTTTTGCAATGAGAATCTCATTTTGCTCAGAGAGTTTGGCAGTCAGATTATCATTTTGTGTACCCAGGTCCTCTTTCAAGCTAGTTACTTGAGCTTGTAGTTCTTCCACTTGAGCTCTAGAGTGTTGCAAATCTTCTGTTGTTTCTCTTAGCTCATCTTCATATTCAGCAGAAGAATTGTACAATGAACTCCGTCTACTCGGAGGCTTTGAAACTTAACCATACCCTTTGGTATATCCAAATTTATGGCCCAACACCTCCAAGACTATCTCGGGTTCGGTCCTCTCTATTCCGAGCTCAACATATTCATCTCAACACGTTTCATTGTTTCCTAGTATTTAAGCATAAATAAAGTAAATAAAATGCTCAACCGAATTGAAAAAAAGTAAATTAACCTCAATAATAACATAATCAAATATCATAAATGTCTACCACGACTTACCCAATTTTCTTTTTTGCCTTGTCGGATATCCACTCATTATTCTTTTTTTTCTTTGTGGGTTTTCTCATACAAGTAAATCCTATAAAGACAGTTCTTTAAGTTCAAGAGACTACAAAAAATATTAAAAATCAGCTACTTCATCACCATACCCATGATTGAAATAAAATATTCGGAAAACTCATAATTACCTTCTTTTAATGTTTATATGATTTAATTATTGACATATCATTCAAGATTGCATATAAAAACAAAAAAAAGCGAGCTCAACATCAACGTTGATATCATTAGCCATATTCTTTTTTTTATTGTTGTAAATTTGTAATATAACATTTTAGTTGATTAAGGTACCAACAAATATCTGAAACCAACACATACTTAAGGAACTGATAGTAAAGCAAACACATACTTAAGGAACTGACAGTATACTTGAAAACATATACTCACAAGTTCATGCGATCCCGGACCGAGAAAGGCTTTTCGTCGAAGATGCTTGCATAGCATTTTATCCTGCCGCTTTTATTGATTTCACTTAAACGCTGCAAAGAGCATTATAATTGTAACAAAAACAAATCAGAATTTTTGCATTTAAAAGTGTTAGCCATTAAAATTGTAAAATTATGTGCATTAAAATTAAAAGAAAGTTAACGTTACCTTGAATTGGTGAGGCAAAATAATCACAGAGTTTTTCCCAGTTATCTTGGTTGGGACAGGCCTTTGGTTTGTGATCCTTAGCCTCCTGTAGATCTGGATACTTAAGAAAGTGCAAATGCAACTTATAACGCTGTGTTGGGAAATTTAGAGTTTTGATGAAAGTTCTAAAACACATGTAATAGGACCAGTCAGACCTGTTAGCTGACTTATGTTTTTATTACCGGTTATAGGATACCAGTTGATAATTACTGTATAGAACAACTGATGTAATAGATAGGTCACATATTGAGGGGGAACCTCAATTTGTATAGGTCAGATCTGAAGATATGAAGAAATAATGATATCAAAGCGGGCGAGGAAGGCAAAGAAAGGACAAAGATCGATTAATCTGATCAAGTCAGATATCACAGCTGAAGTGATGAAGTTCAATCTCAGAAGACTTAAAGATCAGATGACTTCCAGAAGATCAGACCAGAAGACCTACATCAGCCGAGTCTGCTAGTTGAAGCTAAGACAATCGCACCGCGAGACTCCACATTCGTGAGATCCGATCGGTTTTGTCGATCAAAGTCACCACCAGTGAAAATCGATGTTTCACCAAATCATACGCCTATGATCCGAACAAGAAGAATGTCAACCTTAGTTGGAAGAACAACACCGAAAAGTGCTTCATAACCAATAAGAACGAGACACGATGATCGAAGCTTGCTGTAATTACGGATTTGGTGCCGCTTCTAACGGCTATAAAAGACAATATTCACGCTTTTCGCCATGCCGCTCTCAAACACGCCACATCAATCCTCAAGTCTACCAAATATAGCCTCGAAATTCAAATTGCTCTCCAACGGCTCTTTGATTTCGAGGTCTATATATATGGGATCACACTTCGCCAGAGTGAAGACACTAAACACCAAACAATCAAGAAGCTCAAGATATAATCGATTTTCCAAGAACACGAACTTGAAGATTATTTTCCTAGTGTTCATCCCATAAGTTCTTAGCACATAAATCTTTTCATCTAGCTGATAGGCTACTTATAAACTAGAAAAGATTTCAAAGTTGGAACCAAAACAATCTTACCCAAACCCAAAGTTAGGTTAAGTTGTTTAGCAAGATTTCAGACTAGGGTTTCTAGTTCTGATTTCTGGGATCGGTTGAGTGAGAACTCCTTAAATATCTGTTGGTGTACTGTGTTGGACTAACACAAAAATCTAAGTCCAGTTGGTTTAGTTGGTGCCCCCTTGTGATAGGGAAAAGAGTGGGCGTAGGATGGTTTGTCCGAACCACTATAAATCTTGTGTGCTTTTACCTGCTTTGATTAACTGCTTTACACATCGCACTTCACTTAATTAAAGCCGCATACATATTCTAAGTTAAGATCAGCTAGCACCAAGCTTCTGATCTGATCAAGTTTGACACTTTAGTCAACTGGTTGAAAAACTGACTTTGGAATCTGATTTATTAAAATTGGTTTTTCACACGGGTAAAACTTAGCTTCCGCACAATCGCTTAAATGATAGATATTGAACTAATCGCCTTGGATTAGTAAGTTAGATATCGATCAAACCGATTCAACTTGCACTCTGATCGGGCTAAATCGCCATCACACCGATCTGCAAGAAAAAGTTTTAAGTCTATTCACCCCTCCCCTCTAGACTTCTGCCCTCACAAAACCCGTTCGAGACCTACACGTTGTTGCCTATAACTTTCTCTCACCCGATCGACCAGGCTCCGCTTCACTCCAGCCTTATCAACATTCAAATCCATATGCATCTTCAACTCGCATAGAACATGCAAATTAGAATAAAAGAAGGTCAAAATAATATATTAAACACATAATTTTTTTCAACTCATACTGCAGATGATCAAACCACAGCTTCAATCCGGTTTCTGATCTACCTCTTTCCAATCGTATTGGTATGGGGAGAACTTTTTCAATTATTATTCCAATATTAGTTGCCAATTTAACGATTGTACCGCATTTGTTGGTCTCCCAACCGTTGGATCCACCTCAATCTTAAACTTACCGAAAAGCATCAAAGTACTTGACAATCCTTTTCGGTTGTTTCACCACGAGTCCTTTTTTTTTGAAACCGAGCTACTACGTGAACAAAAAGCATATTTTTACAAGATATAAATTCTTATACCCGACTATTATTTTAAAGATAATGAAGAACTTCGTAATAAGCACCTAAAAATATAATACTTTACATTGCTTGTTCGCATCTTTGTTTGATGCATGCGGGGCGCCTCCGTAGATGGAATTGGAGAAGTTTCACGTCTGGGTTACGAAGCCTCGGATGCTAAGTCTCGAGAAATTGTTTTACTTCGAGTAAAAAGGTATAATAGGATTTTGAGGACGGCTAGGGTTGTGTTTGCTTGGCAAAGTGTTTGGGCGCCCTTTTTGGAGTGTTTCATCTTGAAGTCTGTAACTCTAGCATTACTTAAAGCTCCCTTGAAAAGAGATTGTCCGAAACGAAGCGCTTCGCTTCAAGTTCGATGGACCTCCGGAGCCATATCTCAAACTCCGAAAAATGAAGAATTGTTAACTCAATCTAATAAAAGAAAGAAGAAACATAGGAGGGCCACAACCCGCCCAAGGTTATAGGGAAAGAAAAAAGAAACATAGGAGGGGCCACAACTCATTTTTCTCTCGTGACTTAACCGTAATACCTAGTCTAATATTTGACTGATTTATCTACCTTATGTTGTCCAAGAGATTTTTAATGAGCATATTTACCACTTCAGTCTACCAATTGGTTAATAAACATACTTCTACAAGAGGCAACAAATGATGAAACGGATCCACATAAATCATAAATGTATGAAACATCACACCAACATTAAAGAAGCCCAAGTAAAAACAATACTACTAAGCACCAAAACTCGAATCCATGAGGAAGCCATGAGAATTACTATCCAAGATTTTCAAGGCAATTAAGACTCTAATGTTTGTACTCTTTACACTAGTAGATGTGTTATTGAAGCATCAATTGTATTGCAGTTTAACAACTCCAATAAAAACTAAAACCACAAAAACAAAATTCATTTTCCAAAAGGCAAAGTATCAACATTCTTAGGTCAACCTAACTTCTAAATAACTCTGCATAAACTTGAATCAACCTCTGGACTAACCAATTGCGAAAGATTAAACTAATTGGTGCCTATTTTATCGATCTCAACAAAAAAAAAAATCTGAAAACAAATAAAATCCCTAAAAAACTTCTATACTCAAGCTTCATCTACTCCATTTCAGAGACAAGAAATCGGTGAAGGCAGAAGAAAAGCACACTTGACTGAAAAACAACAATGATATATTGATATATGACTAATAATTTGCATAGACAATAAACCCAGAAAGAGGAAACTATAATTTGATGCAAAGTGGTTAGCAAAATTGAACAATTCTGTATAATTCTTGAGAGATTTCTTGAATTTGGTTATAAAACAGTTATCAAAGATATAAAACAGTGAATCCACTCATTTTACGAGTTAATGCCATGAATAAATCCCTTGCATGCACAGTAAATATGAAACAATTGACCAACCAACTACTCGTACAACCACATCATTTATAGATCAGCATGTGAGCATACACGAGAAGCCATATCAAAAGCAAATTGAAAAACAATAGCATATGATGCCTGAATCGCATTAATTGAAAAACTTAATTGAGTTAGTTCTATTGGAATTTCGCACTACTAAGCGAGCTCTTCAACTTCAAAACAGAGAGGCAACAAAAGTTAGCATATAAACTTATAGATGTACCAAAACCATATAAAGATACCTTCCCTCAAATGTTACAACATCATTTTTTGACAACACATTGAAACCAAACTATATGCAAATTGATAAGTGGTTAATGTGCATTCAAACCGTGGAAGGTAATTATAAAAGGACACACTAGGCTTCAACTGCTAGGCTTAACAAGCAAATAATTGCATACAAATTCTTGAGTTATTTACATTTAGAATTTTACACTACTAAGCGGGCTCTTCCACTTGAAATGAAGGCAACAATAAGTTAGGATCATTCGCACATTTCACGTAAATATACAAAAAGAAACGACAAACCTACCACTAAATCATAAATGTATGAAATGAGACACACCAACATTAAAAGAAACCAAAGTAAAAACAATACTACTAAGCACCAAAAACTAAATTCATATAACTAATTATTCAGGTGTTCACTACTCTATAATAGCTATTAATCCAAGTGTTATTGAATATTAATAAATTTGAGAAAGTTTTTTGATGTTGTTGAAAATATATAAATTGAGAATTTGAAACTCCAACCTCATTTTGCATATTCATTTAGACTTCAAAATTTATTTATATTTAACACTTCATGTTAATGAATGCTTTATAACATCATCATGTCTCCCGAATCACGGTATATAGAAAAGCCACCTTAACAAGCAAATAATTCAGACAAGTTACTGAGTTATTTCTGTTAGAATTTTACACTCTTCGAAATTTTTCCACTTGAAATGAAGGCAACAATAAGTTAGGATCAGTCGCACATTTCACAGAAAGATACAAAAAGAAACAGCTTAACCTACCACTTGCATAGTTTACAACAATTTGTAATCAGTTGCATAGTTTACAACAATTAGTAATCACTTGCACCTTAAAGTCTAAATTAAGGCAATCATGAATCAATTGCAGTATAAAATACTAAATTACAAAGAATGTATATAGTAATCAACAAAGTATATCTAATTCTGGTAAATTCAACTACAGTGGTTGATTTACAAACCATTATTTTTAGTGAAATTCATATTTTATTGTGCAAGGGTTCAATGATTTATGTAAAAACTGTGAAAATAGTACAACAATCAAACACCACATATTATTATGAACAATTAGCAACTAAAGAATTCAAGAACCACATATATATGAACACAAAAAGGAATAGTTACGAAACTCTGTTGATGAGAGGTGAGAGGAAACTATTGAAGAGAGGGGTTGAAGATTCGCGATATTAAAAAAAAGAAGGGTGAGAGGTTTTGGGTTTGATCGAGTATAACACGTGAATATCTCTACGAATAAGAATGGAATATTTTCTAATCAAATTTGGAATAGAATATCGTTAAGATTTTTCCACTAATCCACGCTTCTAAAATCTCATTTAAAAAATTTTAAGACCCGGCCAGTGGGCCTTTTTTTGGCTCAAACCCAAATCATTGATAATTAATGGGTGGGCTTGACAAACATAATACCAAAATTACAAACAATGTGGAAAGACTTACGATTTTAACCCTAGGTTTGTAAATCAAATTAATCACGTTCTTATAATTTATCAAGATCAAATTATACTAATTCTTTCCAATTTTATGAATAAATACCTAATTTGATGAAAATAATTCACCGCAAATACCTAATTTTGATGATCGGGCGGTAGGGGATGATCAAAACACTCAAATAAGCGAACATGCGTTCGTTTTTCAAAGTGCGGTGCATCGATAAGCTTGACCACGCCTCCGGCTTGCATGATTGAAGATTGTGGATCTTAAGCCAAGCATCTTGACCCAATCAACTCGATCTCTCCCGATAAGCCTTCTCCTCATTGCTAATCTTGATCTTTGCCGGAATCGATGTCGACTAAACCCAATCGCTTGATAATCATCACCATAGCCCTTCTTTCATTAGTCTTCGTTTTATTTGTTGTAGGCGATGGTCCTAATGAAGTCTCACTACCAGATGATCGTCCTTGTTTCTTTCATGATGATTTAGGGATTAAGGATAATTGGGGATGAACATCTTGGTGTTAATTGTGATTGAATATGGGATTTACGGAGTTGGGAAGAAAGAGCGAATTGGGGAGATGAATTTGGTTGAATGGGGATGAACTTCGCGATTTTGGAGAGCGAATTTGGGAATTGTTAATGAATTGGGGATATGAATAATCAGGGTCGAAGTCCCGTTTTCTTAATTGTAATTTTTCTCTTTTTTTTTATTTATCTATCATTTAAAAATACTAAAGTTCAATTTTATTTATCTATCATTTAGAAATACTGAATGTATTATGCCCCAGTGGTGTAGCCCATAAGTGGTGTAGCACATAAGTCTCGGGTTCAACCCTTAGTACTTGCATTTTATTTATTTATTTTTTATCATGCTTATTATTTGTTTGATTGTTGGGTATCTTATCTTAAACAAATTGGACTTTATTTTATTCATACTACATTTGTATTAATTGAATTTAAAATAATTATTATGATTTGTTTTGTTTATTGTAATTTATTATGATTTGTTTTGTCGATTGTAATTTATTCTTTTATTGAGAAGGATGCTTTCTAAAAAAGTCAATTCTAAAAGATTTGGTTTATAATGTTATAATTTAACTGTAATTATAATTTAATTTAAATGCTATATACACATTCTTTATTTAGTTGTGATATAGTTTCTTTATAGGATTCTACATCCGTGAAACTTGTTCAGATGATACTTTGTCTTAAAATTTTTATATATGGAAAATAAGAGATGTAATCAAACTAAGTCGAACGTTAAGTGTTGAATTTATTTGTCTCTTATCGAGTCGAGAAAATTTGAAAATTACATAATTTTTTTTAAAACATGGTAGTCGAATATTTACGATCTTTTTCAAACTTAGTCGAGTTTATAGGAGCCCAAACGAGCTTTAATAATATCAATTTTAACTTAAATTATGCACCAATAATTATAAAAATAAAATTTTAGATTTCAAAACATCATATACATATCTCTACTAAGTTTTATATCTAAATTGACAAATGAAATAACTATATTGACCTACCAATAGGTTAATGACCTATTAATATTGTATATATGTAATACTCCTATACCTTAAAAGATGCATGCACCTATCTGTTAGGAATTTATATTAATTCTCACCACATTTTCCTATGAAACTTATTCATAATATGAAACTGATATCATTACACTTATAAATTGATATTACTATTCTTATACACTAATATCATTTTATCAATAAGATCTAATAGTATGATTAAATCCTGACATATAGAATCGCTAAATTTGGACTTAATTTATAAGTGTAATTGTATCGGTTGATAAGTGTAGTGGTATTAGTTTCTAAGTGTAATGGTATTAATTTAGTATTTATATATATTTATAAAATATTGATAATAAATTTATTCCATCATAATTTTAAAACGCAAATAATATTATATAATAATTGAATTATTAATTATTTGCGAGATTCAATGATCATTTAATTAGTCATTGTTCAAAATTTATCAAGAAAATCGAATATTATAGTACAAGAGCATTTTAGAATTATATTTAATTTACTAGTATTCTACCTGTGTTTGGAACGGCCAATTTTATATATTTACTTAAAAAGCGGACATAAAGTTTGTTACTTTTCTTATTTCCCAATTAATCATAATTCACTTGAAATATTTAAATTGTCTATGAACTTATTGAATGGGCAATTGAGATGAATGAGTTGTTATGCAAGAACAAATAAAACCAATCATTAACCAAGTTGTGTATTTACTAAAAAAGTATTAGTTGTTTCACTAGAAAGTATCGATTGTTTTCACTAAAAAAGTATTAGTTGTTTCACTTTAGAAAGTATCGGTTGTTTCACTAAAAAGTATTAGGTGTTTTCACTAAAAAAGTATTAGTTGTCTCAATTAAAAAAAGTATTAGATGGTTTCACTAAAAAGTATTAGTTTTTTACTAGAAAGTATTAGTTGTTTCACTAGAAAGTATTAGTTGTTTTCACTAAAAAAGTATTAGTTGTTTTTTCACTAAAAGTTGTTTTCACTAAAAAAAGTATTAGTTGTTTCACTTTAGAAAGTATTAGGTGTTTTCACTAAAAAGTATTAGTTGTTTAACTAGAAAGTATTAGTTGTTTTCACTTTAAAAAGTATTAGTTGAATAAAATGTTTACATGACCGACTCTTAAATAGACTTGAAACCCTAGTTAAAAGATAAACATAAATATATGAAAATAATCTAAATAAATCATATCTCATAAATTAAAGATTCTAATACTAATTTTCCTAATAATCTTGATTCTGCAAATCCGCTCATAATTATCCGAGATTGCTATCGCGATCTCGTCTCCATCAAAATGTATGTTTGTTTTTTATTTAGGCCCGATTTTGTCCTTTATAGAGAATAAGACAAAAAAATAATAATATTTTGTGTGTAATTATTAATGACATGAAATTCCCTTCAAAAAAGAAAAATTAATGGCATGAGATATTTTTTTTTTTTTTGCCATTTATGGACGTGAAAACTAAAATAGGACATCCATTTATGAATTTTAAACAATAAAAAAAATGATGGAGAGAATAAGATTTAACTTTATGTTGCTGATCAAAAAAATAATAATTTAACTTTATGGTCACAACCAGCTACAAGAACCAAAGTTCGAAACGAGCAACATTGAAATCTCAACCTTGAGGGTAAAACGCTAAGTTTCTGACATGATTTAGAGATCAAGAATCACATAAATTTATTTGCATGAGTTCACTCATTCTAAGTTTTATGTTCAAATATCAAAACATGGTTCATAAAAAAAAGAAAAAAACAAAACAAGGAATTATTTTTTAAGCTTTGGGACGAGATGATCTCCCCGTGAGTTTGGTTGTGGCTGCGATCCCAAAAAAAACATAAGTGTTAAAATGTATATAATCGGGCATGTAAGAACTAACAAAAAGACATATAATTGATGCAAAATGAGGAATCAATAGCATGGCTCAAATCATTTCCACAAATTGAGATAGGCAATTGCAATTCATTTTCAACCATGATTGATTGCTTGTAAGATCTAACTTCTCGATTGTCTCTATTAGTCTTTGAACATAAATCTCTCATCACATAATTTGCACCCACAATCTCAAATTTCTCCACATGATTAACATTCCGCTCACATTTCTAGTGCAATTGTTCATACTCTTTGTAGTGATATTCAAGCGAAGAAAAAAATTAACCGATATTTGCAAATTATGCAAGTCGGTCCTATTTTTCAATTCCCCATGCATTGATTTATCATCCGAACTAAAATTTCTACTTAACCTAATGAACTTCATAGCAATCTTGCTCCAATGATTGATTAGTTATCCATTATATGATTTGCCATCTAACTCTCCCATTTTTGTTTTGGGAGATTATAAAGTTGTAAAAAGCTTATTTTAAGATCTTATAAGTTGTAAAAAGCGATAGTCTCTTGCCTTTACTTTGAATCTCGACCTATTGACAATAAAAGTTAAAGTTTGGATTACGATTTTTCGAAAGTTGCAACAAGCAGGCAAGAGAAAATATGATTCAGTGTCCTACATTATATGAATTAATCTGCTAGTACAAGCCTGCTGATATATACAAAAATCTCCCAACTTTTCATCACGAGTAAGTTTCTTGTACACCACTTGTATGGTGCAACTAACACAACTAACACACTTCATTGAAAACAACTAATACTGATAAACTAATATTATTCAGTGAAAACAACTAACATCGTTTAAAAATTCACTTGAGTTGCACACTACACCTAGTGCATACAAGACTTTGTCTTCATCATGGATATCATCCTTCTCTAGGGCATGCAAAAATTTGTTATGTAGTTTCTTCTAGCACCATCTCTAGTTTATCTATTCTGATTTCTATAAATGTTTCCAAATATGCAACAAGATGAATGTTTGAAACTACACTAAGGTACAAGGAATGAAAAATAAATTCAATCAGCTAGAAGAGCTAGATCTGAATGCAAGACGTCCCACTGAAGGGAATGCAATAATAAAGCGAATTCAAAAATCAACTGTCATAAGAGAATGCACGCTCAACCGTTAAAACTCTCTTATTAGGCGATACATCAAAACCGAAAAGAGCAACAAAGAATCCCAATTAAGAAGATAAAATTGCGGTAAATGACCCAAACAATCATTCATAAGCAGTACCAAATAAACCTAAGATTTACCTTAATTACAACGTCCCGAACTTCAAAATTGGAGCTGTTGTTGATGCTTATATAACTGCAAAACGTCTCCCCCAGATATATGGCCCTAATTGGAACAAAACACAATACTCTTCTATTAATTACAATCCAAATTGATAAGACTAATAGCTCACGAAAGTACAACACTAAAGCGAGACATTATAGAATACAAAAGGTGTATGCGATATATGCGTGTATATACCCAAATGCTTCCACCAGACCAAAACCTTGCTCTGGCCGATCTTAGATATTTGAAATATTATAAGTTCAAGAGCTCGACAAATGACGATGTCTAGGAACTGCTATCACAAAATCAATCATAAGAAACAAGTATTCATACTACAACATAATGAGTGTTAGTACGGTTTTCTGTTGCTCCAACAGTAACATCATGTTTCCCAAACTCCCACCCTCTAAAAACATGAATTCCCTTTGAAACAGGGGGAAGCACTTTCGAACTCCACACAAACATATGCAAATCCTTCCCCGCCTAACTATCACTCTTTTTATACCCGAAACATCTTAGGGGTTTTATGGCTACCTATATAATTAAGCAAGACAACAACTAAGTTTTTAATGGACATCTATTATCTGAAAACACAACCATTATCGGAATGACAAACCATATATTTATGATGTATTCGAGTAATAAAGCATAATGGTCCTAAATAGGCATCTAGCAAGTACAAGGAAGTACATGCAAATATCTACGAGCAAGAAATGTGCGAATTCAACAAGTTAGCTACTGTTTTTTTCTAAGGATTTGCTGTTGTTTTTTGCTTTAGTTGCTGACATAAACGAGTCATAAATGAGTAGCCGAAGCTTTTAGTCATGATAAATAAATCAAAGAATAAAACTTAGTTGGGCTACTTTATTAGTAGTTGGACCTATTCTAAATTCAATATCCAGAGGAATATCGAAAGGATTCTCAAGCATTCTTTCATCTTTCCGTGAGAGGACAATACTACTAGGCACCTTATTGAGGATTTTAAACAAAATCTAGAGCACACTTAAAAGTTCTCTGATAAAATACACTTGAATCAAATGGTGCACCTAATGCACAAGAGACCATCGAAAATTAGACCATATATTATAATCATGCACATATGTATCAATTGCACACATTTGACATTCCATGTTATACAAGACTTTGTCAAGAAGTCAAACATATATGAAGTTTTGTACAATTAACATCCATCCAATTTTCTCATCAAGATAACATAAACAACTCATTATCTGAGTTTTGTAAAAGGTCACTCTTTCATTCGGGATCGAGATTTGAGCGGTAAAACACCAAGCAAATCCACATGACAACAATACAAGAGTCAACCCGATTAATGGCCGACATTTTTTTCTTAAGCGACCTAGTCAAGTATAATGCATATCAGAAACATACCACACCAAATGCACATTATAAGATTAAGAATTTGTAATGTACAACAATATAACAATTATAGAAAGATCAGTTGACCATGATAAAAGTGTTCTTACATACCAGAAGCAAAATTATAGAAAATCACGACATATGTAGAAAAAAGGGTAACAAGTGCTAGATTGAGGTTATAAAATTATGAAAGAAGTAAATTGCGAAACTATTGAACTCCAATCACAACTAAAGATCATATGACTCATGAGTGGATAAACTGAATACTTTAGCAGCACAATAATAAAATACTAGAGTTAATGTGGCCAGTGTATTACAAATGGAAACAACACATGCTGCATACTTGGTCTATAAGATGTCTATAAAATAATTGATGGGGAAAACAGTTTGCAGATACTAAGATAAAGCAAAGATGTTCAAACTAGAACGAGTGCCTCAAATTTATAATCTCAACTCGATCCTCATTGCGGTCTATTATAACACAAACCGATAAAAGTAATGTTATGGATGTCGATTGTATACCAGTTACACACTTATTCAACCATGAATAACTATGATACATCCACATCATTTTATCACTAGCTGCCAATAAATAAGACACACACAATTTCACCTTCTAACATGCCATTTCTATAACATGTTTTCCATGACTTAAAAAAATTGCATGTCAGATTTCCCAGCTCTCAGATAAGTTAAATACTAACCACACAACATCAATTATCATGTTAACAACCCGTGGAAACCGAAAAAAATCGGGGGAGGAGTAGCAACGAGACTAGCTATCACTTCTTTCAATATTTTAATATGGCCAAAAACTCTCAAACTTGAAACTTGTTCACCATATAAAATTGAATTCATATTAATACCATACCATTTATTTTGATGTCATTACTGTTATAAATTTATACACTGATGGCTTCCTTTTGTATTCATAGAAATGACAATTGTAAGGGACGAGAGGCTCAAGGGAAATCACATAAAAACCATTGCTATATTAACACTGGTGAGGTTGAATTATAATAACCTGGGCAATGCTGCGATTCCAAGATTTGAGTTTAGATTCCGACTTGGATACACGGTTGTAATACCACGATAAAACAATCAAAAGTGCACTGCGAAAGCGGAGAAGAGAGATTTCAGGCAAATCAAAGGGCGTGTAAGAAAATATAGATTTTCAAGACACTTCATGCAAAAACAAACTCTCTCTGTTGATCCCTTTACAGCAATCGGGACCTTCAAAAGCTTTATGTCGATCTGGCTCCTGCGGAGCAAAAGACGTGAGTGGAAGAGACTTAAATGTATAATGGTTTCATTAATATACGAAATTAAAATAAATATTCATTCCCTTTTCACTAGCCAAAATAGATGTTCTCTGCTCAATTATGATACTAATATAACAAATTAGCATTGATGGCCAAAAAAACCAAAAGCAAATCCAACACCAAAAACTAATCAAGGCGTTAATTATACTTAAGAATATGCCTCAAAAATCTTAGATGCGGTTTCTTAAATAGCAACGTAGTGATATATAAACATGACCGATCTTCTCTTTTGTCTCATAATATGCGTATATCAATTTCAACATATAAGGTAAAGCTACAAATGAGAAATTAATGGGAATTAATGGTTTCCAAACTCATTGAGAAAAGGAACTTGGCCCCAATCTAAAAGGGTTCCTCTTAAACTCATCCTCGAAGAACCGGTGACAAAAAAGAACCAACTGGAAGAATTCAAACATCAACAACCAATTGACAAAAGAACCAATTTGGAAGAAATTGAATTACGAATGGGAAATTCGGAAAAATTAATGTAATCAAGAAAATCATGAATTCAAAAATCAAGAACCAATCGTGAAATTGAGATACATAATCGAGAATTAACGGAGGAAGCGTACCTATTAATGTTTTTCCTAGAAAAGAATTGGGCGAGGATTGGGAATACAAAAAACAATTTTGTCGCGATTTACGGTGGCGCCAAACTTCACAAACACAAACTCCACGCCAATTTTGTTTGATTTACGTCAATTATGTTTGATTTAATGCAAAAATTGGGAAACACACGAGTTGGAAGAAATTGGGAGTATCTGAGAATCGGAGAGCTATTTACGGTATGACTAAAAACCAATTTAAATCGCGATTTCTGGTAGAAGTGTGCCAAATTTCATCGAGATTTCTGGTAATAACAAACTTCACGCAATTTTAGTTTGATTCACGCCAAAATTGAGAAAGGATGTGGAAGAAATTGGAGTACGTATAATTGGGGATTTTGTTTTATGAAGATAATATTAAGAATCCATTTTTTAGATTCGATATTATAAATATGAAATCAAAAACTTTCGGATGTGTGGTCTTTGGTGCGGTTACAAGCTGACGTCGTCTCGAGTCTTGAGGTCGAGAGTTCGAACCTCTCTCATCCCAAAATTTTAATTTTTAGTTATCCACTTTCAATGAATTTAATTGGGCTTGAGGTCGAGAGTTCGAAACTTTCTCACCCAAATTTTTTAATTTTTAGTTATCCACTTTTAATGAATTTAATTGGGAGTAATTGAGGATTCTAATTTTTCATATTTTTTCATTTTCAATAAACAAGTTTTATCTAGCTTAATTGGTGAGAGGCAAGTTATTTGTTGGAATGGTCATAGGTTCAATTCCCATTGATGTATTTATTTTTTATATTGAACAATTGATTCACATATTTTTATTAAAATACCTAAGATAAATGTAGTGTTTGGTCTAATGGTGTAGTTATCATCTTTAAGTAAAAGGGTCCCATGTTCAAACCCTAATATGGATGAAAATTTATATTTTTCGATTTATTAATATAATTTATATTTTATACGAAAAAATTAATTAATAGCAAAAATAAAATAAATAATAAACATCAAAATAAAATAAAAATCGTCTAACTTATTTGGTGGTTACTTGTCAAGTTTATTTGAAAGTTTTTGTGTTCGAACCTTAATAAACAAATTTTATTAATAAATTTTATATTCGCAATTTTATTTATTAAAATTTATACTTTATATGAAAAAAATTATTAATCGTCACCATATATAAATATTTGTGACGAAATACTATGTCACTATTTACTATGAACGATAATTGACGAAACATAAAACCGTCATGAATATTGAATATTATATGACCAATATTGATCGTCACTAATTAAAATGAAGTTCGTCATCGAATAATAGTGTGACAAAATAAGTGCGTCATTAAAAATAAATTATTAATCGTCACTATATATTAATATTGGTGACAAAAGAATATGTCACTAATTACTATGAACAATTAGCGACGAAACATAAAATCATCATGAAAATTTTATATTATATGACCAATAATGATCGTCACTAATTAAAATGAAGTTCGTCGTCAAATAATATTGTGACGAAATAAGTGTGTCATTAAAAAATGATTATTATTCGTCACTATATATTAATATTGGTGACGAAAGAATATGTCACTAATTACTATGAACAATTAGCGACGAAACATAAAATCGTCATGAAAATTTTATATTATATGACCAAAAATGATCGTCACTAATTAAAATGAAGTTCGTCACCAAATAATATTGTGACGAAATAAGTGTGTCATTAAAAATAATTATTATTAAATCCACTATATATTAATATTAGTGACGCGAAAAGAATATGTCACTAATTACTATGAACAATTAGCGACGAAACAAAAAAATTGTCATGAAAATTTAATATTATATGACGACTATGATCGTCACTAATTACAATGAAGATCGTCACCATATAAAATTGTGATGAATTAAGTGCGTCACCAATTCTTTTGAATAATTAATGACAAAACATATAGTTGTCACAAAAATACTATTTTTTTGACGTTGAATATAAATCACTAAATATTATGAATATCGTCACCAAAGTTTATTGTGATTTAATTTCTTATTTTTGTCATGAAAATTTTAAATTAGTGACGAAAAAAAAAATCGATGGTGACAAAAATAAAATTTATCACGAATTCTCACTTTTTAGTGATGAAATTTAAATTTGTCACCTTTTAGAATATATGGTGACGAATTTTGTGTCGTCACAAAAAAATTAAATCACCGAATGTGGGATTTCAGAGTGAGCGTTCATCGACGCGTGAGCAGATACTTCTATGACATCTTAGATTGGGACATATTAATCCAAAAAAGGATTCAAAAGGTTGGTAGAAGATGGTTCATTGGAGTTACTCCGGGTTGAACCAATCAACTTAAGATCATGTTTGGAGGGTAAAATGAAGCAGAGGGCATTGAGTCAAGGGAATAGAGCGAAAAGAAGTGTTAGAAATCGCTCACACACGCACGTATGTGGTCGAATGTCAATCAAAGCAAGAGGAGGTTATGAGTATTTAAATCCACCTTTATTGATGATTACTAGAATGCGACTATATTTTCCTTATGAAGCATAAATCTGAGACCTTTGACAAATTCAAAGAATTTAAGACTCAAGTAGAGAATCATAATAAAAAATTTAGAATAACACTTTTAAAAATAAGTTAAAAAATAAAATAGAAAAGTATTACTTATTTAAATAGAAAAGTAGTACTTGTTTAAATAGAAAGTATTACTTGTTTAAATGAAAAATAGTACTTGTTTAAATAGAAAGTAGTACTTGTTTAAATAGAAAAGTAGTACTTGTTTAAATGAAAAGTATTACTTGTTAAATTAAAAGTATTACTTGTTTAAATAGAAAAGTAGTACTTATTTAAAAAGAAAAGTAATACTTGTTTAAATAGAAAAGTAGTACTTGTTTAAATGAAAAGTAGTACTTGTTTAAATGGAAAGTATTATTTTTTTGAATAGAAAAGTATTACTTGTTTAAATAGAAAAGTAGTACTTGTTTAAATAGAAAAGTAGTACTTGGTTAAATGAAAAGTATTACTTGTTTAAATTAAAAGTTTTATTTAAATAATAAAAAAATTACTTGTTTAAATGAAAGGTATTACTTGTTTAAATGAAAAGTATTACTTGTTTAAATAGAAAAGTAGTACTTGTTTAAATGAAAAGTATTACTTGTTAAATTAAAAGTATTACTTGTTTAAATAGAAAAGTAGTACTTATTTAAAAAGAAAAGTAATACTTGTTTAAATAGAAAAGTAGTACTTGTTTAAATGAAAAGTAGTACTTGTTGAAATGAAAGGTATTATTTATTTAAATGAAAGGTATTACTTGTTTAAATGAGAAGTAGTACTTGTTAAAATGAAAAGTAATACTTGTTTAAATGAACATTAGTACTTATTTAAATAGAAAGTATTACTTGCTTAAATGAAAAGTAGTACTTGTTTAAATAGAAAAGTCATACTTATTTAAATGAAAGGTATTATTTATTTAAATGAAAGGTATGACTTATTAAATGAAAAGTATTGCTTGTTTAAATTGAAAAGTTGTTTAAATAGAAAAGTATTACTTGTTAAATGAAAAGTAGTACTTGTTTAAATAGAAAAGTATTATTTGTTTAAATAGAGAGGTAGTACTCGTTTAAATAGAAAAGTAGTACTTGGTTAAATGAAAAATATTATTTGTTTAAATTAAAAGTATTACTTGTTTAAATAGAAAGTATTGCTTGTTTAAATGAAAATTAGTACTTGTTAGAAATTATTGCTTGTTTAAATAAAAAGTAGTACTTTTTTAAATAGAAAGTAGTATTTGTTTTAAAAAAATACTCCCTCCGTCCCAAAGAAATGTGCACGTTTACTGTTTTTAAGTGTTTTTGCGAGCGAATTTTTTATTAGTATTTGAAATTATAAAATAATTTTTAAAGATACATGCAATAGATGAGAGGTAGATCTATAATACCCCTCTTTAAAAATTACTTTATCATTTGAAATACTAATAAACAAATCACTCACAAAATCTCGATAACAAAGTAGGTGTGCACGTTTTTCCGGGACGGAGGTAGTAATTTTTTAGGAGATATACAATTTTAAAAGTATATAATTATTTATTTGTAATTTATAAAGTAAAAAATATATATAATTAGTATTTTAAAGATTATTAGATAATTAAATTAAACAAATGAAATAATTTTTTTTTTAAAAGTGAAAAAAAATGAATTAAAAATAAATAAATAAATATAATTTTAATATAATACAATTTAATTTAATTTTAATTAATAAATAAATAAAAATAATAATTATTATATTAAAATGTGGTTAAATAATTAAATTAGATCATTGAAATAAAGGATTTTAAAAAAAAATTGGAAAAAAATAATTGTTAGGACATATAGAATTAATTTCATTAAGTAAATGTAAAAATGCATGTGCCTTTAGCGGTTTGATCCCATTTCGGCGCCCATATGTCCTGTGTTAGGTCCCCCAGAGCAAAAAAAATTTGCCTCATTTAATTGGGAGGCTTTGTGGCTTATATATGATATGCTTGGTGGTTGGGTTCGACGGATTTAGCGACTGTTTTTTTAAATTTTTTAATTTTTTTTTTAATTTTTTTTTTAAAGAAATTAATTTTTTTTATTTTTTTATTATTATATCCGCCGCTAAACAACGACAAAATAAAGAAAAACCGTCGCTACGTTTAATGTACCCTCGATTCAACGACGATTATTTTACATGCCGCCAAAACTGCCGCTAATCGGTCGTTAGCTTACTTTTTCGATCGCTAAAACCGTCGTTAAACCCCGCTTTTTTTTTTAAGTTATCTTATAATTTTACATATATATAAATATAATTTGAATATAAATTTAATATTTCAAGAAACAATAGCGAGGGTGTCCTTCTAAAAACAATGACTTGTGCGCTTTTAATTTTGGCAAGAACACTTCGCTATATCTATATTAATAATTTTAATAATGGGCGCCAAAATGAATTCTTGAATTTTTCGCATGAAATTAAAATTTTCAGAAACAATGGCAAGGGTTGCCCTTGCTAAAACAATAACTTGTGACATATCTTGTTTTGTAGGGGTTGTCTCTTCTATATCAATATTAATTAATTTAATTATGAGTGCCAAACGTATTCTAGATTCTTCTCGGGAGGGAAAATTGATTTTTTCATGAAACAATGGCAAGGGGAACAAATCCCCAAAGTGGATTTCCCACATCTCCCGACTTTTCAAACATTAATCCTAAATCAAGAGATCCATTCGGATATCTCATGATCCACTTCGAAGCTTCCCAATGAGGTCTTCCAGATTGGCCATAAACCTGCTTATTAAACCGGACAAAGATGCGAGTCGCCTCGCAAACCATAGAATACATGATGCTTCCCACAAGACAAGCATAAGGAACCTTACTCATTTGTAGATTCTCTAACTTTCGATTTTAGGTGATCGAGCTTTTAGTTAACCCGCTATCGGCTGCTCAGGTGTATTCACGACCTTTGATGATGTATCCAAATCTTCTCGTACCTTTCTCAAGATAGTCTTTTCGAGATAAGAACAACTTTTCACTTTTCGCATCTCTTAAGATATCCATAACCGTAATCCTCTTGGCATCCCCAAGTCCTTCATGTCAAACTTTCCACCCGGTTTAGCCTTCAAACCGCCAATCTTACTCATGCTTTTATCGGGCAACGAAAGCATGTCATCCACATATAGTAAAGAGATATGTAACGACCTGATCATCTTGCTTCTCTAGATACACACAACTATAATAACTACATCTCCGAAACCCCATCGATAACATAAAGTTGTCAAACTTCTTGTTAACGCTTGGGCTTTTGCTTCAACCCATACAAGGACTTCTTTTCAAGAAACATACTTTGTTCTCATTTCACGAAGTAATGAAGCCCTCGATTTGTTGCATGTAGATACTCTCTACTAAATCTCCATGTAGAAATGCGGTCTTAACATCTAGTTCTTTGAAGCTCCAAATCTTCCCGAGTCACTATTGAAAGCAACAATCGATTGAACAATGCTTCACAACCCGGAGAGAACACATCATTGAAATCAATTCCTTCCTCCGAGTGAAACCCCAAAGAACCGATCTAGCCTTAAACCTCACACTTTCTCGGCAAGTGCTTTACTTCAATTTTCCTTTTGAAAATCCATTTACAATCGATCGTCTTACTCGCTACTTTGGCTTATCCACCGTAACCCATATATTGTTATTCTTCTCCAATGATGAATTTCTTCACCATAGCAATAATCCATTTGTCACTATCATCACCCGAGATAGCTTCCTTATAGCTCGAGGCTCTTGGTACTCTATTTCTTCCGCAGCGACAAGAGCATAAGACACCATCTCTGCATGGCATAAAAATCTAAAAGGGAGGGTGTATCCGCCTTCCAGTCTATCTTTGGCGGATCTATAATTCCTAAGATCAAAACCTTCTTTCCAAAGATCCCGATTATCTTCATCCCCGATCCGCATCCATCCGACCGGTTTCTCACTAGTTCGGATCATTGTTGATCCGAGCCCCGATCATGTCTGTTGAGACACAGCACCACCTCAACCGAATGACTATCATCGCTTAAGTTTCCATCAACATCCCGAAAATGGTCCATTGTGATTATATCCCATAACATTCTCATTTAAAGTTACATCTCTACTGATGATGCATTTTCTTTGACCAGGTTCAATGCACCACAGCCTATACCCCTTCACACCTCTTGGATACCCAACAAATACACATCTCAATGTCCTTGGTTCAAGCTTATCTTGTCTGACATGAGCAAAAGCCAAACATCCAAACACTTTCAGATTATGGTAATCGTAAAGTTTTCCCTACCATAACTTCATATGGGGTTTTGCACTTTATAGCGGATGAGGGGTGACTTGTTGACCAAAAAAACAAGCGATGAACCGAACTTCTCCCGTAAAAGTCTTAGGCATCTGAGCATCAGCAAGCATGCACCTGACTCTTTCGAGGATGGTCCTATTCATTCTTTCAGCTAACCCATTTTGTTGAGGATTAGCTGGGGCAGTTCTATGCCTAGTGATACCCTTCTCAATACAATACTTTTGAAATTCCTCAGAAACATACTCCAAACCATTGTCTGTTCTCAAATGTTTCAGAGTTTTCCTGTTTTATTCTCTTGCACTATCAACCATTCCCCGAATTTCTGAAGTGCATGATATCTGACTTATGATTTAAGATAATCACCCACACTTTCCTACTATAATCATCAATCAGAGTCATGAAGTATTTACCTCCACTATGAGTTTCAACTCTTGATGGCCCCCACATGTCGAATGTATGTAATCCAGAAGGTCTTTGAGTGTTGTGAACACCGCCCAAGGTCCTTTCTTTGCCTTTCCCAACACACAGTGATCACAAAATTTCAGCTTCACTGACTTGCTTTCTCCAAATGCCTCTCTCTTGGCTAGCTCATTCAGACCCTTTTCACCAATATGTCCTAAATTCTTGTGCCAAAGATTGGCATCAAGATTTGACATAGTCACATCTACCGCAGATCCCGGCCGAGTTTCCCGAGGAAGAATGTAAAGCCCATTCTCCTTCTTGCCCTTCATGACAATCCTTCTTTCTTTTGTAACATGAATGAAACCATCTTTGGTATTGAACTCATACCCTAGTAGTTTTAGAGATCCAAGAGAAATCAGATTTCTCTTTAATTCAGGAACAAATCTCACATTTGTGAGAATCCTCATTACTCCATCAAACATATTCAGTTTGATAGATCCACTCCCCTTAACCTGACATTCCTGATCATTCCCCAGTAGTACTGACCCTCCATCAAACTTTCTCAAGTTTCTGAACAAATGCTCATTTGGACACATATGAAAAGAACAACCTGAGTCCATAACCCACTCATTACTGATTCTCCCATCAGTAACTGTCATAGCCACTTTCATAGCCTTCATTTGCCACATTTGCATCTGCAGGTTTCTCATTAGTTTTGCCTTTCCTTTCAGGACAATCTTTCTTCAGGTGTCCAGTTTTTGTGACATGGGAAGCACTTCCTCTTCTCAACCCAATGTGAAGGAATTTTCTTAGTATTATTTTGCCCCTTTCCCTCTTGATTCTTCTTTTTCTGAAATGGTTTCTTCCCTTTCTTGAATTTCATTCTCAGCCCTCACCGTGCTTGCCGAGTTTGTTTCTTGTCAACCTTGAATCAGAGGGAACTTGGTCTTGATTGCATCTTGAATATCATCAAAACCGACTTGACCTGCCTTCCAAGTAATGATGTATCTTTGAAATTCTCCATGGATTTGGGGCAGGAATTCGTGAGCATCAATGCCTTGTCAAGATCTTCAAGCTTTACATCAAGACTTTCGGATCATCGACCAACCGATTGAATTCATCCAACCGATCTCCAAGATTCTTATCCTCTATCATCTTGAAGGCATGAAGTTTACTTTTAACATAGAGCTTGTTGGTAAATCGATTTGGTTAGGCACAATTCCTCCAATCTTTGAAGAACCTCTATGGGTCGATTTGGCTTTAGCTACTTCTGGAGTGGTTTGTCCCCCAAGCCGCGAATAACCGCACTATGTGCCTTCACGAGAATCTCATCCTTCTTTTGCGATTGCTCAAGATGCCCATTCGGTTGCGTAATTGAAAGCCTCTCGCTAATCCATGTTGTATGAGAAAGAGCTCTCATCTTTATCGCCCATAACCAAGTCATTCTTCCCCGTGAATTTTTCAACTTCGGTTTCGCCGATGTTGACATAGTTGAATCCTTCTTCCCACGGACGGCGCCACTTGTTAGAACAAGAGTTGAGTTCAACTAATACCTTTTCTATCTACAACTAAGACTACTAGCACAGATATCCAGAAAATAACAACGATAAAACGATCAAGAACACAACAAACGATTTTACGTGGTTCGATCAATTTGATCTACATCCACGGAGGATCAGGGACGACTTTACTATCACTCAATCAAAGATTACAAGATACAACTCGTTCAATCTACCGAACATTCACCAAGTTCTAATCTATGTGATTGAGAACTTTGAATCTCTAAATGAACTTTCAATCTCTCTAAGATCTCAAGTGAATTCTCTCTCTAATCTCTCTCGAATGTTCTCCCTAATTTGTGAATTGAATTCTGATGTGAAGTTCTCTCTTTGAATCAATGACTAAACACTTCTATTTATAGAGCCCAACCTTTCTAACAATCTCTAATGAATCCGCATTCGGAATTCGCTTTAGATTCTCCTTCGCTCGCCTTTAAAACCGACACTAATAGATTCAGAGCTATTTTCCATCCTGAGGCACTCAGTAGACTTTTTTCGTCCTGAACCATTCAACAGACTTCTACCAACCTGAGCTGAAACACTCAATTCAGTAGACTTTGAACAACTCAGTAACATATGTCCATCCTGAATAACTCAGTGGACCTGAACAACCCTCCTGAATTCATCGAGTCAAGAGTATCTCCACAAAGATACCTCCGATCCCCGAAAAATCAATCACGATTGTTCCATAGATATTGCATTTACATCATCATCCACAACTTCTACTACATTCGACTCCACATCTTGACAACAGATCTACCCACTGTCCTTCCTCAGCTTTTTTTCATGAAAATGTTGGCAGATGTCTTTCTTCCTCTGGCCTAGCTCGATTGTTCTTTTGGTTGTCACTACATTGCTTTGATTCTTATCCACGAGTTTAGAAAGCCCAAATCAGCAATTTTGGCATTGTAATGTTCGTCCGTAAGTATGTTTTGGGGCTTTATATCTAGGTGAATGATATTTTGCCTGCAATCTTCATGAAGATAGGTCAATCCTTTGGCAATGTCCATGATGATCTTTCTTCTGCAGTTCCATTTGAGCATTTTCTTCATGACTTCCGCGGTAGATCCATCTCAGCACATAAACTAAATGCCTGTTAGATTTCTCAGCACAAAAGCCAATTAGTCTCACCAAGTTGATACTTTAAATTTCTGCTAGAAATACTTCTTAACGTGACCGACTCCATCAAGATGCTTCTCTGCAATTCTTGTGCCATCATTGAACGACCCTTCGAAAACTAACCCAAGTTTTTGTCGAAGTTGTCAGTTGCATTTTCCAACGCTTCAAAAGAAAATCCGGTGGGAATGCCTGGCAAATGATCTATAAATAGTTCCTCCATTTCTTCAGATCTGTAATCCAAAAATGCATATCCAACGATAACAACTAAAGCAAGAGCTCAGAGCACAATTCAGAACACAGTCAAGTTGTATACAGAATATACTGGGTATATAGTCCGATCATATACCCTCAATGAAAAGATTTGGGATGGCATATAGCAAGAATAATTATAAATGATAGCAGCTTTGCAGGGACAATTTTTTCAAGCTGGCCTCCTTACAACTCTTCAGACATCCTGACACCATTGGTTGACAAGATCTAGCCTCTTCTCATGGTCGCTCTGCAGACACCACGCTGAAACTTTCAACATTTTCTCGATTTCTCCTGCATTAGACACCACATTCAGACAACAATACTGTCCTTGCTCGACTCTTTTCTTGAAATAGGTCAGTAGATATCTTTCCTCCTCCGGCATGGATTGCTCAAAAATCTTTCTACCACACATTATTTCAAGAATCACAATTCCAAAGCTGTCAATTGATGAGCCAAATCCTCCTTCACCAAGTTTCTTATTGAAGTTGTGAGTTGTAATTGCTAACTCATCAAAAAGAAAATCTAGTGGGCATGCCTGCTACATGGTCTAAATAGTCCTCCTACGCCTCCTTCGGTACACAAAAAACTATTGTTCCAATAACAACAGCTACACACAATAGTCCAAGACAAGTAGGTCTAGTGTGAAAATTTTCATGTATGAAAATCTATAAAATCGCCCTAAATCAACCATCTACACACTAAATACTAAATAATAAACCCTAAATTATGACTTATTCGGTCGGGCGAACCATGAACTACTTGGGCCGAAAGTGAACCATGAACCACTAATTTTATCTTAATTTCACCAATTGAAGAATTTGGTTGTAAATTAAAAGTTTTTTTCATGTATGAAAATTTTCATACTAGCCTTTTGCCTAGCGGAAAATAGCATTTTGCAAGAACAATTTTTCAAGCAGGCCTCTTTACATAACTTGTTTCTATTTTCTTTTAGTTCTAGAAAAAATATTCTGATAATACATCTGTGGGGGATCCGATTGTATAAAAGTTTCCAACCAACCTCCATCAGTACTCCAATTTGTTAACGAAGCACTTGCTGTGAGATTCGTACCACCACTGTTTGTTTGTGCTATTAATATATATAGCAAACAGATAGGTCTCACAAGTGCCATTGCAATAGAAACCACAAGCATACGACTGACCGTTTGTTCCTCTAAGAAGGATGGGCTGAATTGTTAATTAAAGTCGCGGAACGGCCTATAGAGACACTGTTGATCCAAGAAGAAGAGAGATTTTCAGTTGGATAATCAAACGGCTGGGAGTTAACAGAAGCAACTTTGGTGATCCGAAATTGAGGATCGTTGATCACTTTTCCTAAGGTCTGAAAGGATTGAAGCAGAAATGATGGATTCAAGAATTACTTCATAATTGGTAGCTAAAGTCAACGATGCATTGTTTAGTAATGGATGCTACATGTTTGACATAAGACAATGGTAAGATCAAACTAGGGGCATCTACCACCTGCTGTTTCCAGATGCAAGTTGATAATCTTCATGGTTAATATATAAATATATACCAAAGTTGGTATTTTTTTTACATTTTACAAAATATTAAATTGTTATATGTGACCTTGAATATCAGAATACCTCATTAAAATAAATAAAATTTAGGTTGAGATTCAATGCGTAAAACTATGACATAATCGGGTTTTCGATCCAATCGTTAACACAGTAAATAGAACTCAAGCTACCTCTAATTCTTATCCAATTCCAAACTCTAACACGAAAGAGATCAAAACATTCCTCGACATTGGGGATGGTTCCATTGAAAATTACCGAATTCTTGTGTTTCCATGTGCCCCATACCAATCCCAACAACAGAGCGTTCCATGCTTTTGCTTTAATTTTCCGAGGTTTTGCACCTCCGTGCTATAAGAAGTTGGTAACTAAAGAAGTATGGCTGACCATAATTATCCCAAGCCATCCCCATAGTTTTGTCCAAATTTTGTACACAAAGGTGCATTCGGTGAAAAGATGATTTTCATTTTCTTCATTGCTTTGACACAACATGCACAAATTTTGGCCAACTCCCCTCTTTGCAAGGTTTTTTTTTGTTGCAACTCTCTGTAGGAATGCTCTCCAAGCAAAAATTTTAACTTTGCCCGGAACAAGAGCACTCCAAACTTTCTTCCACAATGAATCTAAGTCTCCACTTTCCTCCGCTCTCTCGACTAACACTGAGTAAGCCGATCTCGTAGTGTATATCCCTTCATTCTCCCAGATCCATCTCCATGAATTTGCCTTTCCATTACACTGATTGTACCTGCTAATGACAATAAGTAAAATGTTATATAAATTACCCTCCCACTCAAAAAAAAAGTTCCTTCTCCAATTTAGTTTCCATTCCCATTCTCCCTCATCTCCCCACTCCCCTAACTCCCTCACACTCTTGCCTTTATCACCTGACAATAAAAAAATAATTAGGAAATAGCTCACAGAGGGCTGCTTCCCACACCATTTATCCCCCAAAAGTTGATATCCCTACCATCCCCAAGCTTCCTAACAACATTCTTATTCACCCATTCTCCCTCCTCCCTCCCTAAATATTAAGAATATCTTTCATCCATCTCAAAAAGTTTACCCTCTTCTTTTTCCTCTCCCCATCCCAGCCCCCTTTCCCATAAAGAAATCATTCCCATAGCGAGAACAAAGAATTTTATGCCAAAGTTGGTGTTTCTCATTCAAAAACGTCATAATCATTTACCCGAATAACATACGATTAAAAAGAGAAATGTTTTTAATAGCAAGACCACCATTCCAATTACTCACACACACTTTATCCCATTTCACCCAATTGATTTTATTTTTCTCACCACTCGCTCCCCAAAGAAAACGTCTGAAGGTTCACAAGGGTACTATTGATTTTTATTTTTTTTTGGGTAGGAGGTAGAAGGAAAAAAAGGAAGGTAGGTAAAGCGTTCAACACCGAATTGATAAAAGTAATTCTTCCCGCAATCAACAGATTCTTGCTCTTCCAAAGGTTCAGCCGTTTTAAATTTAGAAACAATCGGTTCCCAAACACTGCTGTCCCTAGCTTTGCTTCCAACTGTAACACCCAAATATGTGAAAAGGCAACATTCCTTTTGTACAATTTAAGAAGAAAGCGACTTCATCGCCCAATTCTCCTCTTTATTAAATACATAAACAGCTTTTGGAGAAATTGATATTCAGTCCAGAAAGGAGTTCAATCCATCTGAGTACAGCTTTAAGGGCAGTGACCCTACCTCCTATTTCCTTCCCCAACAAAAAGCATATCATCAGCAAAAGTGGAGAATTCCTACCTCAACTTTGTTGTTCCCGATTTTAAATGGATTGTACATCTGAAGATATGCCGCCTTTTTCATAATAGCCTTCACTCCCTCAGCTGCAATAAGGAACAGGAACGGTGAGATCGGATCCCCTGTCTAAGACCCTTAGTTGGTTTGAATTCACTAGTCGGACTACCGCTTAGAAGCAATGGACGCTGAAGACAAGCATTCCTTAATCCATTCTCTCCATTTTATTCCAAAGTTCATTCTACTCATTACTTCATCGATGAATTCCCACCTAATCGAAAATCGTATAATCAACTTTAAAAATGACTACTTCCTTCTTTTTTTTTATGAATGTCATCCAGAATTTCATTGATTATGACCACACCATCCAGATCGAAGTTGCCTATTAGCGACAAAAGCAGATTGTTCTTGTGAAATGATTTTCTCCATAACCTCTTTCATCCTAATTGCAAACACCTTTGCTATTACCTTGTTCATGCAAATCGATCAGAGATATGGGTCTGAACCCCCCAATACGAAGTCGGGTTGCTCTTTTTTGGGGATAAGAGTTGTAAATGAAGCATTACAACCCTTCACCAATTTCCGCTCCTCTCGAACTCTTTCACATAATTACAGAAATCCACTTTCAAAATTCCCCAGCATTTTTGTAGGAATTTAAAGTTAAAACCGTCTGGAACCGGACTTTTGTTCGCCCCACATTGCCACACTGCCTCTTTTATTTCAGCGTCGGTGAATTCCTGACTAGCCTTTCATTATCCTCATTGCTTAATATATTAAGCTCAACATCCCTCCAGCTTTGGTCTGTTGATCCACACCTCATCAGTAAAAAGAGCTGCATGTTGAAGTAATTACGAACAGCCACTTTGGTGTTATCAACGTACAACCCGAGCCGCCGTAAAAAAAAAAAAAAAAAAAAAAAACAAACCATACCATATACTGGAGCCATGTAACCACTACAATGAGAGAAAAAAAAAAACATTGGTCCCATAACTTTCATATAATCAATTTTTCATCCCAAAACATTTAATATTCAATTTTGGTCCCATAATTATCTCGATTGTCCAATTTTGGTCTCATTTTTTTCGAAAAATAGAAAATTGCATCATTTCATTCACGCACAAGTCACTTGTCGGTTAAAATTGGGGGTTTCCGACCTTGTAGCTTGCGTGGACGCTATCTATTACGAAAAAATTCATTTTTCTGCAACTTAGGAATAATTTTCGTGTTCTTTCTAATATTTTTAAAAATAAATTTTTATTGTAAATACCAACGCCCACGTCCGCTTGATTACAAGCTCCTAAAACCCACAATTTTAATCAACACGTGACTTGCGCATGATCGGTAAAATCGACAAAATTTTTCTATTTTTCGACGAAAATGGGACCAAAATTGGACAAACGAGATAGTTATGAGACCAAAATTGGATAGTTATTTTTTTGACGAAAAACGGATTACAGAAAAATTATGGGATAAAAAAAAATTCTCACTAAAATGACCTTTTGTTTGTTAGGTTATGGAAAACTTAATATTTCTGTACATTACTATAAAGACATATACGAATGGAACTTACCATGAGAAGAATGTGTGATAAAAGACCATCAATTCAAGGAACTATTAATAATTGCAGCTGATATTCTACGGGTTTTGATTGTCACGTTGATGGAACGTGTGTTGTTGTTAAGCAATGTTTTAAAGCGGTTAGGATAGTTTGATGACAATTGGATGGATTCATGTTTTGGAAGTTGAAGGAAAATAAAATGGGAGACCTACTAATAGGTACATTTCAGGATTGTAATTTATTAATAGGTACAAATGATTATATATATATAGGTACATTTGCGTTTTAAATTTAACTTTGGCTATATATGCAATACTACGTTTGTACTTATTAGTAATTTGCATAAAAAAAATTGTACTCCCTCCATCCCAACTCTTTTTTCACACTACCTTTTTTCTCGTATTTTAACGAGCGAGTTGTTTATTATTATTGACAAAAATTCATATGAGACGGTCTCATGAATGACACGGGGTACAACCTAGCACAAATCACATACATTCCTTCCAAAGTGTTAAAACGCCAATGCTCAACTTATACCCCGCCTCACCGTGAGAGACTCATCATGTTGTGTGTCTCTTAGTATTTGAAATGATAAAGTGACTTTTAAGAAATTATGATAAATATACCTCTCATCTATTATAGGTCTCCTTCAAAATTACTTTATCATTTTAAATACTAATAAAAAACTCGCTCACTAAAATACGAAAAAACAGAAACAATTATAGGTCTTCTTAATATGCTCTAGTATTAAGACTAGTCTAAAAATTGCTGAGCAAACTTTATTTTAGTTGTAATTCAATGCTCTCCTTATTTATTTAGGAAATATCCTACCGTTAGTTAACAATTCATTGACGGGTGGAATCACTCAAACTTCAATTCGGGGAGTCGTAGTACACAAAACGAAAATCTTGAGTTACCAAATTGAAATTCAAACAATTTTATATATATCTTTTTTCTTTTTTTGGATTCATAGGAAAATGGGTGCACCGGCTACATATGGTGGTGAATTTTAAGTTTTCCTGTGAAATTGGACATAAGTTACACCAAATTGGTACTTGGAGGGAATAAATTACTACCACACTAACATCAAAGGCAAGTTATGTTTATCCTCAAATCTGATGGGCGTGTTTTGTAATTTTTCCTAAGTATATTGTAAAATAATAAAAATAAAATATCTTTTAATCAATTATATTTATCACCCTCTAAATAGTTGATTCCATCAGTTAATTGATGACATGATATAATGGGACCAAAGCGAACTTTCACCTATTATGAGTGTGAGTGAAATATGGGGATCAAACATGAACATAAAATAAACTACAGTGACTAAAAAATAATATCAATTAATAAAAATTTGATTAAATGATTATTTTAATATTAAATTTTTTATTTTTTAATTAATTAAATTTATTGCTAGTAATACTATTTAACTTTGATGTGGCACTGATATGGAACACTGTTATGTAAAATAGTTCAACTATAGTCCATTTCTATTCACGTGTGGGTTACATGTGAAATTTAGTCGGAGTTAAAGCATATTGGCTCAAAATTAATCCAACAACGCGACGTATGGCGAAAATAACAAAAATTAGAACCAATATAACAAAAAAAAAAGTAGAAAAAATATATTGTATAAAAAATTGAAATTCCCAATTTTATTATTCACATAACACATTTAAGAAGAAAACAAACACCCTTAAAACACACATAATGACTTAAGTAACAATCAAAGACATATAAACTACGTAACACCACATCTGACATGGGGAATGAACATTGAAATTGGGATTGATTCCTTTAATGACATCCTTCCAGCAAAGCTCAAGGTATGCTGGTTCAGTCTGATGAATTTACATACGTTTCCACCTACATTAGTAAATGGATCAATATATTACATTCATTCTGCTATTATAAGAGCACAAAATCAACAAAAATACAAAATTAATAATATCAACAAAGTCCTTAGCTAAACATTAGAAATAAACGAAAAAAAAAAATCACCAATTACATATATATCAATCAAACTAAAATTAATTTAATAATTGCATTAATTAGAGTGAACATGTAATTAATTGAATGAGCATTCAAAATAATATAATTACCTTAGGGGAGGAATGACTAAAATATAGACAAAGCCAAAACCAAACATAGTTGCAGTAAAAAGAATGGAGGGGAAAAAAATATGTATTATTAAATGGTGATGAGCAGTGTGAGAGGTGAGTGAAGGATCCATGATAAAAAGTATGTATTATATAAGAGACACTGCCCCTTGCCATGGAGACACGTGACAAACCTTCCTCACCACGTGTGGGTCTTTCTTTGTCACGCGTCCAGTATGGAGACACGTGTGTAACTTCCTTGCTATATGTTTAGTAAACATGGTGAAATTACATAAATGGGTCAGAAAGACAGTTAGTTGGAAGTGAATTGGGTGAGATTGGGCGGGATATAATCGACTTTTGCGTGTACAAATTAAGGTGATCTAATTACATAGGTCAAATGAGAAGTCAAATAAGAGATCCTGCCCCTTGCCATGAAAACACATGGCAAACCTTCCTCACCACATTTGGACGCGTCTTAATATGGAGACACGTGTATAACTTTTCTTGCTATACATTTAGTAAACATCTCTGAAAGTGGATTGGGTGAAATTAGGCGGGATATATATAATCGACTTTTTATGTGTATAGATTAAGGTGATCTAATTACATAAGTCAAATGAGAAGTCAAATAATCAGTTACTATTTTTTATTTTCTTAGAAGCAAAACTCATTAGCTATTAAATCCTTTCATTGAAATTGGAAAAAAAAAAATAATTGATTTTATTTTTATTTTTTGAAAGGAAAATAGTAACTGATTATTTGACTTATCATTTAACCTATGTAATTAGATCACCTTAATATGTACACGCAAAAGTCGATTACAGCGAACTAACCCAATCCACTTCCATCTAATTCTCTTTCAGACTCATTTATATAAGTTCATTATGTTTTATTAAACGTATGACAAGGAAGGTTACACATGTCTCCATACGACGCGTGTCAAAGGAAGGTTCGAGAAAAAAAAAGTTTTTTGGTCCCATAACTTATCTATGTCCATTTTTCGTCCCCAAAAATTTAATCGTCCAATTTTAGTCCTATAACTAAATTGATTGTCCAATTTGGTCCCATTTTTTGCCGAAAAAATGCGAATAACGCCGCTTTGATGACGTGTAAGTCACGTGTTGATAAAATTTGGGAGTTCTCTATACTCGATGACGTGAACGCCATTATTATTTTTTTTTTTTTCGCTTTTCAATCAATTAAACTACACATGTGTAAATAATCCAATAAATCTAATCAAAACTAAAAATTTCAAATATGTAAATGTAACAACAACTAAATTTTACCGCACGTGACTTGTATAAGACCGAAAATGACGTTTTTCCAATTTTTGGTGTAAATGGGACCAAAATTGGACAATTCATTTAGTTATGGGACTAAAATTGACATTAAATTTTTTGGGATTTAAAAATGGACATCAGATAAAGTTATGGACCAAAAAACTTTTTTCTTCTAAGGTTCACACGTGGTGAGGAAGGTTTTCCGCGTGTGTCTCCATGGCAAGGGGCAGGTGTCTCTTATATAACCAACTTTCCATCATGGATCCTTCGCTCACCTCTCACACTGTTCATCACCATTTGATAATGCATATTTTTTTCCTCCATTCTTCTTACTGCAATTATGTTTGGTTTTGGCTTTGTCTATATTTTAATCATTCCTCCCCAAAGGTAATTGTATTATTTTTTGAATGCTCATTCAATTAATTATAGGCTCACTCTAATTAATACAATTATTAAATTAATTAATTTTTTAACTTGATTGTTATGTAATTGGTGATTTTTTTCGTTTATTTCTAGTGTTTAGCAAAGGACTTTGTTGATATTATTAATTTTTTTTTTGTTGATTTTGTGTTCTTATAATAGTAGAATGAATGTAATATATTTATATCCATTTGCTAATGCGGGTGGAAACGTATGTGAAATTCATCACATCGAACCAGTAGACCTTGATCTTTACTGGAGATGTCATCAAAGGAATCAATCCCAATTGAAATGTTCATTCCCCATGTCAGTGGTGGTGCTACATAGTTATGTGTTTTTATTGTTAATTGTAATTATGTATGTTTTGAGGGTGTTTGTTTTCTTCTTAAGTGTGCTATGTCAATAATAAAATTGGGGATTTCATTTTTTATTTGTGTTTTTTCTACTCTTTTTTTTTTTTGTTATTTTGGTTCTAATTTTTGTTATTTTTTGCCATTACTTCGCGTTAATGGATTAATTTTGAGCCAATATGTTTTAATTCGGGCTATATTTCACATGTAACCCACATGAATTGAAATCGGACTATAGTTGGACTATTTTGCATGACAGTGTTCCAGCTTATCACCAGTACATCATTCAATTTGAGACCTCAATATCCATATCAATATCAGAGCTAATTAATAATATTACTAGCAATAAATTTAATTAATTAAAAATTCAAAAATATAAAATTAAATATAAAATAATTAAATCAACTTTTTATTAATTGATATTATTTTTTAGTCCTGTAGTTTATTTTATTTATATGTTTGATCCTCATTTTCACTCACACTCATAATAGGTGAAAGTTCACTTTTTGGCCCCACACTCCACTTTTTATCATGACATCAATTAATTGATGGTCTCAAACCCCTTTTTACTAGCAGCCAATTAACGCTTAAATATATGACATACATTTTTTTAATTTACCTATATCTTTAATTCTTTTTTTAAAAAAATTATTCTCGTGCTTCTTTCAAATTAAATTTTAACCGTCATAAGTGCATAATAATTTTAATATAACTCTTTGAAAATATGGGATACACATAACTAAATGTATCCCCAAATCATTTATTAATTTATTATTTTCTTAGAATAAAATTTAATAAAATCCTTTATTTTTATTACTTTTTAGCGTCAAAACATTCATGTCTAAATCTTTAAATACTTCATCCATTTCATATTATTTATCGCTTCAAGACTCAAATTTTACTTTAAAATAATCATTATTTCTCTCTTTTTTTTTTCAATTCTCTATAATGTACTCTTTAAAAAATCTCTTTATTATGGAAAATATACTTTCCCTCACACCTCTCTCCTCTTTCTTTTCAAATATTTGTAGTGCACGAGTAGAAAAAACCGTTTCAACCTTCAAAGTATAAAATTCGGTATTATATATTATTTTTGAGTTCATATATAAAAAAGACTATAAGAGGGCCTAATTTTAAAATCAACTCGACTCTAGAATTCCTAGGGATCGCCTTTTGAAGCCGATCAACACAGATCTGTGTTTTGTGTACCACGACAATTGAAATGTCCCGAAATAACCTAAGTGGCAAAGCCTCTTAATTAATGAAATGATCAGGAAAGAATGAATATCTTTCATACTCTTATCTCATACAATTTTGTCTATTAATTCAACTACTAATTTTGTATCAAATTCAAGAAATATATGATTTTACCCTATGCTCTCTTTTTTATCGCTTAGTTCCCACGCTACTACACATTTAAGCTTGAGAGCCCCACTTGAAAAGCACTTTATTTCAAACCGCTCTCAAGCTTAAGTTTGAGAGCGGTTTTATTTAAAAAATAAAAAAATATATTTTTTAAATCAAGAAGAAAATCACTTAGACAATGGTTCAAAAACGTTGGTAAGTTCACTTGGAGCAGCTTATGAACCTAATTTCCACCATTTTCTATAAACTCCAAAATTTTTTTCCTCACAAATGCATATATATCTTGTTCCTTTATTCTGTTACTTGATTTTTTTTCAGTTTGTCAAATATATGATTGTCAAGTTTGAAAAATATTTTATACAATTTGAATTGGTCTACAATATCTCATTTATATATATATTTTTCCTATATATATATATATATATATATATATATATTAAGAAAATTGAATTGATCTACAATATTTTGATTTATATAATTTTCTAAATATTGGAATATATTTTTATGGAATTTGAATCCGTCTACAATATACTTAATTTATGAGTAGGTCTTCGTGAAACTTGTTTAAAGAAAAATATTACTTGTTTAGATGAAAAAAAGTATTCTTGTTTAAAGAAAAACATTACTTATTTAGATAGAAAAGTGTTGGTCCCTTTTAAGCAGTCTTACACGTGTATGGGGGAATACACGTGTTAGGTTTTAAAAACATTTTTTCTTCGAGGTCACAGGGTCGATAATCACAAGATTAGGTTCTCGAGAAGACAGATCGCTCTCCGAGTCAAAGTCTCTCGAGGATGCTGATCCTCGAAATTTTCTTTGTATACCTCGAGATAATCCCAAATCGAGTCCCAGTGTCGAGATCCCGAGTTGCTTGGATCGAGAACTAACTTAATGAATCCTCATAAGAGAGTTCGGTTTGGTAACTATCTGTTCTAGCTACTAAGTCGTGTGTGGAATGGTTGGCCTTTAGTTTATACTCGTTTTAAGCTTTTGGTTTGAAAACCTTCCCTTTATGAATTAGTGATTAAGCCGTGATTCACTTATGCAAACTTCAAAGTGGATTGATTCCAATGAATATCGATGAAAAGTATGTTTCAAAATCAAATCAATGCAATAGTTAAGCACGAGATAAGGAAAGAATAAAGAACACAACAATTATAGTGGTTCGCAGACTCAGCTCCTACATCCTCTCTCTAAGTCCTCGAGAAATTAACTAATCACTTCGAGGCTTTTACGACTACCTCGTGGTTTACTTACTCAACTCGTACAATTTTTACACTCTTTCGCGTAGTTTATTTACTCAACCCTAATTGAAGTTTTTACTACCTCCGTGGTTTACTTCTCAAACACAAACAAGCTTTCGGACTACACTTACGTGGCTTACTAACTTCTCCTCTAGAGTTTTCCGACTACTCCATTGTGGTTTACTTAACTCTTTACAACTCTTCTCACCAACAAACACACTCAACTTCCTTCTCCGAGGGTTTGGGGTTTCTCGGGATTGGTTTCAACTGAGATGAGATATCCTTACAATGAAGCACAATGCAAAGGTTAGACATCTCTCGACTAAGCTTTGGATAATTCTTATCAAGCTAGGCTTAGTATAGTGAGCTCTTCAATATAGAAGCACTTGGGAAATTCTAAGTTTTTAGAGTGCTTTAACTTTTCTGGAAATAAGTTTGAGCTCTTGAGTTCAAAGATAAATTTCCGTAACCTTACAATAAATGTAGGTCACCAAAAGATTTATAGGCATACACCAAGGTCCTTTGTTGAAAACTATCCGATTGAGAGATATCTTCGTGAGTTCCTCTCTTGTATGGTGTGTGAGCAGGCTATATTTGGATTTGAAACTCCCTAACACGCTTTAAGCAATAGCCTTTCATGTAAGCCGGGTCTTCACTTTTTGCGATGCGGAACTTTTGTACATCCCGCATCTTTTTACGGCGACCTTCGTCAAACGCCAAGAGATGGTACAATGTTGTCTTCTCTTTTTGACTTTTTTGTCTCGCAGTTAAAAAGTAGACACCTTGAACGACTCTTTTGGTTACAAACTCGAGTTTGATATAACCTTAACAACACTTCAACACTTAGTTCCTTGTCTGCGCATTTGAATGTCTTGGGCAACATCTATTTTTCTAAGAATCGCGATCTTCTCGATGTTGCATCCTTGAGATGATAGATATATTGATTACCTTGGAACGAGGTTCATCTTGAGCATTGAAAGATTCTTTGAGTCTTGATAATTCTTTGTCCTTGATATTCTTGATCTTCAGTTTCTCAGTCTTTAGTCTTAACTTCTTGAGTCTTTTTGAGTCTTGTGGTCTTCTAGTCTTTTGAGTCTTTATAGTTTTATTGTTCGATGTCTTCATCTTGAAGTCTTGATTCCTCGATATCTCTCTTGAGTCTTGATATCTTTAGTTTCATCTGAAACTTGATTTCTTCGAAATATATTTGAGTTCTTCGAGTCTTGAAACCTATCCTGAACTATATCTGCTGACTATACATTTTGCAGATAACATCACGAGTACTCTAAAAAGCTGAATCGACTCAACTATCAAGATCATTACATCATGTCATACTGGGGGTTTTGGATCTTAATCAAAATCATATATATTAAATTAATCTCCAACAATTTCCCCTTTTGATGATGCCAAAACCTATCTTATTACAAACATATGACCTATATTGAGGTTTGATTTTATCCTATTACAAGATTGGTTGTCTCCCAACAATTTCTAAAACAGAGAAACTCCTAAACAATTTAAATCATTCAAGAATTTCTTCAAGAATGAATCTCTTTAAGTAGTTCATTACTAAATACTAAACAATTTCCATATTCGCATAATTTCTCTTTATCAACATACAATCGATTCGAGAGACATTCATTCAAAATATCAAAATAAAAGACATGTAAATAAGATAATGAGATATTATCTTTTGAGCATAATGATAAATCTTCATTGATGATTGGTATCCCATTCTGATTCTGATATGTTTATCAACAAAATCAAAAAGACAAAAATTTAAAGATTACGAGAATCTTCGAGTCTTGATCTTCGATTTTGGCTCTTCGCCTTTCTTTCTTGATTTGCTTCATTCTCAACTTCATCAACAAGCACCTCGTGCCTAACATTAGAAAAATCTCTTCTTCACTTTCATTTCTCTTGATAATGTCCGACCGTTCCCCGTTAAACCAACTGACCAAAGATAATCTTGAGCAATTTCTTGAGTAATGGCCTTTTCATTCACCAAATCATTACCAAGTCTTGGAGGAGGATAGAATATGGACCGGGGCTACTATTCCTGCCTCTCCTTCATCCGCAAGGTTAATCGAAATTTCAGATACTTTGGATAGAAGGTTGGAGATATTCAATGAATGCTTCATTCGACCGAGCTTTCCTCTCCATTCCCCGAGAACATCATAATTGAACCGTAAGGTTCTCTTCGACTTCTTCCCACATATCGTTGAGTTTGATAGGCATCCATTTATCAACGGGCCACTTTTAGTGCTTTTGATGTCCCTTTCTCTTGCTCGCAACTTCCCCCGAATTCACTCCTTCGCTTCGCTCATCTATCTTCTTTCCGATCCGGACGGGCCTGAGACCCGCAATGGCTTTCTTTAGCTTGTTCTATTTGGAGTGTCTTGGGAGCATCTCTCGTGTTGAAGACTTTCTTCCGAGATTGAGACTCGAGATTCTTCCGTTTCTTCATCATCCGTAATCGACTTTCTGGATTGTCTTAGAAGCCTTTTGCACGCTTGATTTCCAGGGATTAACACACTTGCCGGCTTTCCTCTTCATAGCATTTAAAGAAACAGTTGGCTTGTTCCAACCTTTGCTCTAGCACTCGGTTTCTCTTTGCAACATCAAGCATGGTTTGCTTAGAAACTCGAAAGTGTAGATAGGCTTCTCCACCTACTTTAACTTTAACTTCAAGAGCTTTTCCACTAACTTTTAAGGCTTTGGATAGGTTAAACATTTCAAGATCTTTCTGGGCACTTCTTCTCCAAAGTACGCCGCCATGAACTTTCTCGAGGTCTTCACCTTCCTTTTCCCCCTTCTTGGCACGTAATTTGGAAGAAGTCCGGAGAGTGCCGTGTCCATGTGATATTGCTCTTTGCTCACACAATGGATCTCTCCCGCTAATCGATCTTGTTAGAACATCCTCCGATGATGGTTCTTAGTCATAGAAACTTCTTGAATATAGGGCAAAGGCGCCGAGAGAGTGCTTCTTTGAACATCTCTTTCATCTTGGTCATGAGTACTTCATTTCCTCAACAGACTTGATTAGCACCTCATTCTTCCCAATTTCCCATCTAAATTGAGAACTCTCTGTATGTTTTACCTTGATTCGGACTTAACTTTCACTTGACTCCCTCCACTTCTCATTCAGCTTTTCATCCATGGAGGTCATCCGGGTGGTCGGATGTTTTGGATTAGCACCAGTAAGAGAAAGTATTAAGACTTTCCATCTTTGAGCTTGGTTGGCAGAAGTCTCTTCCATCCGGAAGCAATTTTGATCATCATTGCTCCAACCTTCTCAAGTTTCTCCATAAAGTGAGATCAATCTCACAATTAAATGTTTGATCGTGCGAGCTTAGGCATTCACGAGTGCAGCCTAACCGAGCCTCAACCTCGCGATCGTACAATTGTAATTAAAGATAGAACTTTAAGTAACTTTTTCCATAATTGTTAATAGGCCAAAAGGTGCACCAAGAGTGCTCTTCAAGATGAGTTGACCAATTTCAAGTTGATCAAAGAACAGAGTCTCCTTTTCCATCCGAGACCGATCCTCAACATCTCCCTATTGGTCCCCATCTCTATCTTGAGATTTGTCTCCCATCACGCCAGGGCACCAACTTCGGCCGCTTCCTTCTCACCCAACTTCTTCAACCAAATCATCAAAATTGGAGTTTTTCATCCCGAGCTTTTGTCCTCCGAACCCCGAGAAGTCGGGTCGAGGGCCGCTTCCTCATTCCACCCGTCTTCCTCTCGAATGCGAGAATATCAAGCATCTCGGGAAAGTCCGATTGAGGATGAACACAACAGTCCTTAACCAAGAAGACATCTTGCGTATCGTATAAAAATGAGCTCAGGGTAGCGGCCAAGAATGAACCGCCTCTTGCTTCCTCCACTCGCCTTCTTCACTTCTCCCTTCTTCCATCTCTCTAAGCTCGTCGTTCGCTTTGAAGCATCGGTGAGGATCAAGAAAGAGATCACCAGAGCTCATCAGAATATTCTGCTCTGAGCCTCGACAGCATCCCGGTTTGTGTGCTTAGGTCCCCGGGCCATCCGAGCGGGTTCTGGGCCTGGAAATGGCATATCTTTCAGATCGACTACGAAATGGCTCTGGTTCGAGGCACCGCATATCCGGGAGGTATCATCGAGAGGTCTGCGAGGTCTCCTTTAAAATTTCCCAGAAATTTTATCCGAATCGAAGCGATGTCTCTCGAAAGACCGAGAAAGACCTCGCCGATCGATCCTTGTCCTGCAGATAACCCGAGCCAAACACCCCAGCAATGGTGAACTCGAGCGGTTTGGCCTCTCGTTGAATCTCTTCGTAATCCATCTTCATCGGTGAGAACCATCAATCTTCTCAATGCGTTTTGGGCAAAAGGTTCTCTTGCTTCATTATTTTTGACTCGCTCCGTCTTTTGCCTCCCGCAAACCTTACCTGGTTTGTTGAGTCTCTTTTTCGGCCGCAGAATCGGTGATTCTGCCTTCTTTTCTCTCTTGCGCGATGGCCCGGCTTTTTGTGAATGGGCTTAAAAATTTTTGACTTAGGGAATGGGGTCGAATTGGCCGAAGATATCCTCTCCTCTTCGCATATCTCCAAAATATAAGCAATTTTGGTGGCATGATGGATCTTGTCTTTTGATTGAGATCACCCGACAACCTTCCTCAAACTTTATTCCGCTCGCTCACCATCCGGATCGAAATTTCAGCCATTGAAGTCGGTGGTGGGTGAGGGCCTCGATGCCGCCATCAACTGAGCTTGGTCTTGATCTGCTCAAAACTCCCCCAGACTCATGTGCACTTTGCTCCTGATATCCATCAAAACAACGATATTGTGGCTTCGGTGCCTTTTATGCGATCGCCTCAAACTTCACGGGATTCTCGGCAATCATCTAAGTGCCTCCTGCTCTCTCACGCAGCACTTATACATCACGGGGATCCCTCTGTCTATCACGAGCTCAAAAAACATCATTGATTTTTTTGGAATTATGTAAAATCCTCTCAAATCGGCGTATTTGGATGGCTCTAAATGTGATCATTAATCGAAGAATACATACTGTCTTCTTCATCTATTCTCAAATTCTGGATGAATTGATTACCTCTTCGCGAAAACTCAGTGCAGTGTTTGCGACTAGATGGGTGAAGTTTAGCGATCGAATCATATCTGAGCCTCCTCTTACGGCTTTGAGTTGGTTGTGCTTCCGGGTGAGACAAACGAACTCGTACCACACTTATTGGTTTTGTTCTGAACAAAGGTTAGGGCCATTTAGAATTTGATTGGAGAAAATAAGCTTTGGGGTTTGGGAATTTACGGGCAAAGGGATTTGTTTGCGGAGGATTTGAAGAAGGTTTTGATAAAATTTTTGGCTTGAATGGCTTATTAGGGGTATATATAACCCGAAATAGAATGAATCGTGTTGGTTAGGTGAAAAAAATCGGTTGAGATTAATCTCCAAGATTAATGGAATATCTAACCGACGATCTCCAAAAAAGTAAAAGCACAAAAACATCCTCGTTGGTCATTAATGTAATGGCGAACATTAAATGATGTTGACTTCGAATTTAAAATTATCCCGCCTAAAAAACATTCCTCGGGTTTTTTGTATTTATTGCTAATGATTAAGACTTCACTTTGGCAATAAATGAGTCGATGAGTCATTACTTCTTGAAGACTAATTTCCCTCTGTCGCCTTCTTTGAGTCGACTCTCGATAAAATGTCGTTATAATCTTGAAAATCTTGAATTGGTTCGATATGCCTAAAATCTTGACCCAAGAACTGAGTTCGCGAGACTACGATTATATTTTCATTTTATCCTAAGCTCTTAGAAGAATTCCGAGAAAACTTCATGCATCTGAAAATCTTCAATTTTTCGATTTTACTCTATACACTGGTTCTAATATCCCTAATTCAATCGAAAGTTCGCGAAATCTTGATTCCGCTTAAAGGTTTAGTCAAGATATCAGGCTTTTGCTTATCGATTATGAATTTTCTCCATCCTATGTCCTTTTTCTCGACACGATCTCTGATGAAGTGATATCCGATATCCACATACTTGCATACGGTGTACAATACGGATTTTGTGAAATAGCAATGACACTATTATTGTCACAAAATATCGTTCTTCATTGGCTTCAAACTTTATAATCCTTTAATTGTTATGCGAGCGAAAGAATCACGAACCTGGCAGCCTTCCCTCAAACCATGTATTCACATTTAAGAAGAGACTGGGTTGCTCATCGAGGTCCGCTTTCTTGAAAACCAAGATATCGTACTTACTTAGAAATTGACAAGTTCACGAAGTGGACTTCATCGGTCTACTCCTCCATAATCGGCGATCCCAGTAACGATTAATTCCGGTTATCATCATCACCGGATACCATAATCCTATTCATTTGTGCCTTTTAAGATACTTCAAGATCTTTTTTGGCGTATTTCCATGTGACTAAATTTTAGATTAGCTTGGTATCTTGCATATATCCCAAAAAGAAATGCTATATCCGCCTACTTGATGTGAGATAGATCAATGATCCAATGATTCTCTATAATCGCATGGGTTTCTGCTGATTTTAACCTTAATCAGGATCCATCTTGTAGTTAGTATTCATGGGAATCCTAATCGATGTGCAATTATGTACACCATATTTAGCAATTAGATCTACGGTGTATTTGCCATTGATGAATAATATTCCTTCTTGATTGTTTCACTTGAAGACTGAAAGAATTCATCTCCATCATTGACATCTCAAACTTGCCTTTCATCAGTGTTGAAAAATTTTCACACAACTCGATGGTTTGGAGATCCAAAATGATGTCATCAACATATATTCCGAACTAGTAAGATATCTTACCATCCTCTATCCTCGAATGAGTTCTCATCAGTTAAGCTTTCACAAAACCATGGTGGGAAGAAACCGAAAAAGTATCATACCATGCTCACGGGTGCTTGTTTGAGACCATATAAAAAAGCTTTTTCTCGAAACAATAAACTTGGTCATTCTTTTGAAACCGGGGTTGTTCCACATAAACCTCTTGCTTAAGCACACTTCGAAATACAATTTTCACATCCGTTTGATGGTCGTGAACCGTGTGGGCGACATATGCAAGAAACAATCTGATGGCTTCTAGTCTTAAAAAGCAGTGCAAAGGTTTCATCATTATCCAAAAAAAGCCTAACTTCTTGGGAATAACCTTGTCTTGACTAGCCTTGCCTTGTTTCTCATAATGTTATTTGTTTTTTCATCTCTTTTATTCTTGAAAACCCTTGGTTCCAATGACATTGTGCCTTTACGGTCTATCTACGGCTCATACTTCACTCCTTTGAAATTGATTCAGCTCGTCTTGCATGATAATCCAATGAAATCTTGTAGAGCCGCGAACTCTCGGCGAGTTAACTTTCTCCGATAGGAAGCGCATAGTGCCCTCTCTCACCATGGAACCTTCTTGTTTTTAACACCTTCGGTTAGATCACCCAATAACGACTTGTAGGATGACTATCTAACTATTTCGCCTTGATGTTCCCCCTTCAATAAGATCTCGGCATTTTGAAATGTTAGGTTCGATTCAATCGATAAACTTCGAGGAACAGCCGAAGGAGAAAGGGGAATCATCTTCTCGGGGAAATTCTATTCGTAACATTATCGAGAAATTTGTTCCCCCTTTGGTTGATAGATTCGATTTGCCTGGTGGACCACATCTTCATTGCATCACACCGAGTCTGGAATCGTGTCTATTTGAGATTAGTCACCTTTGGAGTGTTGTTTTTTCCCGAGTCTCACCATCCCAGGTTCCATCCACGAACTTCTTTATCCGAGTCCTAGTCCTCCAATCATAGGATGTGGACTGACAACTTTTTTCGTGTTCGATGGATGATTTATCTTTACTGTTTTGTGCTTAATCTTGGTGATCCTTAGTGGGTTCATCTGCGTCATGTTCATGTTTCTTCCAACCTGAAAGTAGATTCATAAAAAACAACATGAGGTGTTTATCACAATAAGAGTCCTGGGTTGTAAACTAAAGCTTTTATCGACTTCCGAATATCCTAAGAATATTCCTTCGCCGACTTTTACTATCCAAATGTTTTTAATCGATTCTTTACCATTATTGTGTATGAAACATTTGCAAATTAAACACGAAAAAAAGAAACAAGAGGCTTTCTTTCATTCCAAAGCTCATGGGTGTTTTCTTGATTTTTTGGTCAGCATGGATCTGTTAGAGTAGCATGCGGTCATGATGACTTGACCCAAAATCTTTTAAAATATCAACCCGACTATCATTGTCCTTAGAACTGCTTTTCGGAGTTACATTATTTCCGGCCAACACCATTTTATTGAGGGTCCTTTGCGGTGGCGTTTCATGTGAAATTCCATTCTCCGCATAAAGTCGATATGATAGATTTATAAACTCGTTCCTTTCATCGGATCTCGATTTTGACCACACTCGATTTTTCTCATCTTGAGCCTTTTTACCCGATGAATTTAAAACTTTATACGAGTCTCTTTCATCGAGTAAGAATATGACCTAAGTATATCTCTTAGTAGTCATCAACTACTACCAATGTGTTTTCCGCCATTGGTGCTTCATCGTGTTATTGGACCAAAGATCCGTATCAAAATTGAAGTGTTCTGGCGGTAAAACTTCTACTTTTTCTTTTTAAAACGATGCTTTTACTTGTTTTTCTTTTCTCGCACGAGATCCTGGAAAATATATTCTTCTGAACACTTCATTAGGCAACCCCAGCTGAGATAATCTTTTTAAGCTTGTTCAGGGTTTTGAAATTTAGTGATTCATTCTTTTATGCCATAACTAACCTGGTATCCGTGGAACTTTAGCAACTAAACATGTATCTTTAGAGTTGAACTCCATCAACAAGATACATTCCTTTTCTTGTACCGTTGAGAATACTGCGTGATGTATCATGCTTTCACAAAAACATAAGTTCTTAGAGAACTCAACATTAAAACCTTATCACAGAAATGGCTAATTGAAAGCAAGTTATGCTTCAATCCCGGATACATACAAACACCATGGATATAATTGGTGATTTCCAAAGTTCCCATATCCTTTGATGCCCTTGAGTTACTCCAAAAGTGATCTCACGGGTCTTTGTCTTAAACATAATTACCGAGTATTCTTGTATCTTTGTCATATTGCCTGCGTATCCAACACAAGATACCATATATCGAGAACTTTTTTTTCATCTCTTTGGCCATTGATTGCCATGTGATCTTTAGTCGCTTAAGAGGCCTTTGTTTTCCTCCCGAAAAAGCAGTCAATTCTTAGGTACCCCGATTTGTGTAGGGACCTACAAGGTTAGATGTACCTTCGAATCCAAATCATCGATAACCTCTAATCACTTTAGAGTGCTAATTTGTCTTCCTGCAAACATCAACATATACATCCACTCTCTGGGTGCCTTAGCGACTTTTACGTATATATGTGTGCTAGCTTTAAAGATGAACATGGGCAGAAGATTCTTCTTTGGTTCGCTCAGATGTTGTGCTTTTGTGCAGCCTTGGGCCTAAATTCTTTTGATGCACTGTGTCTTATACAATCTTACCCTCAGGCAAGGGTGGTTCAAAGTCGTCTCAGACCGAATCAAGTCTTTCAAAGATAATGGAGACTCTGGCCCTTCAGCTGAGAATGTCTCTCACGAGTGTTTCTCATCCGAGGATTCTCTGATAGAGCCTAATGCGGAGCCTTTTCGGTTTTGCATTCTGCTTTGAAGGCTTTGATGCTGGCTCCGTGTTTCGAGGTTCTAACCTTACCGCTTTGAGTTTGGGCTTTTCTAATAACACGATCATTAGGTTTCTTTAGAACTCTAGGTCCTTTTCCTTATCTAAAACCTTGAGCATTACTGATTTTGAAGTGTGGGTGCATCGATTTTATTTCAGATTGTCTTCTTTGCTTTCTTGACATTAGATTCGTTGACCTTTATAGGTTCCTTAATGTATCCCATCCAGTTTTTTATAGTGGCGGTCCTACCTCAATTTATCTATTACATTAGATGCTTTATTCAATAGAGTTAATTCTTTCCTCGCCACTATCCTCAGAGTTTAAATTTCACGCTTCTCGAGGTCATTGAACTTAGTCCCATTATTGAATCTCTTTCAAAGGGATTCTCTAGCTTTTCGGTTAGGGACATTATCAAACTTCTCTTTCGAGAGTTGTACTCTTTCGAGCATCTAGCCCATCAAGAGCTCCCATTAATTGAGAAAGTGATTTCAAAGATTGCTAAATCTTTCCATTTTAGATTTTCAATTTTTCGCCCTTATTCTCTTGCGGGTTCTGTTTAGATCCTTGCAAAACCGGATAGTCTCATGGCCAGTTCAAAAGAATCCATCAAAGTCAAAATAGACTTTTAAGCTGAACCTGAAAAACTTGTGTTAAGTGTAGGAGCAACAAATGCAGAAAGAAGAGTTTACCTTCAATGGCCATCAGACAGACATGTCATCACTTTCACGGCCCGGAGAATATCTCATCCGAAGAGCCAGATCCTCCTCGCACGTTCTTTCTTCCGCAACCATGGCCTTTTAAGTTGAGAACTTCCGCCCTTTTAGCTTGCCTTTCTCTCCTTAAGACCAAATCGACAATCATACCGAAGTCACCTTCTTCCGGTAAATTATAAAGATTGGCTTGTGATCATCATTCGATCATTTTCGACTTGAAGTCTTTTCTCTGGATGAAGATCCTTCACCTTTTCGTGTCCTTCTTCTTCGCCTGATTTGTCCTCGCGCTTTCTTCTTGTTGTACCGGGTTCCCGTAATAGCTTTTTATTTTCCAAATATCATTAAGTCTTCGCGCTAGCTTTAGTTTCCTGATTTTTTCGCATGGGTTGTTTTAGTTTTTGGTTTTTATCTTCGCTTTTGAAGCCACATTCTTACTAGATGATGAATCATCTTTCGGGCCATTTTTGGATTTCTTTATCAATTACAAATTATGTGGCCTTCAAATTTCAGAGAAGACTTGTTGGTACGGGTATCAATTAATGTTCTTGTGTTTTCAATCACCATCGATGAATATCCTACTTCTTAGAAAAAGACCCCAAGAATTTTCAATGCCACTTCTTGTGTGATATTTTTTCCAAGTGCATTTAGATCATTCGATGATGCTAGTGAACTGACCTCACTTTGTCTATCGATTCACCATCATCCATTTCTGAAACTATCAAACTTTCCAATTGCCAACGAAAGTTTGTTCTCTTTTATATGATCCTCCCATTGGCATACATTACAGCTAGTGTATCCCAAATCTCTTGTAAAGCAAGATTACAAAGGAGAGATCATTCTCTGCATCACACCATCATCAATTGTAATCAGATAGTGTGTCTTTTTGCAATGTAGTCTAGATTGACTAACTTTCTCTCCTCAGAGTTAACACAATGTGACTTAGGAAATTCGCCTCTGGATCAATTCTCTCATCTTCATTCACTACCACAAGAATGGAATGGTCCTTGAGAGACCACTCACATACGCTCATGTTTGAATACAGATGAGCCTCAGATTCTCATTCCATAGAGAGATCAGTAGTTCTCCACCTAATACGGGAAGTTTTTAGAAGACATTTTTATTCCATCTTTTGAAAAGTAAAAGATTCAAAGAATAAGATTTCGAATGAGTAGACCACAAGTATTTTTGAAAATAAAATTTGGTCAACACAAAGAGGGTCAAGTTGAATCCACGCCCGATACTAATGGTTGGTCCCGGCAGTAACGTAGTCTTATATTAATACGTGGAATATACATTTGCTCAAAGGTTTTTAAAATTTTTCACCGAGGTCACTTTGGGCGATAATCCTAAAGATTAGGGTTACAGCAGATCGCTCTGGTCGAAAGTCTCAGGCAGTGATCTGGCATTCACCTCAGATCATCCAGTGATCCACAGTGTCCCAAGGTTGCTTTGGTCAGACCAGCCTTGTTTCCCAGATCCAGAAGAGTTCGATTTGGTAGCTATTTGTTCTAAATTTACTAAGTCGTGCGGAATGGATTTGTGCACAAGTTTTATACTCGTTTTTAAGCTGCTTTGAAAACCGCCAGCTATAGTTAGTGATTAAGCATGATTCACTTATGTGCAACCCGATTGGATTGATTCGAAACGAATATATCGATTGAAAAATGCTCACTTTCAAAAATCAGTCGTCTGACGGTTAGCGCAGATAAGGGAAAGCAAATAAAGAACCTGACAATTATAGTGGTTGAGAGACTCGGCTCTACATCACTCTCTCTGATCCTGGAGAAATTCGCTAATCACTTACGAGCTTCCGACTACCGTGGTTTAACCTTTACTCAACTCGAACTGGTTTTCGACTACTTCACGAGTTTGCTTACTCAACCCGGATTTTGAGTTTTCCTCGAATACCAGATTACTTTATTCAAACACAAAAGTTTTCAGACTACCCTCAGAGTTTACTAACTTCTCCTCTAGAGTTTTCAATCATCTGCTGTAGTTTACTAATCCTTTATAACTCTTTTCACCAAATAAACACACTCCAACCACCTTCTCAAGGGTTTGGGGGTTTCGCTGGTTTCCCAACTAGGATGAGATATCCTTGGCAACGGCCACAATGCAAGGGTTAGATATCTCGACTAAGCTTGATAATTTCATCGGTTTATTTAGTATAGTGAGCTCTCTTCAATATAGAAGCACTTGGGAAATTCAAGTTTTTCGAGTGCTTTAACTTTTGCAAGAATAAGTTTGAGCTCTTGAGTTATGATAAATTCTTGAACCTTTACAATGTAGTAGGTCATCAGATTTATAGTAGCAGATACACCAAGGTCATTACTCTTGAAAACTATCCGTTGAGAGATAGCTTTGATTTCTCTGCGGTGTGTGAGGAATTGCATTTAGGATTTGAAACTCCCTTTAACACTTTCGTGTAGCAGTCTTGGCTTTCTGATCCGTTTGTTTGTCGACGTATCTTTTTGACTTTGTTTTCCTTCTTTGGTGTGAAGTATATTGCGATCTTCTCTTTTGACTTTTTATATGATTAGTGAACGCATCATGACTCTGGTTCAAACTCTGGCAGGTTTGATATATATATATAACCACGACTTGGTTCTTTATTGGATAGATACATCCTTCAGAGATAGATATATTGATTTGATTAAAGTTATCTTGAGTGCCGATATTCGCATGCCTTGATATTCTTGATACTTGATTCTCGATGTCTTTGATGCTTGCGTCTTGAGTCCTTCTGAGTCTTGGTCTGAGTCTTGAGTCTTCTAGTCTTTATAGTTTATCTTGTAAGTTCTCGGTATCTCTGCAGGTCTTTGATATCCTTTAGTTTCATCTTGAAACTTGATTTCGGAAGCATCAGTTATTAAGTCTTGAACCTGTCTGAACTACTCTTCTGCGACTATACATTTTATAAATAATATCGAGTACTTTGAAACCTAATCGACTAACTATCAAGACTATCATTCCGATCTCATGTCATACTGAGGTTTTGGATCTTTAATCAAAAATCTGTATATATTAAATTCAATCTCAACAAAAAAGTAGATACTTGTTTAGAAGAAAAATATTACAAGTTTAAAAAATGTAGTACTTTTTTTTTAAAAAAGTATAAGTAAAAAAATATAATTTTAATATAATTTAATTTAATTTAAATTTAAATTTATACTACTATATTAGAATTTTAAAAATTCTTTAAGAACATTATAATAGAATTAATTTTCATTAAAATAGCATGAAAAGTGTTATATTTAGATAAAAAAAGTATTTAACTTGTTTAAAAAAATTATACGTTTTAAATGAAAAGTGTTGCTGACGTTTGAATGAAATGTATAACCTTGTTTTTGAAAAATATATGTTAGCAATTTGAAAGAAAAAAATATTGCTTATTTGAAAATAATATATTAAGATAAAAAA